>ML793158.1:186583-211260 GCA_009831015.1 Picea engelmannii
CTCAATGTCACTTTCCGAATATAACACCTATGACTGGGGTGACCTCTAGTAAAGCGTTGTTAACTCTTGTTAGCTCAATGTCACTTTCCGAATATAACATCTGTGACTGGGGTGACCTCTAGTAAAGCATTGTTAAATCTTGTTAGCTCAATGTCACTTTCCGAATATAACACCTGTGACTGGAGTGACCTCTAGTAACCCTGTTTACCCCTCTTTGGCCCTAGCTATGGTCTAACGGGGTGGTTTAGACCATTAAGCCTCCTCTTCTGGAGCTCCTATTTGGAAAGGGACATTACATTCTACCCCTATATATGTATTCCTATCTCTCCCTCCCACACTCTAACACACTCACTCTCTACCTCCCCTCTTTGTCTCCCTCTCTCTCCCTCCTACACTTTATATCCCCCCTCTATGTCTTCCTCTCTCTCCCTCCCACACTCTCACACATACACTTTATATCCCCCCTCTATGTCTTCCTCTCTCTCCTTCCCACACTTTAACACACTCACTCTATACCTTCATCCTTTGTCTACCTCTCTCTCCCTCCAACACTCTCGCACACACACTTTCTATCCCCTCTCTATGTATTCCTCTCTCACCCACCCACACTCTAACACACTCACTCTCTACCTCCCATCTTTGTCTTTATCTCTCTCCCTCCCACACTCTTGCACTCTAGAAAGAGTGGTACATTACAAGGAAAGGAATGGTAAGGCAAGAAATTCCCTTGACCTAGACCTGGCAAGGCATGTCAAGACCTAGACCTAGAACTATGTTGGGTATGTGTTATATTCTTTGCACACATAGTAGTGTCACCTACCTACGGAAACATGAAACCTACCTTGGGAAACGTGTCATGTATTTAGGTGGTTTTTTCAGCACATGGTTTTTGCCGATGGTTTTCTATTTTCGGTTAAGGAATTAGGGTTTTGGAATAATCAAGGTCATTGGGTTAGGGTTTTGGATGCCGCTGGCTCCTATATGTATATTGTATTATAAACAATGTAACACAATGAATGAATATAATATATGTTGGTTTTCCCGGTTTGGGGCTCCAGAGGAAAAATCTCTGTGTAATGTTTGTATTTGCCATTGTATCTTTTCTGTTCTTTTCGGAATATCTGTTTATAGTAGAAATTGTACAAGGTTGGAATTTACATGACCTAGACTTAGACCATGACCTAGACCTAAACCTAGACCTAGACTTAGACCATGACCTATACCTATACCCTATACCTTGCCTCGCCATGCCTCACACTCTCACATACACTCCCTCTATATATCCCCCCCCTTTCTTTCCTCCTCTCTCTCTCTCTCTCAATCCATCTATTTCTCTCCCTCCTCCCCCCATTTCTCTCTCCCCCCTTCTTTCCTCCTCTCTCTCTCTCCCATTTTTTTTAGTCTCACTCTAACTATATCCCTTTTCCCCTCTTTCTCTCTTTCTCATTCTACCTCCCTCTCTATCTCTCTCCATCTCACTCTCGACCTCTCTTCTACTCTTCCTCCCTCCCTCCCTCCCTCCCTCCCTCCCCTTCTTTCTCTATCCCCCTCTCACACTCACACATTCTCTCTCTAGCCCATCCTCCCTCTATATATCCCCCTCCCTCCCACTATCTCTCCTATTTTTCTCTCCCACATCTACCACCTCTTTCTCTCTCTCATTTTTGTTAGTCTCACTCTCACTATATCCTCCTTCCTCTCTCTCCTCTATTCTCCTCCTATTAATCTTTGTATATATCTCTTTCCCCCCTTACCTTTATCCCCCCCATCCCTCTCACAATCAGTCTCACTCTCTCTTCACCCACTCCTCCCTCCCTCTCTCTCCTCTACTCTCCCCCCATTTCTCTCTTTATATCTCTCTACCTCCCTTCCCTCTATCTCCCCCCTTCCTCTCTCTCTCTCTCTCATACATTTACCCCTCCCCACTATCTCTCCCTCTCTTCCAATAACTCTCTCTCTACCCACTCTCTTTGTCTCCCTCTCCCTCCCTCTCACACACTCAAACATTCCTTGTCCAACCCCCCTCTCTTTCTTTCTCTTCCCCCCCTCTTACACTCACACATTCTCTCTCCTCCCCTCTCCTCCCTCTATCTCTCCCCCTCCCTCCCACTATCTCTCATATCTTTATCTCCTACATCTACCACCTCTTTCTCTCTCTCCTTGTTGTTAGTCTCACACTCACTATATCCCCTTCTCTCTCTCGTCTACTCTCCCCCCATTTATTTATTTATATGTCTCTACCCCCCCTTCCCTCTATCTCCCCCCTTTCTCTCACACTCAGTCTCACTCTCTCTCTACCCCTCCTCCATCCCTCTCTCTCTCTCCCCCTCCTCCCTCCCTCCCTCTATCTCTACCATCACCGAGACCCCCCTAGCTCCATCTAATCCTACACATAACCTATACTCTACCCTTAAAACCATCCACACCCAATCCCTAAGTGCAGTATGCCTATAAATATTGTTTTATAATGATATTTTATGGATATGACTATTCACCTATGGTTTAATAATTATTTCACATGGTTTAATGATGATTATGGTACGTTGATTCTACTTTTTTATTTTAATATAAGCATAATCTTTTAGTGGATTCGATATTATTTATTCGCAGTCAATATTTGGCTCCCTATTTATATCCCCCCTCTTCGAATCTCTCTCCCTCTCTCCCTCTCTCTCTCCATCCATCTATTTCTCTCCCTCCTCCCTCCCTCTCTCTCCCCCCCTCTCTCTCTTCCCCCCTCCAAGTCTCCTCCTCTCTCTCTCTTTTTCTCTCTCCCCCTTCATCTTCCTCTTTGTTCCTCCCTCCCACTATCTCTACTCTATTTATATCCTACAACTACCACCTATTTCTCTCTTTCCTTTTTTTTAGTCTCACTCTCTCTCCCACCTATCTCTCTCTACCCCCCCTATTGGTATTCCTCTCCCACCCTTTCACACTCTCAAATAATCCATCTATACCCCCTTCTCTTTGTACCTCTTTCATCTAACCCTCTCTCTCTGTCTCCCTGTATCCCCCTCCCTCTCTCTCCCCCACTCTCCCCACCTTTCTCTCTTTTCATCTATCTAACCCTCCTTCACTCTTTCCCCCCCCATCTTCTCACTCTCTCACTCTCTACCCCCCCTCTCTATCTCCATGTCCCTCACTCTCTTTTTCTTCCCCTCTCCCCCTCTCACACTCTCTTTCTTCCTCTCTATACATCCCCCCTCCCTACATCTCAAGGAAAGAAATGGACTTGACCTAGACATGTCAATACCTAGACCTAAACCTAGACATAGAAAGACTTAGACATGGAAAGACATGGATCATGACCTATGCATATACAATGACCATGGCGTAGATCATGACATATACCTAGACCATGACCTAGACCATGACATAGATATAGAGCTAGATTTAGATGATGACCTAGATCTTGATGTAGAACATGACCTAGACCCCCCTAGATCCATATAATCCTAGGAATAACTACAACTCAACCCTTAACCCCCTCTACAATCGAGCCCTGAGTGCACTATGCATATACCTTTTGTACAACCCTTGCACCCACATCACCCACATCTTGGTGATATAACCATTTCTCTATCTTTGAAAACACTTTCAATCCTAACCCCTTAGGTCTTATTTGTCCCCATACCCATATACATATTTATTCATAAATATGTTTGGTATCTAATAAATGCTACATCAGTTACATTAATAGTGCACACCTTCTCTTGTGACTTGATAGAGTTGTAGTTGTTGCTCGTTTATGCTCAATAGGAACGTGCATGCGCTCTAGCGCGCACGCATTATAAGAATGTGCACGTGTTCCTGTTGGGATTTTTTTGGTGCCAAGCACACTCCACTACCTCATCTATATCAAGGCCAACAAATAATTCATGACATATTCACACAAAAATAGCGTGCATATACATGTTTTTCTTATTTTAGTCTTGTTGTTTGATTCATAGACAATTTTGTGCTATTGTCAGACCATTGTAGGAAAAATTGGAAGACAAATTTGTCCAACTTGACTTGGAATTGTTGTTTGTATCTTCTCGTGTCTTCTTGGAATTGGAAGACAAATTAGTCCAATTGGCATTGTTGCTTTTGTCTTCTTAGAATTGGAAGAAAAAATTGTTCAATTGGAATTGTTGTTTTTGTCTTGTTGTGTCTTCTTGGAATTGGAAGAAAAAATTGTCCAATTGGAATTGTTAGTTGTGTAATACCAACACAAATTTAGCCAATTGGAATTGGAATTGGAATTGGAATTGGAATTATTAGTTGTGTCTTCTTTTGTAATACAAAGACAAATTTCTCCACTTGGAATTGGAATTGTTAGTTGTGCCTTATTACATAATACAAAGACAAATTTGTGGTGGGGTGTTTGGAAGCCAATTTTTCTCTTTAAACATGGGGAACCAACGGATTCAAGAAATAAAGTCCTCTAGAAAATAGAAATAGATAAAAAAGGTGGAAGAATAAAGAGAAAAGGAAAAGTTATGTATGTCAAAGCGTAGGCTTTCAAAAGAGGGAAATCCAATTTCTAGCATAATAGATGCCACTATTCTTTCTCCTCCATCACCAAAAGAAAAGTGCAAGAGTTCATTGGAGATAAATCCATCTAGTTTCTCATCAAGAAAGATTTTTGTGGATGACTAGATGATGGAAGATTTTCTTGGAGTTTATTATACAATGGATGAAATTAGAGAAGCAATTGGTGTACAACATTGTGGTGAAGAAATTTTTGTGGTGCAATCTCTTGTTGGACAGTCAAATTTTTTAGAAATTAGTCAATCCCATGTCCACTCTCCTCCTAGAGTTTATCCTCCAGTGATTGAAAGGGAAAGAACTACAACATTGTTAATTCCACGACAGGGAGGTCAAGAGTGCCAGAATAGGGGTGCATCATCCCTACCTAGATTGAAAATTGTGTGGATAACAACTCCTAAACGCAATAAAATTGATGAAAGTGGTCTAGCATCACTTGAAGGTAAGTTACCTAACTATATTATTCATTATCACTCCTATAAAATCATTAAAGAATATTTTGAACCAAAATACAATGTTGTTAAATGTCAATTATTTTTAGCTTTGTTAAAATCTAGAAGTTTTACTACCGTTAGGAGAATTTTAGGAATGAAAACAATCAAAAGTGTAGAAACAAGTCATCATATTATTAGAAATATTGTATATTATTTTCAAATAATTGGTAAGAAATATCATTCTAAAGACCGCAATGCAATCCGACATGTCTTGTCACAATCAATTGTTAGCAAGATCACAAGAAAACATCGTTTTCTACAACAAACCTCTCACCTCTTGAAATGAAATGTCAAAACCCTTAGAAAGTATTCTCATAGACGAGATAGCTTCAACAAATGTGGCCCAACATATTTGTGTGCCTTCAAAGGTAGGCTACCTTGTTTTGACATGAAGTTAATTGGAGCAGTTAAGAGACTAGTACATGATTTATGGTATGAGAACACTAGGCCTTCTTCCAACCAAAAATATGTACTAAAATTGAGAAGAGGGTATACGAATTGTGAACCCCATATTAAACACTTTCTTGACATTACACAGACATAATTGTATGAGATATTCAAGACAATACATAGTGCACTTAACTTGGGCCAAATATATTTCCATAAATGCAAGCCTTGGTATGTTCGAATAAAAACAATTTGTAACACATGTTGTTGCAAATATCACATTCAGTATGGTTATTATTATATGACACACACACACACACACACACACACACACACACACATTGTGTTTTGCATAACCCCCTTTTGCAGGAATGCTCAGTTATATTCATGTCACCATCATCTAGAGACTTTGTTCATAGCATCTTGCATACAAGGCCAGAGGGTTTTACATTTTATCAAAAAGCATGCTTAGATGGGACATGCCCCAGGTGCGATGGAATGAAATTATTGAGCAAGTGCATCCATGTAAGAGATGAGTATGAATTGGGGAAGAAGGATGTTACCTTGCAAAGCTTTAAATATGTCACATATTATATTGATGGAGGTCAGGGAAAGAAAAAATATGCAATTGGTTACTTTCCAAGTACGAGTTTGTGACTTCATGAAGGAATTTGTTGAAAATACAAAACATTGTGTTCAACATGCCCATGTGGATAAATGGTAGGACGAGCATTTTAGAATATGAAAAAATACATTTCTTTTTGGTACTATGTTATCATTGGTTGATTTTTCTGAGAACTACACCCTTCAACCGCAAAATGAGATTCAAAGCCAATATTATCACTCAAATCAGGTCAACATAATTAACCATATCATGTACAGGCATGAACCAGATAGTAATGAACAAAATATAGTTATATTGAAAGAGTATCACTTCTACATAAGTGATGATCAGTGCCATGACTTAGCCTATGTACAAAATTGTTTTCAGTTGTTCTACAATCACCTTAATGAGAAGAACATATAGATGGATCAACATTGGATTTGGTCAGATGGTTGCATAGGCGAGTTAAAAAATGCTCATGTATTTCAATGGTTGTGTATGTTGCACAAAAAAATAAAGGTACCACACATTTGGAACTATTTTGAGTTCGGGCATGGGAAAGGGGAGCATGATGGAGGAGGTGCATTCATAAAAAGAGCTTTACGTAGGAAAGAAATGAAGTTCAAAACTACTTCCCTCATTCGAGATGAGAAATCCATTATTGAATGTCATTCTTCAGTAATGAGAGAGAGAACAGGAACCAGTGAAGACCAATCACACAGGAAAGGACATGTACATAGATATTTTTGGGAGGTGTTCAATGTAGATCGATCACAGTGGTATTAATGCAAAATAATCTATGGCACTCTTGGATTCCATTCAGTTAGAACATCAAAAAATGCAATAGTTGAAATATGAACGAGAAAACTCTCTTGCTTCTATGGTCCTTGTAGTAGTAATGAATGGGATGCTTATGAATCGATAGACTAGGTTGATAGATGGGATTGTGTATCACTCCCCATTGGTAAACATATAACTATGGAATTATCCCAGTTGGAGGACCAATCAAGTATTTCAACAGATTATGATCATGTCTCAGATCTCGTACTTCCAGGTTTGTTGAATCCTTCTATTGAATTTTGAATAACTATCATCAATGTTTTATGCTTTGGTCATTTAATGGACTCACATTTTGGCACTCCATTTTTTGCAAGGAACATATACATAGTGGTTTCCCCAAGAGAAAATTAACGGGGAAATGACTATTTTCTAGAACGATGCTTAGAGGGAAAGACAACCCTCATGCGATCAGTAACATACTCTAAAGTCATTTAATTTATGATTTGGTTGATGGTTATTAAAGGACAATATATGACATAGGATGAAAGAACACGAAAGAAAGGTGGTTATGTATTTCAAAATTATAAACCAGTTCAAGTTGTATACCGCTTTACAAACTTGGTTATTGGTACAAACCTCCAACTAAAAATAATACCAAGTAAGAACCCATCAAAGGTATGATACTTCTTGCCTTACTCTGAGCAAGAGAAGTTAATAGAGACCATCAATATTAGACGTGATTCTGTTGTTCTACTTGAAAGACCATAGGTATGTAAAAGGAATAATTTTGGATTCATTTTTTGGTTATTATGGTATTCTTATATTTCCATGCCTTTCCTTGCCATATCATTCCCTTTCCTTTCCATGCCATTCATTTCCTTCACTTTCCTTTCCTTTCCTTTCCTTGTCATGACATGCCATGCCTTCACTTTCGTTACCTTTCCTTCACTTGTCATGCCTTTACTTGCCTTTCCTTAAATTTCCATGCCTTCACTTTCATTTCCTTCACTTTCCATGCCTTCACTTGCATTTCCTTGCCCTCACTTGCCATGATTTCACTTGCCTTTCCTTCACTTGTCATTTCTTCACTTTCCTTGCCTTGCGTTCACTTTTCACGCCTTCACTTGCATTTCAATGCCATGCCTTCACTTTCCATGCCATGCTATGTCTCGTCATTCCTTTCCTTGCCTTTCCATGTTATTCCATGCCTTCACATTCCTTGCCTTCACTTACTTTACTTGAAAGACCATAGGTATGTAAAAGGAATAATTTTGGCCTCATTTTATGGTTTTTATGGTATTCTTGTATTTCCATGCCTTTCCTTTCCATTTCCTTGCATTTCCTTGCCATGCCTTTCCTTTCCATTCCTTCACTTTCCATGCCATTCCATGCCTGTCCTTGCCTTTACTTTCCTTTGCTTTCCTTTCCTTTCCATTCCATTCCATTCCTTCACTTGGCTTGTCTTTCCTTCACTTGCCATGCCTTCGCATTCCATGCCTTCACTTTCCTTTCCTTCACTTTCCATGCCTCCATTTTCCTCTTCTTTAATTTTCATGCCTTCACTTTCCATTCCTTTCCTTCACTTTCCATGCCTTCACTTTCTCTCACTTGACATGCCATTCCTTTCCTTTCCATTCCTTTCCTTACCTTGCCATGCCTTGCCTTTCCATGCCATGACTTGATTTGCTTTCACCATCCTTTACTTTCCTTTCCTTCCCATTCCTTTCCTTGCCTTGCCTTGCCATGCCTTTCCATTCCTTTCTGTGACATCCCCCCCCAAAAAATATTTTTTATTTTTGTTTGCTGGAAATTTATTTTTCGTTTTTGGCAAATTCGAATCTGGATATTTTTTTTCCATTTATGGCGATTCTGAATTTCGAATTTAATAATTGTATTTAATTATTGTGACAGTTGGGAAAAGATCTGTTTGGAACCAACTAACTATTTGACTATGACACGTGTATCACAACAGAATAATTATATTAACTACAGGAGGACAAATGGAACAACCATGTTAAAAAAAATCAGCTGACCATGACTCCATGAGTGGGGAACAAGTTGGAACTGCCTCTGGGATAATGATTACAAGTGGAAAATCAGATATTTGGCCACTGGCAGCCCCTGAAAGTCATGGATTAAGAAAGCTGCGAAAATCCCCAAAGGAGGGAAAAAAACCTAGGCAAAGGAAATGGATATATAGCATATGCGAGGAGGCAGGACGCTGCCAAGTATGTTGGGAAAATGATTCCTGAGCTCTCTTGCTCTTATGAACACTGTTAAGTAAGTGTGAGGCAAGAGGAGAACTGTTGGAATTGAAGGACATTGTTGAGGAGGAGTTTTCAAGTTCCCCCTCATGGATTCATGGTCAAGCTAGGGGGTGAATCGGGCAAGTGACTTTGGCTGCCCTGTTCTATGGTTGGAAGGAATGTGGTTGTTCCCTTTGTCTTCCCGTGGATTGGATTCAGATATGTTGATCTACCCCTCTCTATTATGAATGAATATGTTTTTATTTCGATGTCTTATTAAATCCGAACCAGAATGATGTCCACTCTCTGTCTGAATGATTTTTCTGATGCATTGTATTGATTAAATTGGAACTGTAACGTTTTCCATTTTTGGTTTGTTATGGGGAATATATGTGAAGAACATCTATAATTATATTTCTATGGAAAAGAGGAGATTAACGACAATGAGGCAGATCCTCTCTGTAGATAAACTCCCCAGGAAACCAAACTCAGATCCCTCAGAACATCATTATTAATGACCAATCTCTGATGGAATGATATTCTTAACCATGTATTTACATAGATGCATAGATCTAGTACTGTTGACGTTTAATGCATTGATTAAAAGAGGCTCTAAGTGGATATTATAGAATTTTTCCCTTACAGAAAACCTTTATCTTTTTGTATCCTTCTGTGTGTATAAAATTCTTAAGTCTTTACGCTTTTGGAATTCGGGGATTGTTGTATGTTGTGGTTTGAAATTTGAAACCTCGAGACCCCGAAACCTGAAATCCCGAAGTGTTGGTTCCACACCCTTTCACCTTTCAGAATTTGGGAATTGTTGTGTGCTATGGTTTGACTTTTGAAACCCCAAAACCCAAAATCCCGAAGTGTTGGTTCCACACCCTTTCACCTTTCGAAATTCGAGAATTGTTGTGTGTTGTGGTTTGACATTTAAAACCCCAAAAACCCCAAAAACCCAAAATCCCGAAGTGTTGGTTCCACACCCTTTCACCTTTCGAAATTTGGGAATTGTTGTGTGCTGTGGTTTGACATTTGAAACCCCGAAACCTTGAATCTCGAAATCCCAAAATGTTAGTTCCATGTTCTTTTCTTTTTGCAATTTTGGGAATTGTTGTGTTCTGTTGTTTGACATTTGAAACCCCAAAATCCCGAACCCCAAAATCCCGAACCCCAAAATCCCAAAATGTTAGTGCCTTTCTTTTTCACAACTCGGAAACTGTGGTATGTTGGATGTTTGGCTATGAAAACTGGGAATCTCCGAACCCCGAAATCCCGAAATGCGGGGTCTCACCTGTGCCCGAAATCCTGAAGTGCGAGACCCACCTTCCTTTTTTCGCATTTCAGAGGTTTGTATATATGGTTTTTTGGGCACTTGCACTCGCGAAATCCCGAACTCTGAATTCCCGAAGTACTAATCACCTTTCATTTTTTCGGGAGTTGTTGTGTGTTGATGATTGACTTTTGTGTTCACCAAAAATCGAACCCCAAAACCCCGAAGTACTCGGCATCTTGTCACAATTTCAAGAAATGTTGTGTGTTGATGTCTAGCTCTTGTACTCGCGAAGCCCCGAATCCTAAAACCCCGAAATGCTGGCCCACAGTCGTTCCGTATTTCGGATTTTGGCAAACAACAAGGTCCTTTGTTTTGTTCGACACTTGTGATCACTGAAACCCGATTGACCTCTGTATCTTCACAAAGCTGTAGGAACTTAGAAGAAACTTATTGTTATGGGAACAACCCTATTAATATAACGAATGGACTGGTAAAAGAGCATTGGATAATCTTCATCCCGGATAGAGGTACGGGATTAACAAACCATTTTACAAGTCGATTGTATTGCAGACATAGGGTAATATTTTTTTATGTAGGGTTTTGGTCATAAAAACCCCAAAGTTTCTTGTATTGTTAATACTATGGTATTGTTATAGGTACTAGTAGATAAGAGAGTAATTATAAATTTCAGGATCTTAATTAAACATTGAAGCGATGAGTAAATACTCATTATATCGTTGATTAGAAAACTTAAGTTGAATGGTAAGGACAGTCGATGACAATAAGGACTCTAACAAACCTTTAGACTCAAGTCTTCTAACAGAAATCCTGCTTGCTTGAGATCTCGAAACTTTTCAAGGATAAATGTACAAATATTTTTTTTTTTATGGTGATTTTGAGGTACATTACATATGGTATCAGAGAAAAAGTTACAACACTGGGCCTGAACAGGGCCACATTAATTTCTTAGTATATATTCTGATTTATGAAAAAACTAATAAATCTCGTGGATTACAAACAGAAAGATTTTCTATTTTGTGTTGAATAATGGCATCCCAAGAAGGTGCAAAAATTAGGGTGGAAGAGAATCTGCAACAAGGACCTCCTGGAGATCCAAGACAGAACAGTGATGTAAGCTCACCCACGGAGGTGTTGGAAACAATGAAAAACCTTATAGTTGAACTATAGGTTTTCAAGGCCGACAATGAAAAATTGAAGAAGGCACAACAGGAACAACAAGAGATAAATGAAGTCCTGCTGTGTAGTATAGTAACCAAGAAAATCCCAAAATATGACAACCCTGAGGAAGAGGTCAGCAAAAGGGCCTCCAAGAATTCTGGTGCGAAAACAGAAAAAGGAGACAGTTCGTCTGAAGGGACACCTTCAGCTAAAGACAAAACCATACCAGACAAAAAAATAAAACAAACAGACCACCTTGAAGGAGAATTTAAAAAGATTAAACCAGCTACTTTTGATGGAGAGTCCAAGACAGGAGCATGGTTGTTGGACATCAAAAAATACTTCCAAATCTACAACTATTCCAGCAACATGAAGGTCAGAATGGCCATCTACAATCTGAAGGGGAAGGCCAACATTTGGTGGCAGGACCTGAAATTGGCTAAGGGCCTAAAGGAGAAACAGTTGGAATTTTTTGACTTCAAGAAGTATTTTAAGAAACAATACCTTTCTGAAATCTATTATGAAAGGAAGACGAAAGAATTTTATGAATTACGACTCAGAAAAATGACAATGGATGACCTTATAAATAAATTTCTGGAACTACTAAGGTTCATACCATACATCCGGGAGGATAAGGTAAAAATCCAACGATTCTTAAGTTGTTTACCATAGTCCTACAGGGACAAAATTGAGTTTGACAACCCCAAATCCTTGAGTGAAGCATTCAGGAAGGCACGAATGTGCTATGATCAGTATAAAAAATGGGTAGAGTTTCCCAAGACTTGGAAGGATAAGAAACAAGATGGAATGCACCAACGAAAGAAGGGATACTCACCAGCTCCTTATCGAAATGTAGCAAAAATTTTTCCAAGGAAGGATTTTCACTCCAATCATCCGAATACGCAAGGTAGCAGTAAACCGGTAAACCTTGGAACGAAGAAGTTTGGGGACAACTCCTGTGAGCCATTAAGATGTTGGGAGTGTGGAGAGCCTCATCTAAGGAGGAACTGTCCATGTCTAATTGCAACAAACAACACTGCTATCCACAATTTGTAGGAAGCCTCGATAGTGGGAGACATGGGCAGAAGTCTGCATTGGATAAATGTAGCCATAGATGGCCGACAAGATGACCACCAGTCCTCAGTGGTAGAGATCGAAGGTAAAATCCATGACACTCAAATTTATATTTTAATTGACCCTGGAGCTACGTTAAGTTATATTACTCTTGATGTAGTAGAGTCGAATAAACTTAAGAAACAAAAGCATGCAAAATCTTGGCTTGTACAACTAGCAACAGGGACTAAAAGAAAAGTAGTTAACTTTATTTATGATCTTGAGTTCAACTTAGATGGTCAAAAGATAAGGACCA
This sequence comes from Picea engelmannii, assembly GCA_009831015.1. Lineage (NCBI taxonomy): Eukaryota > Viridiplantae > Streptophyta > Pinopsida > Pinales > Pinaceae > Picea > Picea engelmannii. Next base: position 199,449 of record ML793158.1, read on the forward strand.
ATCTGAACATCCTACCACTAGGATCTTATGATATGATTATCGGGATGGATTGGTTGGAACAACACAAAGCAGTACTAGACTGTTATACAAAGATACTTAGCTACAAAGATAATTTTGGCACGGTGAGAACAACCCAAGGCATACCAAAACCTGTGTTAGCCAGACAAGTTTCAGCGATGCAATTCAAGAAATGTATTAGATAGGGATGTCAAGTTTACACGATCCAAGTAACGAATCTATTAGAAAAAGAAGATAAGCCCAAGTTAGAAGACTTTGTTGTCCTACGGGAATTCAGAGACATGTTTGTTGATGAGATACTAGAATTACCTCCTATGAGAGAAATAGATTTCTCTATAGACTTACTACCTGGATCAGCCCCTATCTCAAAAGCACCCTACCGAATGAGTCTACCAAAACTGACAGAATTAAAAATACAATTGCAAGAATTGTTGGACAAAGAGTATATCAGACCAAGTGTCTTGCCATGGGGAGCACCAATCCTCTTTATGAAAAAGAAAGACGGTACTCTAAGACTATGTATCGATTATAGACAATTGAACAAAGTGACCATTAAGAACAAACACCCCTTACCACAGATAAATGATCTATTCGATCAAGTTGGTGGGGCCAAGATCTTCTCAAAATTGTATTTACGATCCGGTTATCATCAAGTTAGGATAAAGAACCAGGACATAAATAAAACAACTTTTTGAACAAGATACAGACACTACAAGTTTGTAGTCATACCTTTCAGACTCACTAATGCACCAGCCACATTTATGTGCTTAATGAACAACATTTTCAGCTAGTACTTAGACAAGTTCGTAGTAGTATTTATCGATGATATTCTAGTCTATTCTAAAATGGAGGAGGAACATGATGAACACTTACGAATAGTTCTGCAAACACTAAGGAAACACAAACTATACGCAAAATTCGACAAATGTGATTTTTATCAAAAAGAAATACAATATTTAGGACATGTCATTTCCTCGGAAGGTATTGTTGTAGACCCGAAAAAGATAAAATCCATCATGGAATGGCCAGTGCCTAAGGATGTGGCAGATATCCGGTCATTCATGGGAATCACCAGATATTATCGCAGATTTATAGAAGGGTTCTCCAAGATATCCTACCCTATCACGTCATTACAAAAGAAAGGGACCAAGTTTAACTGGTCCCAAAAGTGTCAAGATAGTTTTAACAAGCTAAAATAATTATTGACATCGGCGCCCATCTTGAAGGTAGCAGACCCAGATAAAGACTTCACAATATGTGTTGATGCAAGTAAAGAGAGACTAGTGGTGTTCTAACTCAGGAAGGGCACATGATTTGTTATGAGTCTCGAAAATTAAAGGAACACGAGCGAAATTATGTCACCCATGACTTAGAATTGGTAGCAGTAATACATGCCTTAAAAATGTGGCGACACTATATAATGGGCAGGAAATTCTTACTATTGACGGATAATAGCAGAGTGAAATATCTGTTTAACCAACCAGACCTTAATTCAAGACAAGCAAGGTGGCTATCCTTCTTGAGAAAATTCGACTTTGAGGTCAGACATATCAAGGGAAAAAAAAATAAAGTAGTAGATTCTTTAAGTAGAAGAGTCCATGGGTTATTTGAGATAAATATCAGCAGGGCAGAAAGTGATCTGGAACAAAGAGTAAAAGCGGCAGGAATTAATCACAGAAATTACACTAAGATGATGGCATAATTGCAAATTAGTATCTCAAACTCAGATAAACCAGATATAAGTATTGAAAAACATGGACTATTCAGATTTAAAAATAGACTTTACATACTAGATTCAACAGAGCTAAAATTAACTATTTTAGACGAAGTGCATAAGAAACCATATTCTGGCCATCCAGGTTACCAAAAAACAATAACAACACTCAGAAAACTATTTTAATGGCCTAATATGAAGGACGAAATAACAGAGTATTTGGCTAGGTGCCAAGATTGTCAGCAGGTTAAGGCTGAACACCAGCATCCATTCGGCCTATTACAACCATTACCAGTACCATAATGGAAATGGGAGACCATATCTCTGGACTTTATAACAGGTTTGCTTAAAACTTAGAAATAGAATGATTCAATCATGGTTGTAATCGATAAAATCAGTAAGTCTACACACTTTATTCCCGTAAAGTCTACTTTTAAAGCTATTAATATTACTGAAGTATTCATGAAAGAAATTTTTAGACTGCATGGTATTTCTAAAATGGTGGTTTCAGATAGAGATGTAAAATTCACTTCCATTTTTTGGAAGGAATTGTTTGCAGGGCTAAATACTAATTTGAATTTCAGTATGAGTTATCATCCACAAACGGATGGACAGTCCGAAAGGACAAATCAAATCATAGAGGATATGCTATGCATGTATCTAAGAACAAAGCCGAACAAGTGGGAAGACTACCTACACTTGGTAGAATTTGCATATAACAATGGGTACCAAACTTCGGCTAAGTTGAGCTCCTTCGAAATACTGTACGACAGAAAGTGTACAACTCCAATTAGATGGGATAACCTGATTGACAGACTCATGGTTGGACCAGAGATGCTCCAAGAAATGGAGAACATGGTAAAGAAAGTACAACAGAACTTGAAAGAAGTACATGATAGACAGAAGAGTTATGCGGATCAGAAAAGAAGACACTTGGAATTTCAAGTGGGAGACCATGTTTATTTGAAGATCAAAGCCTGAAAAAGCTCACTGAAGTTGGGGAACTGTGCCAAGCTGGCACCCAGGTTTTGTGGGCCCTTCGAGATACTAGCTTGAATTGGACCCGTAGCATATCAACTTGCAATTCCAGCTAATCTAAGAATTCATAATGTATTTCATGTTTCTTTGTTGAAAAAGTATATTCATGACCCTACTCATATGATTGATTGGAACTTGGTGAAGGTGGAACCCGAGGGAGAGTTCCAGGTGGAACCCCTGTGCATTCTAGACCGGAGAGAAATAATACTTCGGAACAGAGCCGTCGCTCAGGTAAAGGTGCAATGGAAGCACTTTAGTCCTAAGGAGGCCACTTGGGAATTGGAGGGAGATTTGTGGAAATCTCATCCAATCCTGTTCCAGGAAAGGAACAAACACTGAGGACAATGTTTTACTGAAGGGGGAAAGGATGTGACATCCCCCCAAAATAAATATTTTTTATTTTTGTTTGTTGGAAATTTATTTCCGTTTTTGGCAAATTTGAATCTAGAAAATTTTTGCCATTTATGGAAATTCTGAATTTTGAATTTAATAATTGTATTTAATTATTGTGACAGTTGGGTAGAGATTTGTTTGGACTCAACTAACTATTTGACTATGACACGTGTATCACAACATAATAATTATATTAACTACAGGAGGACAAATGGAACAACCATGTTAAAAAAATCAGCTGACCATGACTCCATGAGTGGGGAACAAGTTGGAACTGCCTCTGGGCTGATGATTACAAGTGGAAAATCATAGATTTGGCCATTGGAAGCCACTGGAAGCCCCTCAAAGTCAGGGATTAAGAAAGCTGCGAAAATCCCCAAAGGAAGGAAAAAGACCTGGGGAAAGGAAATGGATATATAGCATATGCGAGGAGGTAGGACGTTGCCAAGTATGCTGGGAAAAGGATTCCTGAGCTCTCTTGGTGTTATGAACATTGTTGAGTAAGTGTGAGGAAAGAGGAGAATTTTTGGAATTGAAGGACATTGTTGAGGAGGAGTTTTCAAGTTTGCCCTCTTGGATTCATGGTTAGGCTAGGGGGTGAATCGGGCAAGTGACTTTGGCTGTTCTGTTCTACGGTTGGGAGGAACGTGGTTGTTCCCTTTGTCTTCCCGCAAATTGGATTCATATATGTTGATCTACCCCTCTCTATTATGAATGACTATGTTTTTATTTCGATGTCTTATTAAATCCAAACTGGAATGATGTCCACTCTTTGTCTGAATGATTTTTCTGATGCATTGTATTGATTAAATTGGAATTGTAATGTTTTCCATTTTTGGTTTGTTATGGGGAACATATGTGAAGAACATATGTAATTATATTTCTATGGAAAAGAGGAGATTAACGACAATGAGGCAGATCCTCTATGTAGATAAACCCCCCAGGAAACCAAACTCAGATCCCTCAGAACATCATTATTAATGACCAATCTCTGATGGAATGATATTCTTAACCATGTATTTACATAGATGCAAAGATCTAGTACTGGTGATGTTTAATGCATTGATTAAAAGAGTCTCTAAGGGTATATTATAGAGTTTTTCCCTTACAAAAAACCTTTATCTTTTTGTATCCTTCTGTGCGTACAAAATTCTTAAGTCTTTACGCTTTCAGAATTCAGGGATTGTTGTGTGCTGTGGTTTGACATTTGAAACCTCAAAACCCGAAATCCTGAAGTGTTGGTTCCACACCCTTTCGCCTTTCAGAATTTAGGAATTGTTGTGTGTTGTGGTTTGACTTTTGAAACCCCGAAACCCTGAAACTCGAAATCCCAAAGTGTTGGTTCCACACCCTTTCACCTTTCGAAATTTGGGAATTGTTGTGTGCTATGGTTTGACATTTGAAACCCCGAAAACCCAAAATCCCGAAGTGTTGGTTCCACACCCTTTCACCTTTCGGAATTTAGGAATTGTTGTGTGTTGTGTTTCGACATTTGAAACCCCGAATCCTGAAATCCCGAAATGTTAGTTCCACGTTCTTTTCTTTTTGCAATTTCGAGAATTGTTGTGTTCTGTTGTTTGACATTTGAAACCCCAAAATCTTGAACCCCAAAATACCGAAATGTTAGTGCCTTTCTTTTTTGCAACTCGGGAATTGTGGTATGTTGGATGTTTGGCTATGAAAACCGCGAAACCCCGAACCCCGAAATCCCGAAATGCGGGTCTCACCTTTTCCTTTCTTACATTTCAGAAATTTGTGTATGTCAAGGTTTGGACACCGGAACTTGCGAAGTTCCAAATCCTGAAATCCCAAAGTGTGGGACCCACCTTCCTTTTTTCGCATTTCAGAGGTTTGTATATATGGTTGTTTGGGCACTTACACTCGCGAAATCCTGAACTTTGAATTCCCGAAGTACTAATCACCTTTCATTTTTTCGGGAGTTGTTGTGTGATGATGATTGAATTTTGTGTTCACAAAAACCCGAACCCCGAAACCCCGAAGTACTCAGCATCTTGTTGCAATTTTGGGAAATGTTGTGTGTTGATGTTCGGCTCTTGTACTCGCGAAGCCCCGAATCTTGAAACCTTGAAATGCTGTCCCACAGTAGTTCCGTATTTCGGATTTTGGCAAACAACAGGGTCCTTTGTTTTGTTTGGCACTTGTGATCACCGAAACCCGATTGACCTCTGTATCTTCACAAAGCTGTAGGAACTTAGAAGAAACTTATTGTTATGGGAACAACCCTATTAATATAATGAATGAACTGGTAAAAGAACGTTGGAGAATCTTCATCCCGGATAGAGGTATGGGGGTAATACACCATTTTACAATTCGATTGTATTGCAGACATAGGGTAATATTTTTTTATGTAGGGTTTTGGTCATAAAACCCCAAAGTTGCTTTTATTGTTAAGATTGTGGTATTGTTATAGGTACTAGCAGATAATAGAGTAATTAGAAATTTCAGGATCTTAATTAAACATTGAAGCGATGAGTAAATACTCATTATATTGTCGATTAGAAAACTTAAGTTGAATGGTAAGGACAGTCAATGACAGTAAGGACTCTAACAAACCTTCAGACTCAAGTCTTCTAACAGAAAGCCTTCTTGCTTGAGATCTCGAAACTTTTCAAGGATAAATGTACAAATATATATATATTTTTTTATGGTGATTTTGGGGTACATTACACTTTCCTTTCATTTCCATGCATTGCCTTGCCATGACCTGCCATGGATTTCCTTTCCATGGCATGCCTTGACACGCCTGCACTTTCTTTTTCTTCACTTTCCATGTCTTCATGTTCCTTTCCTTCATGTTCCATGCCTTCACTTTCCTTTCCTTACCTTCACTTTACATTCCTTCACTTGTATTTCCTTCACTTTCCATGCCTTCACTTTACATCCCTTCACTTGCCTTCCATTCACATTCCATTCATTCACTTTCCTTTCCTTTCCTTAACTTGCGTTGCCTTGAATTAACTTTCCATTCCTTCATATTCCTTTCCTTGCCTTGCCATCACTTGCCTTGACTTGAATTCAATTCCCATGCCTTAAATTTCCTTACCTTAAATTCCCATGCCTTCACTTGCCTTTCCTTCACTTTCCTTCACTTGTCATACCATTCCTTTCCTTGTCATTCATTTCCTTTCCTTTCAATGCCTTTCCTTGCCATGCCATGCCATGCCATTCCATTCCATTTGTTTCCTTTCCTTCACTTTCCTTTCCTTGACTGGCCTTTCCATTCCTTGCCTTACCTTGTCATGCCTTGCCTTTCCATGCCATGCCATGCCATAACATGCTTTTCCATGCCATGAATTTCCTTCACTTTCCTTGTCTTTCCATGCCTATCCATTCCTTTCCTTTTCTTTTCATTCCTTTCTTTTCCTTGTCATGCCTTTCCATGACATGCCATACCTTACCTTTACTTTCCTTGCCTTTCCTTAAATTTTCAAACATATGTAATAAGCACTGAGAAAAACCCTAGTGTCGAAGATACTCCAACAAATGGTTTTTTGATCAATGAAATGACAACGGAGGGGAACCACTAGCTGAAACTCAGTGTTATGGATCCAATGAAACTAACGGTTTGTCCATCTAAGTCTCAATTTGATTTTTATTGTGAGTTTCAAATCGCCTCGTCATTCCATTCAGGGACATGTGGTCAATTTGGTTCAGGGGGATAAAATCCAAACCGAGAAGTATAATGGAGTTTCATAAGCTCTCGCAAGTCAATTTTTCCAAGGCCCATGTGACTAAACTACCCACAAACACCCGACAAAGTGTTCTTGAAAACCAACCTCCTCTTCAGAAATTGTGTTATGCCTCATTGAGAAAAACCCTAGTGTCGAAGATACTCCAACAAACAGTTTTTTCGGTCGATGGAATGATAGCGGAGGGGCCCCACTAGCTTAACCTTGGTGCTATGGATCCAATGCAACTGACGGTTCATCCATCCAGGTCTCGTTTTGAGTTTTATGTGAGTTACAACTCACCTTGTCGATCCATTCAGGGACATGTGGCCAATTTGGTATGGGGGCATAAAATCCAAACTGAGCTGCATAACGGAGTTTCGCAAGCTCCCACAAGTCAATTTGGCCAAAGACCACGTGACTACACTACCCAAAAATTCTCGACATAGTGTTCTTGAAAATAAACGCCCTCTTCAAAAATTGCACTATGCCTCATTGAGCAAAACCCTAGTGCCAGAGATACTCCAACAAACAATTTTTTGGTCGACATAATGATAGCGCAGGGGCCCTACTAGCTGAAACATGATGCTCCAGATCCAATGTAACTGACAGTTCATCCATCTAAGTATTTGTTTGAGTTTTATCACGAGTTGTAACTCACCTCCTCAAGTCATTCAAGGACATGTGCCCAATTTGGTATGGGGGCATAAAATCAAAACCAAGCAGCATAACAGAGTTTCGTAAGCTCCTGCAAGTCAGTTTGGCCAAGGCCCACATGAATACACTACCGAAAAATGCTTGAAACAATGTTCTTAAAAATTGACCTCCTCTTTAGAAATTGCATTATGCCTCATGGAGAAAAACCCTAGTGCCGGGGATACTCCAACAAACAATTTTTTGGTCGACATAATGATAGCGCAGGGGCCCCACTAGCTGAATCTCGATGCTCTAGATCCAATGTAACTGATAGTTCATCCATCTAAGTATTGGTTTGAGTTTTATCACGAGTTGTAACTCACCTCCTCAAGTCATTCAAGGAAATGTGGCCAATTTGGTATGGGGGCATAAAATCAAAACCAAGCAGCATAACGGAGTTCCGTAAGCTCCTGCAAGTCAGTTTGGCCAAGGCCCACATGAATACACTACCCAAAAATGCCTGAAACAATGTTGTTAAAAATTGACTTCCTCTTTAGAAATTGCATTATGCATCATAGAGAAAAACCCTAGTGTCGGGGATACTCCAACAAATAGTTTTCTAGTCTATGAAATGATAATGGAGGGGCTGCACTAGATGAAACCCAATGCTCCAAGTCCAATGCAACTAACGGTTCATCCATCTGATTCTTGGTTTCATTTTTATCACTATTTGCAACTCTCTTTCTCAATCAATTCATGGACATGTGTCCAATTTGGTCTGGGGGCATAAAATCCATACCAAGCACCATAACAGAGTTTCATAAGCTCCCATAAGTCTATTTGGCAAAGTCCCACGTGACTACACTACCCACACATGCCTGATAAAGTGTTCTTGAAATTCGACCTCCTCTTCAGAAATTGCACTATGCCTCATTGAGAAAAACCCTAGTGTCATAGATACTCCAAAAAATGGTTTTATGGTCGACGGAATGAAAGTAGATGTGCCCCACTAGATGAAAACCAATTATTCATATCCAATGCAACTGATGGTTTGTCCATTTGAGTCACAGTTTCAGTTTTATCATGAGTTTCAACTCGCTTCCTCAATCCATTCAGGGACATGTGGCCAATTTGGTCCGGGGGCATAAAATCTAAACAAAGTAGCATAACGAAGTTCCATAAGCTAATCCATGTAGGTCTAGGTCTAGGTAAATCCTATTATTTATGATTATCCATGTTTGAAAACTATGAAGATACCTTAGATATATGAATAAAACAACTTATGTTATGGCCTTGAAATTCTCATGCAAGTATTTTTATCTAAGATATATAGGATAACAAGTTGTAGAATTAAATGTTTAATAAATCCTTTGATTTTAGTTTTATGTATTAAACTTGTTCATTTAGTACAAGAATTATTTATGTATTAAACTTGTTCATTTACATATTAAAAATTTTCATTTAGGTATTAAAATTGATCATTTACATATTAAAATTGTTCATTTAGGCAAGGCATGACATGGAAAGTGAAGAAAAGGTAAGGAATGGTATGGCAATGCATGATATGGAAAGGCATGATATGGAAAGACATGGCGTGGAAAGGAAAGGCAAGGCATGGAAAGTGAAGGAAAGGAAAGGCATGGAATGGAATGGCATGGCATAACAAGGCATGGTGATCTGGATTTTGGATCAGAATGAACTTATTAACAAACTGAATACAATAAACACAAATATATGAAGAACAACACAGATATCTAGTGAACAATATCTTCTATTGAATAAATGAAACAGGTTGAAACTGTAAAATTGGAGAACTGAAACAATTTGCTCGAATGGTAGTAGTTATCTATGAGAAGAGATGTGGCTTCTACATGCATCTATTTGAGAAGAATTATTATAATGAGGCTCCAGAGGCCTTTTTAACATTACTCATGAATTCCAAAACCCTAGACATCCAAAACCCTAACCCTAGGAGGTGAAACGCCAAAAGTCATGTGGGCCCTGATGGGTAAGTTGGTACCTCAACTTTCTGGGGTCGCAAATTTTGCATACAACCTTTGTTTTAGGCATTTGATAGCCCATTCGAAAGGTCTATTTGAGAAATACACATTATTCTATCAAAATCTAACTCTGTCTATAGTTTGACTATGGAAAGAAAAAAGAAAAAAACACTATTTATTTCCCCAAAACGGCCCTGGAAGTAAAAAAATATGTGTTGACATGAAAACATCCAAAATAAGCTAGTTGGATTAGGTGGGAGGCCACCAGTCTCCACCTGGAAGATGTGCAGGGCTTCAGACAACCTTGAAAGTGTAGAACCCACAATTACAAAGAAGTACAAAGAACATACTGAATTAAAAATTGTCAAGAGGAGTCAGTTAGAATAGGTGGGTGGCCACCATTATCCACCTGGATAATCCTCCCCCCTTAGAAATCAATGGTCTCCATTGTGTTGAGTTCCCCCATCATGTGAGGAAACTTTCGTTGAATTTGTCCACGGGTGAGCCACTTTCCTTGGTGTACGAGCTTCCCTTCCTTGACAACCCGATAAATTTGGATTCTCTGGTGGCGATTTCCCTTAACCTCTATGTCCACTATCTGATGAGTGGATTCTTGTTCCATGCTATCAAGGTTGAACTATGTTGGTGTCAGTTGTTATGCGATCTTTGAGGTGTCCAATAATGGTAGAAAATATGGCCGAAGGACATCCACATTGAGCACTAGGTGCAAGCCAAGGAAGGGTGGAGTGTTGAGCTCAAAATCATTGCTACCCACAACCTTGGTGATAGTGTAAGGCCCATAGCGAAGTGGGTGGAGGTTTCAATGGGGACCTGTAATATGCTCTTTATGAAAATGTAACCAGACATTTTCTCCCACTTGAAACTGGTGTGGTACCCTGTGTTGATCATGGTGTTGCTTGTACTTAGAATTGGCCTTCTAAAAAATATCATGGACCTGTTGGCATATGTGTTGAATCCGCTCAATGAATCTCGTGGCTTTGTCAGTCTTGGACTAAACATGGGAAGAGTTTGTTTGTGGGCTTGCAAGAGGTAGTAAAATATCAACGAGACCCAAGGGTTGGAATCCCAGCCCTACCTGAAATGGGCTATGGCCAGTGGAGCTATGTATATCCATGTTGTAATTTTTTTGAACATAGGGGAGACTCTCATCCCATGTACGTGTATGCTTAAAGTTGTACATGTGCAGGATGTGCACAATCATATGATTAATGATGTTAAGCCCTAATATTGGCTCATTACCCCTTAATTGGGGCATATTATATTAGTAATGTTATTTTATTTATGTCGGCTTTAGGCCATTAGTTGTAATTATACCTCCTAGTCTCCTATATATACCAAGGAGACATTTTCATTTTGAATCATGTTGTACTTGAACATTTAAGTAGTGTAAAAGGAGGTTTCCCCCTCGAAGAGGATTATTATCTAAAATTATCTCTTTTTCAAGGCGTTGAGTACTTTTTCTGAGGTTTTTCTATGCTATATTGGTATTTGGTTCTTAACATATGGTATCAGAGTTCAAGGTCTTGGGGTTTTGCTGCTACATCTCAGACACCTTGGAATTTTCGCTATAACTTGTTTTCTACAATGTTTCAGAAGAAATGGCTTGGAGGATACTTAGAAGACGGATCAAGGTATGTTGGATTCAAAATTCATCTCCTGAGGCCTTATAATTTCATAGATACAGCCTATACAATATAGGGTTCTGGAATCATCTTGAAATGAGTCATTGCGACATTTTCGCTATAAATTTTTTTATGTAAGATTTCAAACCCTGAAATTTGGAGGATATTTACAAAAATTAGTAAGGTATATGTGGTAAAAATTTTAGCTTTTGTGTCTTCTTAAATTTGTAGATACACCCTGTGTAAGATAGGGTATCTGACTAGTACTATTGACTAGTCTCAAGAAGGTGTTCCAGGTAAAACAATCATAACTTCTTCCTAGAGTATCCAAATTGAGTGGGACTGGTTTCATTGGATCGTGGATAGTTTGTAGTATTTCTGGTGCAAGTTTCAGAATTTTATGTCAATTATTTTGTGTGGGGAACACTATACAAGTGAGATCTCCTGGAAAGGACAAAAATCGACAAGTTGTGGGGAAGTTATCGTAAATTCTACTTGGCACATCCAATTTTGATCAGACCTGTGGCATTGCAGAGATGAAATATTAGAGAACTACATAAAAGAAAGTTTCATACCCAGAAGGGCTGAAACTTGGGAGATACAACAAAAGAAATATTGTCTAGCAGAACCACCTCAAAATCAAGGTTCAAAAGTGATACTTGGCCAACATGCCACCAAAAA
>ML793158.1:218407-250423 GCA_009831015.1 Picea engelmannii
CCCAATTAAGGGGTAATGAGCCAATATTAGGGCTTAACAATATGACGCTCGATTTTGTCATTTTCGATCATTGAGCGACGATAGAATGGTCCATTAGGAAGAGGTGCACTAGGGGTTAGATCAATTGGATGCTTGACTTGGTAGTGCATCAATACCCCGATGGGTGAGGAGAAGATGTCTATGTACTCTTCCACAATCCTGTCCACTTGCTTATGCTGCAAAGAGAGGCTCTATGTAGAGGCCACGGATGTGGCGATGACCTTCTAATTACTGTGAGCATGGATCACAAAGAATATGAACTTCTTGGTCTGTTAAATGACCTTACTGCATTGCTTAGCAGAGATTAAAGAAATAGCGGTACGCGGCGCTACATTTGGTATCCTGTACAATTATCTACCCAAAGTAATAATAACATTGCAGGATTTAGACTCGTACACAACATCATGTGTCCAAAAATATGTTTGTCCTAAAATAACATCAAAAAATTCAAGGGGAGAAATATCACACAATACCTCGTTTTTGAAAGGTTTGATGTCGTAGGGAAGACAACATTGTTGGATGACACAGACATCTCTTCCTTGGTGAACCCATCTGATGGTGTAGGATTGTGGGTACAGTGTCGTCGACAGGTCCAACTGCTTGATGACCTCTATTGAGATCAAATTCTTTAGACTTCTGCTATTGACAAGGAAATGAGGTGGGGATCCCTTTACCCACATCTATGATTGAAAGAGGCGTTCCCCTTCCTTTGGTTCTTTTGGTTCGCTTGGCTATAATTTGGTAGTAGTGACAATAACACCGGGTTTAGTATTGATAATATGATTCCCTCCTTCTGTATTTTATTTAGATTCGGAATCGGATTTTGACTCAGAATCCTTCAGCTCGACCACAAGTGACTACTTGGAGTGGAATCCTTCGGTGTTGTGCCAAGGGATTTTATGGTATTCACACCATTTTCCTGTGTCCTTCTTTGACTTCTTATTAGCCTTCTTGTGTTGCATCTTGGACTGGTTGTCCTGAGAGTGGCCATATTTTCTTCATCCCTTGTCGTGTGGGTTGGGGATGCCTTTTCCCTGCTTCGGATGTGAGGAGTTTGTAGATCCAAACTATCACCTCTTTTGCTTAAATTTTGGCTTGATCTTGACAACATATATATAATCTGTACGCAATGATGCGATGACTAGAAATTCCATTTATGTTTCAATGTATCTATGCAAATAGATGTGGTATTTGAGCACCAGATGTCACTCATATTATTTGATACCCAATTTGGTGCGTAGGGTATGGAAAATATTGGTGAAATCTGGTACTGTTTATTCCCTTTCCTGACGTAGGGTGGTCCATCTAGTGTACTGGTCCTCATAGCTTCCAACATGGTAGTATTGTTCTTTAATGTCATCCTGGAAGGAATCCCATGTGGGGGAAGCCAAAAATATTACAGATTCCTCTATGTCCCTTTTCTCAGAGTAAGTATCCCACCAGTCCTTAACATGGGGAATTACCTTGAGGAGTGAAAAAGTAATCTTTTCCCTATCAGAAAAATAGTGGACCGAAAAATACCCTTCAAGCAGATTCAACCATTTATCTACAACATCTGCATCTATCAATCCTTCAAGTAATGGAATATCAAAATTTACATGTACCTTGAAGGCAGTTTCATGGTCGCTTGATGAAGATGCTTCTCCTATGGGCAGCTGCCAAAGGATCTGTGCCAAGTTTTCCATCATTTCATTCCTTTTTCGCATAAGGGATTCCTCGAGCAACATTTTAAAATGATCTCCTGCTCCATCATATTTATTTTCGTCCCCTGTAGGTTGTTGTTAGGATCAATGTGACCGATATTGCAAAGGCTTGACTGGTTCGAGTCCCAAATTCTTGTACCCAGATCTTGTTGGGGACATGCACGAAGAAAAATAAATGAAGATTAGACCACTTTGATACCACTGATCCATATTTAGGAGTGGAAAAATTTGATTAACAGACTAAATATAATAAACACAGAGATATGGAGAATAATATAGATATCCAGTGAACAATATCTTCTATTGAATAAATGAAATAGGCTGAAACTCTAAAACTGCAGAACTGAAGAAATTTGCTCGAATGGTGGTAGCTATCTCTGGGAAGGGATGTGGTTTCTATGCACATCATTCCGAGAAGAATGATTACAATGAGGCTTCGGAGGCCTTTTTAACATTACTCATGAATTCCAAAACCCTAGACATCCAAAAACCTAACCCTAGGAGGTGAAATGTCAAAAGTCACGTGGGCCTCGATGGGTAAGTTGGTATTTCAACTTCCTGAGGTCGTAACCTTTGCATATGACCTCTATTTTAGGTGTGTGATAGCTTGTTGGAAAGGTATTTTTGATAAATACACAATACGTTGTCAAAGTCTAACTTTGTTTATAGTTTGATTGTGGAAAGCTAAAAAAACATTGTTTAGGGCCCCAAAATGACCCTGGAAGTACAGAAAGATGTGCTGACATGAAAACATCCAAAATAATCCAGTTGGATTAGGTGGGCAGCCACTAGTCTAGACCTAGAAGATGTGTAGGGCTTCAAAAAAACCCGAAAGTGTAGAACCCAGAATTACAAAGAAGTATAAAAGAACGTGTTGAACTAAAAATTGTCAAGATGAGCCAATTGGAATAGGTGGGTGGCCACCAATATCCACCTGGATCACATGGTATGGAAAAGAATGGCATGGAAATGAATGGTATGGAAATTCATGGCATGGAAAGGCATGGCATGGCAAGGCATGGTATGGAAAGGCATGGGAGGGAAGGGAAAGACATGGTATGGAAAGGTAAGGAAATGGCATGCAATGGCAAGGAAATGCAAGGCATGTCATGGCATGGCATTGCAAGTAAAGGCATGGGAAGGAATGACATGGAAATCGAAGGAAAGACAATGCATGGTATGGCATCAAAAGGCAAGGCATGGAAAGTGAAGGAAAGGCAAGGCATGGCATATCATCCCTTCATGTTCCTTGCCTTCACTTGCCTTTCCTTCAAGGCATGGCATAACATGCCAAGGATACCATATCGTACCATACCATACCAATGCAAGGCATACCATACCATACCATGGCAAGGAAAGGCAAGTTAAGACATACCATAACATACCATACCATGGCAAGGCAAGGAAATGAAAGGTAAGGCAAGGCAAGGCAAGGAATACCATACCATACCATGGCATGGAAAGGCAAGGCATACCATACCATACCATACCAAGGCAAGGCAAGGCATACGATACCATACCATGGCAAGGAAAGGTATGGAAATGCATACCATACCATACCATACCATGGTATGCAAGGAAAGGCAAGGAATACCATACCATACCACACTGTGGCAAGGCAAGGCAAGGAATACCATATTGTACCATGGCAAGGCAAGGCATACCATACCATTCCATACCATACCATGGCTTGGAAAAGCAAGGAAAGACATACCATACCATACCATACCAAGGCAAGGCAAGGCAAGGCATACGATACCATACCATGGCAAGGCAAGGCATGGCAACACATACCATACCATACCATGGTATGCAAGGAAAGGAAAGGCATATCATACCATACCACACCATGGAAAGGCAAGGCAAGGAATACCATATTGTACCATGGAAAGGCAAGGCATACCATACCATTCCATACCATACCATGGCTTGGCAAGGCAAGGAAAGACACACCATACTGTAACACCCTATTTCCCCCAGTTTGTAAAAATAAATGGACTGGCCAAGAACTATTGAAAACTCATAAATGTGAATATGTGATGTAAATGGACCTTGAGGAAAAGGTCAATGAATGTGAATAACATTATGAATTTTATTGCAGGACTGCTGAGAGGGGATGTGCAGAAAAAGAGACCATGATGGCGGTGGAAGGCACCTAGAAAGGTGGAGTTAACTTCCACCGAGAATTAATACCGTATTTAGACTCCACTGGCCCGGAGAACCAAAAGCGGCTTGCTGGCCCCAAATTAAATGTCTCGCAGGCTGATAGGTAGATGGCTTAATGAGGGATGGGGAGGTGAACTGCCTATCCGTAGAGCCATCATGACTAACCAGTGCGAGGGAAATCACGCCACACGCAACCTTGCAAGAGGATAAGGCGTAAGGTAGAAGAGATTGGGGGGGCAGACGCGAGGGGATAACTCTAGCATTATGCAGAGTGAGTGATAGTAGAGAGGAAGGATTGCAACCTTCGCTCCTGGTCACTGGCAGATGGAGACGCAGTCTCACAACATCGTGGTCTCAACTCAGGGGTGGCTAGTGGTAAATCTGCTGGGAGTCGCTAAGCCTATGGTTGGGTGGAAACGAGCACCCCTCTCAGTAGTTGCACTCACTTCTGGTGTTATTTCTGATAAGTGTTTTGCCTCTGGCTCCTTGAAATATATGTATTTTGATAATTATGATCATAAGTTGTGAAACTATGAATGTTTTCATTATAAGAATGTCTATATGATATTTTGATCAGTACTAGTAGTTGTATATTCTTATAACAGAAAAACCATGCATGGATTACGTTGATAAATGAATTTAATTATGCATAAGTTGAAACAAGTCAGACTTCCAACCCATTCTCGAGAAGTTGTTTCCCCTTATCTGTCTCTTGGAATTCCCCGTAATAGATCTCTTCACAGAGATTCCCTCCTTGGAAAGGTTTACCAAGAACCTGGAAAAAGGACTTGAATGTGCAAGTCTTAACAACCCTGCACGAGGAGGAATGACCCTCTTAAAAATCCTAACGTAGCAGCGTAGGGAGAAGTATCGATCGACGGACGAAATCTCGTCGAAAGATCCATGGTCATTTACGACCGTTAGATTGACAAAAGAAAACAAGGGCATTGCATACCTTGCCCCTTTTCCTCTATCCTCGTGAATAGCGAGGAAATCGGGATCGTAGACCCCCAAGGTCCATGAGAACATCTGGACCATTGATTTTTCCATGTCCACGAAGTAGTGGGAGAGTGCACGACGTGGGACAGATCTGAGCCGTTAGATATTAGCTAGAACAAACCGACATCCATTCGATCTATTAAGAGATGCATGAGGGTTAAGCCCTCATAAACAGGAGGTTGAAAGTCCCGACGAGAGGCATGGCCATCGGGATATCGACATTCATGAAATTGGGAGTCACGATGACATGAGATCGGGAATTTTCATAGTGAAAATTTCGGAATCAATCTGAGTCATCCATCATAGGAGGACACGTGGGAAAGATCGGGAGCCCGTCAGCATTTTGGAGATCAAAGGGACAAGATGCCGGAGTATTTCAGCAGTGGAAACTCCGAAATCACGAGAAGCGATCAGGACCATCCATCTTAGGAGGACGTGTGGCGACAATCGGAGCATTCGAGGAAAGTCTCGAAAGGAAAGTTATCAATCGGGAAAATCGGGAATCCCGTGGACAAGAAGTCCATACACTTCGGAATTGCGAAGCCTGGAATCCTGACCAAGTGAAAATCATCCATTGTAGGGCTAGCTGTCATCATATCGGCATATCGGGAATCGACAGATCCCGAATCCTGAGGATGAGTACATTTCGGCATTGGAAAGTCCGAAAACCCGACAGGAGATAAGGCTGCAGTCTTGTGAGATAGTGGTCACACGGGTCAGGAGTTTAGCCAGGAGGGCTAACACGTAAGGGACCATATCGGTGAGTTAGCTCATCGGCAATCGGGGATTCAAGAGAACAAAGAACTCTTGATCTCAAGGATCACGAAACCCTAAAACCCAAAAGTATATGCATTTCCCGTTGTGGAAAGAGTAGCAGTCGTATGAAAAGGCCGTGACAGGGAGAGAAGGACCTGTGAATCGGGTTTTGGCAGAGATTCCAGCAAGGAATCCATTGAGCCACTTCGGCTCATGAACTGATTGAACGATCCCGTGAGCGGATGTGCTTGGGAGTGCGACTGCATCACTTCCCATATCAGAATTCAGAGATTCGAATGACGAAGAGTCTTGGAGTCATTACACTTTGAACTCCTGAGTACCAAAACCCTGAAAGGATCCATGCCGTTGGATCAAGGGAGGCTTACGCCCTTCGATCTCCCTTTGGAGGGAACTTTGGGGACCTCGGAAGTTTCGGGGATTTGAATGGGGAAAGGTAGAATTCATGTATCGCGATTCCCCGAATCGCGAAAAGATGATAAGCTCTTGGCAAGATTAAGCGCATGGACACCGTGTAGGGTCACGTAGACAAGACCCCAAGAGAGAAAATTTCCCCTCGCTAGCCCCGTCGGGGTTGGGCGTTTCGCTGTTTCAAGCTTCGGGGATTCTCATTGTTGAGAAATCAACGAAAAAGTTTGATTTGCATAGCGGGTGTGTGACAAAGTGGTATCAGAGCATGGTTACAACACTCGACCTAATTGGGCTCATGCACGAGTTGCGCATAAGCTTTGTTCGAAGTAATCCTACGAAGAGTAACCCCTAACGTAAATCTCTTGTCCAGGATTAAAACTTGGAAACGAAAACCTGACTGTGTATGAATGTGAAAGAGTTATAAATTATGCGCAAATTATAAAAATGTATTTAACTCTTGACTAATAACCAGTGTTTGTCTTTTCACTCAAGCGAACGATCAGCCGCGGGAATCCACAGACGCAGAGTATGGTGACTCACCAAGAGATGGGAGAAGGCTCCCACAACAGAGACGAAGAGTCTGATGAAAGAAGAGCAATAGAAACCCCTCTAGACCTAGACGAGACTATGAGGAGTCTCATGGTTGAATTGCAAAGCTACAAGGTCGACAATGAAAGGATGATGAAAGAACAAGAAAATCACACCGAAATTAATGCAGTTTTACTGTAGAGCTTATTCGACCTATAGCGACAAATGCAGCAGGAAACTGAGATGCAGAATCATGGTCATGTCAGTGGCCATACTGAGAGAAGCACATCAATAAAGGTCCACCCCAGAGGTAAAGGACCAGTGCCAGACGATTCCACAGAGAAGGAAGCTGGCGATTCAGAAGGCTCTTCCAATAGCAGTACCAGTTCCTATTCTCGAAGAAAACGGAAGAAGAAAAAGACTTCCAAGAGTCATAAATTTGAGGAATTTAGAAAGGCCAAACCTCCCTCCTTCGACGGTGAGATAAAGAAGGGAGAGGAAGTTGAGGCTTGGCTACTTGGATTGAAGAAATATTTCAGAGTCCATGATTTTTCAAATAATTTGAAGGCCCGAGTGGCCACTTTCAATCTGAACAGAAAGGCTTCCATCTAGTGGGAAGATCTTAAGAATATGAAAGGGGTCCACAAGGAGGACCTGTCTTGGAAATGGTTTGAGAAGTACTTCCGAAAGAAGTATTTTTCGAAAAGATATTTCGATGAGAAGGCTAAAGAGTTTTATGAACTCAAACTGGGGCAACTCACTATAGAGGAATATGTCAACAAATTCCTCGACTTATTGAGATATGTACCCTACATCAAAGAAGAGAAGGTGAAGGCGCAACGCTTCATCGGTGGGCTACCCAAGGAATACCGGAACTGAATCGAATTCGACGAGCCAAAGACCTTAGAAGACACTATGCAGAAAGCAACATATTGTCATGAACAATATGGACATCGGGCAGAGTCTTATGGAGACTGGAAACAGAAGAGTGGTTCGAGATTTCATAAAAAGGGGATTAAATCCTCAGGATTTAAGAGCTACAAGAAGAACCCCAGAATGAACTTTCCATGTCAGAGTGTACTCCAACAAAACTTTCCCTCGGTGGACAGAAGTAAAACTTCTGGACCTACACCAATAAAGACTAATAACCCAAAGAAAGAACCTATGAAATGTTGGGGTTGCAGAGAAGAGAATCTCTTGAGAGACTACCCACACCGACAACAGAATAGTCGAAAAGTTTATAACATACAGGAAGCTACCATAGTCAATAATGTGGCAAGGAGTGTGCCGCAGATTTATGCAGCCTTGGATAATAACCTAGTTGACCACCAAGCTTCAGTAGTGGAAATAGAAGGTATGATTTTAAACCATCTGGTGTCTGTTTTGATTGACCCTGGTTCAAATTTGAGTTATATAGCCCCTAAAGCTGTTGATAAGTGTAAGCTACAACCACGAAAGAAAAATAAGCCATGGTTGGTACAGTTAGCCACTGACACCAAAAAAAAGGTAGTAGAGTTCATACCAGCCTGCCAATTAATGTTGGGTGAATTCCCCACCCAAGCAACCCTTAATGTATTACCCCTGGGATCATACAACCTATTGATTGGTATGGACTGGCTAGCTGCCCATAAATTGAAACTGGACTATTACCATAAAACCTTAGAATGTGTGAGCAAAGAAGGAAACAGGATAACCCTCCAAGGGATCTGAAAACCGGTCTCGGTGAGACAAATATCAGCCCTACAAATGAGAAAGTATTGATGAAAGGGATGTCCCCTATATGCAATACAGGTGTTGAAAACAACCGAAGGTGCTAAACCAAGCCCTGAGGATCACCCTATCCTGAGAGAATACAGAGATGTGTTTCCGGAAGAGGTACCGGGTCTACCTCTTAGAAGAGACATTGACTTCTCGATAGAGCTCGCACCAGGAGTGTTGTCGGTGTCTAGGACACCCTACCGGATGAGCACACCTGAGTTAGTTGAACTCAAATTGCAATTGAAAGAAATGATGGATAAGGGTTATATTCGACCCAGTGTGTCCCCATGGGGAGCACCAGTCCTATTTGTGAAAAAGAAGGATGGCACCCTCAGACTGTGTATAGATTATAGACAACTCAATAAAGTAACCATAAAGAAAAAGTACCCCTTGCTTAGGATCGATGATCTATTCGATCAGTTGGGGGGTGCATCTATTTTCTCAAATATTGACTTGAGGTCGGGGTACCATCAAGTCCGAATCAAGGGTGAAGACATCCATAAAACCGATTTCCGGACATGGTATGGTCACTACGAGTTTGTGGTAGTGCCATTTGGGTTAACCAATGCCCCTACCACTTTCATGTGCTTAATGAATAATGTACTCAGTAAATTTTTAGATAAATTTGTACTAGTTTTTATTGATGACATATTAATCTACTCTAAGAATAGAGAAGAATATGAAGAGCATCTTAGAGTTGTGCTGCAAGTGCGAAGAGAGCATCAGCTCTATGCTAAATTCAGCAAATGTGACTTCTTTCAGAAGAAAATACATTACTTGGGACATGTTCTATCCGAGGAAGGGGTAGCAGTAGATCTTGATACGATCAGGTCTATCATGGAATGGCCTACCCCAAAGCATGTCTCAGACATCAGATCCTTTATGGGATTGGCGGGATACTATAGGAGATTTATAAAAGGATTCTCCAAGATTGGTTGTCCAATCACTACCCTCCAGAAGAAGGGGACAAAAATCCTGTGGACACAAAAATGTGAAGAAAGATTCCAAACCCTGAAACATCTACTAACCCATGCACCCATGTTGAAAATCACTGACCCAGAAGCTAACTTCCTTATGTGCACAGAGGCTTGTAAGGAAGGGCTCAGAGGAGTCCTTATGAAGAAACGAAGTGTGATCTGCTATGAATCCCAAAAATTGAACGAACATGAGGTCAACTATGTGACTCATGATCTAGAACTGGCTGCCATAGTGCATGCCTTAAAAATGTGGAGGCATTACCTCTTGGGAATAAAATTTGTACTTATGACAGATCACTGTGGATTACGGTATTTGTTTGACCAACCAAATCTCAATGATAGACAAGCTAGATGGATGGCTCTCCTTAGCGGATTTGATTTTGAAATCAAACACATAAAAGGGAAAGAGAATAGGGTGGCTGATGCCTTTAACAGAAGCATGAAAACAATTCACCTGGCAGTGGTGAGTACCTGCGAGACAGATGTCAAGAACAGAGTCAGAAATGCACAAGAAACAGATCCCTTCGTTCAGACTGTGACCCTGTACCTACAACAAGAATCCTCTGAAGTAAAGTAGGAAGGCTACCAGATGACCGAAGGAGGTCTGCTCACTTACAGAGATAGATTGTACATTCCAAATTGTGACGACTTAAAGAGGTTCATTATGGATGAACTACATAAAAGACCCTACACTGGTAACCCAGGATACCAGAAAATGATCACCGTCACCCAGAAACAATTTTATTGGCCTGGATTGAAGAAATACATAGCCAAATATTTGGTCCAATGCATGGAGTGCTAGCAGGTTAAAGCAGAACATCAACACCCAACAAGACTATTACACCCTTTACCCATCCCAGAATGAAAATGGGAAACCATATCCATGGATTTTATCACTGGATTGCCAACTTCAACCAAACAGAATGACACCATTATGGTAGTGGTGGATAAACTTAGCAAGTCTGCTCATTTCATCCCCATTAAATCAACCTGCAAGGCGATAGATATCACCCAGATATTCATGAAAGAGATATTCCGACTGCACGACATGCTGAGAGAGATAATATCTGACAGAGACACAAAATTTACTTCCAAATTTTGGAAATCACTGATGGCTGGATTGGAGACCAAATTGTTGTTCAGCACCACCTATCACCCTCAAACCGATGGATAGACAGAAAGAGTGAACCAAATATTAGAAGATATGTTAAGGATGCATGTAATGCATCAACCTAGAAAATGGGAAGACTACCTGCCATTGGTAGAATTCACCTACAACAACGGCTACCAAGCATCCTTAAAGATTAGTCCCTTCAAGGTCCTCTATGGTAGGCCGTGTAATACTCCAATCAGCTGGAGTAATCCTATAAATATGATTTATTTTGGACCCAACATGCTGAAATAAATGGAACAACAAGTGACTCAGATAGAACAAAATCTGAAGGTCCCTCAGAATTGATAGAAAAGTTATGCTGACCAAAAGAGAACTCCAAGAGAGTTCAAAATGGGAGACCATGTATATCTCAGAATTAAGCCCAGAAGGAGTTCCCTGAAAATGGGAGCTTGTGCCAAGTTGGCACCTCGGTATTTTGGACCCTTTGAGGTTCTAGATAGGGTGGGACATGTAGCCTATCGGCTAGCACTTCCACCCACAGTAAAAACACATAATGTTTTCCATGTTTCATTATTGAAGAAATATGTACATGATGCTAATCATATAATTGACTGGTCTGTGATCCAGGTGGAACCGGAGGGATAATTTCTACCAGAACCCCAATGCATATTGGACAGAAAGGAAACCCTGCTCCAGAACAGAACGATTGCACAGGTTAAGGTGTAGTGGAAATATTTTGGCCCAGATGAGGCTACATGGGAAATGGAGGATGCCATGAGACAGGCATATTCAATTTTGTTTACTTCTATACATGCAACTCATGTTAGTAGATAAGAACATTGAGGACGATGTTCCTTTTAAGGGGGAGGGAATGTAACACCCTGTTTCCCCCAGTTTGTAAAAATAACTGGACTTGCCAAGAACTATGGCAAACTCATAAATGTGAATATGTGATGTAAATGGACCTTAAGGAAAAGGTCAATGAATGTGAATAACATTATGAATTTTATTGCAGGACTGCTAAGAGGGGATGTGAAGAAAAAGAGACCACGATGGCAGTGGAAGGCACCTGGAACAGTGGCATTAACTTCCACTGAGAATTAATACCGTATTTGGACTCCACTGGCCCGAAGAACCAAAAGCGGCTCACTGGCCCCGAATTAAATTTCTCGCAGGCTGGTAGGTAGATGGCTTAATGAGGGATGGGGAGGTGAACCGCCTATCCGTAGAGCCATCATGACTGACCAACGCGATGGAAATCATGCCACATGCAGCCTCGCAAGACGATAAGGCGTAAGGTAGAAGCAATTCGGGGGGTAGACGCGAGGGGAGAACTCTGGCATTATGCAGAGTGAGTGATAATAGAGAGGAAGGATTGCAACCTTCACTCCTGGTCACTGGTAGATGAAGACACAGTCTCACAGCATCGTGGTCTCAGCTCGGGGGTGGCTAGTGGTAAATCTATTGCAAATCGCTAAGCCTACGGTTGGGTGGAAACGAGCACCCCTCTCAGCAGTTGCACTTACTTATGGTGTTATTTCTGATAAGTGTTTTGCCTCTGGCTCCTTGAAATATATGTATTTTGATAATTATGCTCATAAGTTGTGAAACTTTGAATGTTTTCATTATAAGAATGTCTATGTGATATTTTGATCAGTACTAGTAGTTGTATATGCTTATAACAGAAAAACCACGCATGGCTTATGTTGATAAATGAATTTAATTATGCATAATTTGAACCAGGTTAGACTTCCAGCCCATTCTCGGAAACTTGTTTCCCCTTACCTGTCTCTCGGAATGCCCCGAAATAGATCTCTTCACAGAGATTCCCTCCTTGGAAAGGTTTACCAAGAACCTGGAAAAAGGACTTGAATGTGCAAGTCTTAACAACCCTGCACGAGGAGGAATGACCCTCTTAAAAATCCCGAAGTAGCAGCGTAGGGAGAAGCATCGATCGATGGACGAAATCCCGTCAGAAGATCCATGGTCATTTATGACTATTAGATTGAAGAAAGAAAACAAGGGCATTGCATACCTTGCTCCTTTTCCTCTATCCTCATGAATAGCGAGGAAATCGAGATCGTAGACCCCCAAGGTCCATGAGAACATTAGGACCGTTGATTTTCCCACGTCCACGAAGTAGTGGGAGAGTGTGCGACGTGGGACAGATCTGAGCCATTAGATCTTAGCTAGAACAAACCAAAAGCCATTAGATCTGTTAAGAGATGCATGAGGGTTAATCCCTCGTAAACAGGTGGTTGAAATTCCCGACGAGAGGTGTGGCCATCGGGATATTGACATTCATGAAATCGGGAGTCACGATGACATGAGATTGGGAATTTTCATAGTGAAAATTCTGAAATCAATTTGAGTTGTCCATCATAGGAGGACAAGTGGGAAAGATTGGGAGCCCGTCGGCATTTTGGAGATCGAAGGGACAAGATGCTAGAGTATTTCAGTAGCGGAAACTCTGAAATCGCGAGAAGCAATCGGGACCGTCCATCTTAGGAGGACGCGTGGCGACAATCGAAACATTCGGGGAAAGTCCCAAAAGGAAAGTTATCCATCAGGAAAATCGGCAATCCCATGGATAAGAAGTCCATACACTTCGAAATTGCGAAGCCTGAAATCCCGACCAAGTGAAAAGCGTCCATTGTAGGGCCAGCTATCATCATATCGGCATATCGGGATTCGACGGATCGTGAATCCCGAGGACGAGTACATTTCAGTATTGGAAAGTCCGAAAACCCTATAGGAGATAAGGCTGCGGTCTTGTGAGATAGTGGTCACATGGGTCAGGAGTTTATCCAGGAGGGCTAACATGTAAGGGACCATATCAGTGAGTTAGCTCATCGGAAATTGGGTATTCAAGAGAACAAAGAACTCTTGACCTTGGGGATCACGAAACCCCAAAACCCAAAAGTATATGCATTTCCCGTTGTGGAAAGAGTAGCGGTTGTATGCAAAGGCTGTGGCAGGGAGAGAAGGACCTGTGAATCAGGTTTTGATAGAGATTCCAGTAGGGAATCCAATGAGCCGCTTCGGCTCATGAACTGATTGAACGATCCCGTGAGCGGACGTGCTTGGGAGTGCAATTGCATCACTTCCCATATCGGAATTCGGAGATTCGAATGACGAAGAGTCTTAGAGTCATTGCACTTCGAACTCCCGAGTACCGAAACCCCGAAAGGATCCATGCCGTTGGATCAAGGGAGGCTTACGACCGTCGATCTCCCTTTGGAGGGAACTTTGGGGACCTCGGAAGTTTCAGGGATTTGAATGGGGAAAGGTAGAAGTCATGTATCGCGATTCCCCGAATCGCGAAAAGATGATAAGATCTTGGCTGTCTTAAGCATGTGGACACTGTATAGGGTCACGTAGACAAGAACCCAAGAGAGAAACTTGCCCCTCGCTAGCCCCGTCGGGGTTGGGCGTTTCGCTGTTTCAAGCGTCGGGGATTCTCATTGTTGAGAAATCAATGAAAAAGTTTGATTTTCATAGCGGGTGTGTGACAAAGTGGTATCAGAGCATGGTTACAACACTCGGCCTGATTGGGCTCATGCACGAGTTGCGCATAAGCTCCATTCGAAGTACTCCTACGAAGAGTAACCCCTAACGTAACTCTCTTATCCAGGATTAAAACTTGGAAACAAGAACCCGACTGTGTATGAATGTGAAAGAGTTATAAATTATGCACAAATTATAGAAATGTATTTAACTCTTGACTAATAACCAGCGTTTGTCTTTTCACTCAAGCAGATGATTAGTCACAGGAATCCACAGATGCAGAGTATGGTGACTCACCAAGAGATGGGAGAAGGCTCCCCCAACAAAGACGAAGAGTCTGACGAAAGAAGAGCAATAGGAACCCCTCCAGACCTAGCCGAGACTGTGAGGAGTCTCATGGTTGAATTGCAAAGCTGCAAGGCCGACAATGAAAGGATGATGAAAGAACAAGAAAAGAAAACCAAAATTAATGTAGTTTTACTGTAGAGATTATCTGACCTACATCGACAAATGCAGCAGGAACCTTAGATGCAGAATCATGGCCGTGTCAGTGGCCATACTGAGAGAAGCACATCAAGAAAGGTCCACCCCAGAGGTAAAGGACCAGTGCCAGACGATTCCATAGAGAAGGAAGCTGGTGATTCAGAAGGCTCTTCCAGCAGCAGGACCAGTTCCTATTCTCGAAGAAAATGGAAGAAGCAAAAGACTTCCAAGAGTCATAAATTTGAGGAATTCAGAAAGGCCAAACCTCCCTCCTTCGATGGTGAGATAAAGAAGGGAGAGGAAGTTGAGGCTTGGCTACTTGGACAAAAGAAATATTTCAGAGTCCATGATTTTTCAAAGAATTTGAAGGCCCGAGTGGCCACTTTCAATCTGAACAGAAAGGCTTCCATCTGGTGGGAAGATCTTAAGAATATGAAAGGGGTCTGCAAGGAGGACCTGTCTTGGAAATGGTTTGAGAAGTACTTCCGGAAGAAGTATTTGTTGGAAATATATTTCGACGAGAAGGCTAAAGAGTTTTATGAACTCAAACTGGGGCATCTCACTATAGAGGAATATGTCAACAAATTTCTTGACTTATTGAGATATGTACCCTACATCAACGCAGAGAAGGCGAAGGCACAACGCTTCATCAGTGGGCTACCCAAGGAATACCAAAACTAAATCAAATTCGATGAGCCAAAGACCTTAGAAGACACTATGCGAAAAGAAACATATTTTCATGAACAATATAGACATCGGGCAGAGTCTTATGGAGACTGGAAACAAAAGAGTGCTTCAAGATTTAAAAAAAAGGGGATTAAATCCTCAGGATTTAAGAGCTACAAGAAGAACCCCAGAATGAAATTTCTAGCTCGAAGTGTACTCCAGCAGAACTTTCCCTCAGTGGACGGAAGTAAAACTTCTGGAACTACACCAATAAAGACTAATAACCCAAAGAAAGAACCTTTGAAATGTTGGGGTTGCGAAGAAGAGCATCTCCTGAGAGACTGCCAATGCCGACAACAAAACAACCAAAAAGTTTATAACATGCAGGAAGCTACCACAATCAATAATGTGGCAAGGAGTGTGCCGCAGATTTATGCAACCTTGGATAATAACCAAGCTGACCACCAAGCTTCAGTAGTGGAAATAGAAGGTATGATTTTCAACCATCTGGTGTCTATTTTGATTGACCCTAGTTCAAATTTGAGTTATATAGCCCCTAAAGTTGTTGATAAGTGTAAGCTACAACCATGAAAGAAAACTAAGCCATGGTTGGTACAGTTAGCCACTGGCACCAAAAGAAAGGTAGTAGAGGTCATACCAGCCTGCTAATTAATGTTGGGTGAATTCCCCACCGAAGCAACCCTTAATGTATTACCCCTGGGATCATACGACCTGTTGATTGGTATGGACTGGTTGGCCGCCCATAAAGCCAAACTAGACTGTTACCATAAAACCTTAGAATGTGTGAGCAAAGAAGGAAAAGGGATAACCCTCCAAGGGATCCAAAAACCGGTCTCGGTGAGACAAATATCATCCCTGCAAATGAGAAAGTATTTCCGAAAGGGATGTCCCCTATATGCAATACAGGTGTTGAAAACAACCGAAGGTGCTAAACCAAGCCCTGAGGATCACCCTATCCCGAGAGAATACAGAGATGTGTTTCTGGAAGAGGTACCGGGTCTACCTCCAAGAAGAGACATTGACTTCTCGATAGAGCTCGCACCAGGAGCGGTGCCGGTGTCTAGGACACCCTACCGGATGAGCACACCTGAGTTAGTTGAACTCAAATTGCAATTGAAAGAAATGATGGATAAGGGTTATATTTGACCCAGCGTGTCCCCATGGGGAGCACTAGTCCTATTTGTGAAAAAGAAGGATGGCACCCTTAGACTGTGTATATATTATAGACAACTCAATAAAGTAACCATAAAGAACAAGTACCCCTTGCCCAGGATCGACTATTTGATCAGTTGGGGGGTGCGTCTATTTTCTCAAAGATTGACTTGAGGCCGGGGTACCATCAAGTCCGAATCAAGGGTGAAGACATCCATAAAACCTCTTTTCGGACACAGTATGGTCACTACGAGTTTGTGGTAGTGCCATTTGGGTTAACCAATGCCCCTGCCACTTTCATGTGCTTAATGAATAATGTACTCAGTAAATTTTTAGATAAATTTGTACTAGTTTTTATTGATGACATATTAATCTACTCTAAGAATAGAGAAGAACATGAAGAGCATGTTAGACTTGTGCTGCAAGTGCTAAGAGAGCATCAGCTCTATGCTAAATTCAACAAATGTGACTTCTTTCAGAAGCAAATACATTACTTGGGACATGTTCTGTCCGGGGAAGGGGTAGTAGTAGATCCTGATAAGATTGGGTCTATCATGGAATGTCCTACCCCAAAGGATGTCTCAGACATCGGATCCTTTATGGGATTGGTGGGATACTATAGGAGATTTATAAAAGGATTCTCCAAGATTGGTTGTCCAATCACTGCCCTCCAGAAGAAGGGGACAAAATTTCTGTGGACACAGAAATGTGAAGAAAAATTCCAAACCCTGAAACATCTACTGACCCATGCACCCGTGTTGAAAATCGTTGACCCAGAAGCTAACTTCCTTGTGTGCATAGATGCTTGTAAGGAAGGGCTCAGAGGAGTCCTTATGCAGAAAGGAAGTGTGATCTGCTATGAATCCCAAAAATTGAACGAACATGAGGTCAACTATGTGACTCATGATCTAGAACTAGCTGCCATAGTGCATGCCTTAAAAATGTGGAGGCATTACCTCTTGGGAAGAAAATTTGTACTTATGACAGATCACTGTGGATTATGGTATTTGTTCGACCAACCAAATCTCAATGCTAGACAAGCTAGATGGATGGACCTCCTTATTGAATTTGATTTTTGAAATAAAACACATAAAAGGGAAAGAGAATAGGGTGGTCGACGCCCTTAGCAGAAGAATGAAAACAATTCACCTGGCAGTAGTGAGTACCTGCGAGGCAGATGTCAAGAACATAGTCAAAAATGCACAAGAAACAGATCCCTTCGTTTAGACTGTGGCCCTGTACCTACAGTAAGAAACCTCTGAAGTAAAGTATGAAGGCTACCAGATGACCGAAGGATGTCTTCTCACTTATAGAGATAGACTGTACATTCCAAATTGAGACGACTTGAAGAGGTTCATTATGGATGAACTACATAAAAGACCCTACACTGGTCACCCAGGATACCATAAAATGATCACCGCCACCCGGAAACAATTTTATTGGCCTGGATTGAAGAAATACATAGCCAAATATTTGGTCCAATGCATAGAGTGCCAGCAGGTTAAAGCAGAACATCGACACCCAGCAAGACTATTACACCCTTTACCCATCCCAGAATGGAAATGGGAAACCATCTCCATGGATTTTGTCACTGGATTGCCAACTTCAACCAAACAGAATGACGCCATTATGGTAGTGGTGGATAAACTGAGAAAGTATACTCATTTCATCCCCATTAAATGAAATTGCGAGGCGATAGATATCGCCCAAACATTCATGAAAGAGATATTCCGACTGCACGACATGCCGAGAGAGATAATATCTGACAGAGACACAAAATTTACTTCCAAATTTTGGAAATCACTGATGGCTAGATTGGAGACCAAATTGTTGTTTAGCACCGCCTATCACCCTCAAACCGACAGACAGACAGAAAGAGTGAACCAAATATTAGAAGATATGTTAAGGATGCATGTAATGCATCAACCCAGAAAATGGGAAGACTACCTGCCATTGGTAGAATTCGCCTACAACAATGGCTACCAAGCATCCTTAAATATGAGTCCCTTCGAGGTCCTCTATGGTAGGCTGTGTAATACTCCAATCAGCTGGAGTAATCCTGTAAATAGGATTTGTTTTGGACCCGACATGCTGAAAGAAATGGAACAACAAGTGACTCAGATAGAACAAAATCTGAAGGTCCCTCAGAACCGACAGAAAAGTTATGTTGACCAAAAGAGAACTCCAAGAGAGTTCAAAATGGGAGACCATGTCTATCTCAGAATTAAGCCTAGAAGGAGTTCCCTAAAAATGGGAGCTTGTGCCAGGTTGGCACCCCAATATTGTGGACCCTTTGAGGTTCTAGATAGAGTGGGACCTGTAGCCTATCGGCTAGCACTTCCGCCCACAGTAAAAGCACATAATGTTTTCCATGTTTCATTATTGAAGAAATATGTACATGATGCTAATCATATAATTGACTTCTCTATGATCCAGGTGGAACTAGAGGGAGAATTTCTACCAAAACCCCAATGCATATTGGACAGAAATGAAACCCCGCTCTGGAACAGAACCATTGCACAGGTCAAGGTGCAGTGGAAATATTTTGGCCCAGATGAGGCTACATGGGAAATGGAGGATGCCATGAGATAGGCATATCCGATTTTGTTTACTTCTATACATGCAATTCATGTTAGTAGATAAGAACATCAAGGATGATGTTCCGTTTAAGAGGGAGGTAATTGTAACACCCTGTTTCCCCCAGTTTGTAAAAATAAATGGACTGGCCAAGAACTATGACAAACTCATCAATGTGAATATGTGATGTAAATGGACCTTGAGGAAAAGGTCAATGAATGTGAATAACATTATGAATTTTATTGCAGGACTGCTGAGAGGGGATGTGCAAAAAAAGAGACCACGATGGCAGTGGAAGGCACCTGGAAAGGCGGCGTTAACTTCCACCAAGAATTAATAATGTATTTGGACTCCACTGGCCCGGAGAACCCAAAGCAGCTCACTGGCCCAGAATTAAATGTCTCGCACTTTGGTAGGTAGATGGCTTAATGAGGGATGGGGAGGTGAACTGCCTATCCATAGAGCCATCATGACTGACCAACGCAAGGTAAATCATGCCACACGCAACCTCGCAAGAGGATAAGGTGTAAGGTAGAAGTGATTGGGGGGGCAGAGGCGAGGGCAGAACTTTGGCATTATGCAAAGTGAGTGATAGCAGAGAGGAAGGATTGCAACCTTTGCTCCTGGTCACTGGCAGATGGAGACGCAGTCTCACAACATCGTGGTCTCATCTCAGGGGTGGCTAGTGGTAAATCCGTTGGTAGTCGCTAAGCCTACGGTTGGGTGGAAACAAGCACCCCTCTCAGTAGTTGCACTCACTTCTAGTGTTATTTTTGATAAGTTGTTTTCCTCTGGCTCCTTGAAATATATGTTGTTATCCACAATTTTGGTCATCGTGATAATGTTATGATGATGTATTGATGATGGAAAATCAATCTCTTCAATAAGAATACTTTCCTGAGAAAATTTGCACTTGTCTGTTTCCAGAAACTATATTTTTAAAGAGGTTCGCAGGCTGCCTATATACTTGCCTGCGAGAATGCCTGATTCTCACAGGCTGCATTAAGCTAGGGTGTGAGGGGTTCGCACTGTAACAAAGGCCAGGGTGCGAACATATTCTTAAAGAGGAAAAAGATGAAGTTCTCGAGCCTTCTAGAAGAGAATCTTCGAGAAGGATGAGTTGTCTAACGAATGGTTGTTCAAGTACTGGCATTCCAGATATCTTGGGATCATTTTCTATCCAAGTAACTAAATTATCTTCTCTTATATATTGAGGAGATTGCTCATGGAAAAAGTTAGAAGAAAGATAACAAGAGATTGATTGGAGAATTGTTGAAAGCCTGTATGAAGGACTGATGCTACAGCAACTAGAGACACCAGCAAGGTCATCACAAGTTTCTTGATTTTCTTCATGCATGAGCAAGTGTGTGTGTCAGAACTAGGAGCCATCGAAAGGAGACCTACGACATCAAGGCTCAGGTTGTAAGTTTCACTTTCAATTAATTCAATACAGTAATATGTCCCTTTCCCATAAAGAAGATGTCACTTTATTACGTAATTCCTTGATCATATGTATAGACTAGTTATTGAATATATTAATCTGCCTTTACTTCGATTGGTTTGTGCTGTTGTGACCTAAATGGTGCAAGAGCGTTGGAGAAAAGATTGGAACAACAGAGACCTAAGGAAAGCATTCATAAGGTATGTCCATAATCCTTATCTCTTAGTTCATTCAATAGGCTAGATATAGGGAAAGTGTATTATTCTGTCACATTTTGTTCTAGATCCAGGTGGATCTAGGGAGATCGGTTCGTGTCCACACTTACGGATTAATCCTGAAACAAAATTGGCGACTCCACTAGGGACTTATCCCTTTGTCTTTATGGTTTTTTGAATTTTCTATGGCCATTTTCTCTATTTCTATTATTCTCCTGTTTTGTTAGTGTCTGAGGCCTCAGGATATCCTAAGAGACCTTCTGGGTCTATAAGCCAGTTTGAATTTTGCTTGTATTTTCAAAAATTTTAGTATCTCCAGGAGTTCTCGCACTGTGTCCATTGACATCCTGCGAGAACTAGTCAAGTTCACACCCTACATATAAGGTCCAGTGCGAACACCTCGCACCTTGCCTTAAGGTGGCCTGCGAGAATCATATCTTCTCGCACTGTGCAATACTGCTTGCATGCGAGCAAGATTTTTCAAAATTTTGGAATTGAGTTTTGACTTTTTCAATTGCTCAGAACAGTTGAATCGTGTCTTTTTGGATTATTGGGTCATTGACTTATACATCTCTTGCTATAGTTTTCTTGCTGGAACAGATTTAGGTTTTCTAGGTCTTTTTTGCCTTTGGTAGCTTGACTTTCTTTTCTTGGCTCTGTTTGGCATTTTCTTTCTCTCTGATTTCCGGAGTTGGATGTGTCTGAGTCGCTGGGAACCAGTGATTGGTAGGGAGTTAAGTGCTTATGGTTTTCTCTTTTGCTTGGTGGTTCGAATGAAAATTTTCCATTTGCATTGGGAAGAATCATTGGTTTGGTTTTTTGTTTTTACTTTCATTGAAAGAATTGGTTGGGTTGTCATTGTTTGATTCTGGATGATTTGATTTTCTTTTCTCATTAATCAGAGTTCTTCTTGGAAAGTGAACAATAAGTTTTCTTTCAAGATTTTGTTTTTGTCATTTTGAAAACATTGTAAAATCAAATTTTAGAGTTTATTGAAGTATTGGAAAAAGACATTTAGAAATTGTTCATTGATAAGTGATTATTTACGTAGACATCTGAAAGGAAATTGAGCATTGCATTTGCATTGTAGTATTGAGATTGATTCAGAAAATGTTCTCTCTCTCCCATAACTAGGATTCATGGAATGAAAAAGATTATATTTCATCATTCTCCTTGCATTACTTGGGTCAGAGTCACACATCACAAGTTTCACTTCCGTTACCTTTGAGTAATTAACAACCCTTAAGAACATTGCGTAATCTTAAAATTGATCTAGTAACTTTTTCTAGGGCTCTTTACACCAACATATTAGCTAGGCTAGTGCTTTGGAGTAGGAAGAGAGACACACTCTCCAAACGCTCAAAAACAAACAATAGTATCTTGAGTTAGGGAGTGTTAAATTCCATTGGCAGCATATTGTCCTGGGACGCCCTTCTAACATAAGGGTTAAGCACTAGGTCGCATTGGTGTTGGCAGAGTTACTAACCCTGCTTTGTTGACATCGGTGTAGAGATTGCACATATTATGGGGATCACTCCGAGGTATACCCACAATTATGAGTGGAATCCTTTGAGTTGGTTTCGGGCTAGATACCCTGCCCTTGCATGTGGATCATACTGACGACTGTCCCCCCAGGCTGTATTGTTGTTTGTGGTGACCTTAGTGGCCTTTCTCTCTAGGTTCTTACCCAAGGTGACTGTGGAGGGGAAAGTCTTCACGGTACCTGGAATCGACGTTGATCAAACTCACTTGGGCTCCTTGGAGGGTATACCCACAATTATGTGTGGGAGCTTGCGCCAGGGCATAAGTCTGTTAAGCAGGTCGTCAATGTAACTTTTCCACCTTAGCCCCGCCCCTTCTCGTCTCGTTGTTGCGATGTTGGATTTCATCACCAACTAGTGGCTTCGAAATTAGAAGGTATTGTTTGCTTGGTGATTACTTCTTAGTTTTGTTTACTAGTGACTGTTGTTTATTTCTTGAAGTTGACCATAGGATTTTTCTCGTGGAACTTATCATTTGTTTACAATTGCTCCCCCACGACGTTCTCATAGAATGCAAGGATTATCCCCAGAACATCTGGACGATCCTCAATCTACTGGTACACCTGAGGGTTCACCCCATCAGACTGAAGTCCCTGTGGTTACTTCACCACAAGGGGAAACCAGTGAAGTTCCGGTTGTCACCACACCACTTCCACACGTCGAATGAACTGATTCTCTAGACGATTTTCAAGTTACCAATACTATAGAAGATTATCGCATTCGTCATGGTGAACGACCTTCTGAGCAGTTAAATCCTTCTGAAGAAATCATTGTTACATCTTCGGAATCAACTGTTGGGCCTTCTCACGGTGTAGTGGGCCAAGATCCTTTTTGGTCCGGTAATTACCGAAGAGTTCTTTTCGGTACAGAGTCACCGCCTGTTTACGCAATCAACTCTCCAGTGTCTCCTGAGATAGAGACTACACCCAAAACTACCACTTACCATTTTGTTCTTCCTCCTGAGATGGCCCATCTCACAAATACTACGAGTGTCCAAACCGAGGTTACCGCAACTACTCTCCCTCCTATTAATACTTAGCGAATACCTGATGTCATCCCGACATTACCGCCCGATTACCATGCATTGAATGCCCTGTTGAATCCTCCTAATCCAACACCTCCGCAAACCCCTGTTGGTTCTCTTGGTGGTCCTCAGTTTCCTAGGTATGAAGTTCCTCATTTTATCCCGACACTCCCACCTTTTCCTCCTGGTAATCCTAATCCTAGTGGCACTATTTCGACTGTTGCACCAAACACGCAGATTCTCGTTGGTGGACAGGGTGGTACGATTACTTTTCCTTTTCCTGGACACAACACAGTTACTGCACAACCTACGATTGGCACACAACTTCCGGGTGGAACTATACCTACAGCAGGGGTCCCAACTTCACCCTTTGGACAAAATATACCTTCTGAATTGGCCCAGTATTGGACTCAACTTTTACAAAATTTTCCTCAGAATGCTGGGGGGCAGCAAGTTGTCCCTACAGTTGGCCAACCTTACCCAGGGGTAACTAATCCTATTTGGGGTTCGAGCCAGACTACTCAACCCCCGGTCCCTGCTCAAACTCAAGGTTATAATCCTTGGGGTTACTATCCTATCCTCCCACCACCGAATCAACCAGGGGATTCCCTTTATGGGCAGTCTGCTTACGCTCCTACTGGTTTGCCAATGGGGCTTCCACCCCAAAGCCACCAGTACCCGCAAGTAAACTGACAGTTGTCGTTTCTTGCTACCTTGGATTTGTCAGATTTGTCTAGGATCCTGAATGATCCTATTCGTCACTCTCCCCAATGGCCTGCTATCCCTGCTAAAGTTCCATCGGATATTCCGAAATTCGATGGCAAGCTGGGAGAGGACCCAAATAATCATGTCATGACTTTTTACTTATGGTGTTCGTCCAACTCTCTGATGGATGACTCCATTTGTCTTCGTCTTTTTCAATGAACCCTTACCGGTTCGGCTACGAAGTGGTACATTGAATTGCCATGAGGTTTCTTTGCTGATTTCAACACCTTAGCTATGGCCTTTCTCACACATTACCAATTACCAATCCGTTACGATACTGGGACTGAGATCCTAACCTCTTTCAAACAAATGAAAGGTACTCACATCTCAGATCATATATATGAGTGGAGACGTAGACGACGTCTCATCAAGCTTGAACTCCCTGATCAGTTACTGCCAGAGTGGTTTACGAAATCTTTCGTGAACGAAATTGGTAAAGATATTGCTATGGGTGGTGTTGTTACAGAAGAGCAGGCTATAAGTCACGCTCAGTATCTTGATCTTGTTTATTCACAAATGGTAACACTCTACGATTTACTGCCCGAACTACCTCGTCTTGGTACTTCCAGCACTTCCACTGCTCCAGCTGCCTCGCATGCAGCTGATGGTGTGATTGGTACTACTCATACCCACTCACACTCTGTTTCAACCACAACCCCCAAATCCACATCTTCTAATGTTCAGAATGCCCCATCCCCTGCCCCTCCCCCCGGTAAAACCTTTGAGGTGAACGCTGTTCAATCTACATCGACCGGTAAAAATAAATCAAAGAAAGGGAGAGGCAAGAATAAGGGGGGTAAGAATAATAATCCAAACGAACAAATTACAAATGCTCCTGTTGAAGAGCGGGACAAGCGCAAACCAAGGTACCCTTGCCTTGTCTGTGGTGACGATCACTACACCAAGGATTGTCCTCGACGTGTCGAAGTTTCCAAGTTCCTTCAAGGGACACCAAAACCACCTACGTCGGCTGTCTTGTCTCAACCTTTTCCGTCTCAACAACAGGCCTCGTTGGTCATCCATGACCAACCATCTACCTCCACGACATCATATGTCTTGATGTGCACCAGTGATTCTAAGAAGAATGACGTTGCAATCGCAACTAGAGCCAAATACTATACTTCTTCTAAGGAGAAGGTTGATGATTTACCTCTTGATCTGGTACAAGCCTCTCCACCGAATCCAACTACGAACGGTCCTCTTCATCTCGAATGACCGAGTCTTGATACAGTCCTACGACCCCCTAAAGGTGTTGTTTGCAAGTTGGATTTCAATCCTCATGCTCGTGCGGCCCAGAACTATAGTATTGTGGAAGATATGGCCCAAGCACCTTCAAGGATGTCTGCCCTTGAAGTCCTTCAGTCTTGTCCTACGCAACGAAGGGCTCTGTTAAAATCTATAAGTGGAATTGATCCTACTAATTCCAATTTGATAGTCTTTGAATTGGACGAAAATGTTCCAAGGTTACCCCCTCAGCTTGCTTTTCAGATACAATTTATTGTCGCTGACAAGAGCATTTGTCGGATAGTTGTTGATGAGGGGGCCTCTACGTGTGTAATGTCTCTTAATTGTTGGAAAGCCATTGGCTCTCCTCCCTTAACGGAATCACAAAATAATCTGAAAGTCTTTAATGGATCTGGTTTGAAGCCTTGCGACGTTCTTTCCTCGTTGCCTGTCACTCTAGAAGGTAAGACCGTCCAAGTTGAAGTGGAAGTTTTTTATGCTCCCTTAGATTACAATCTTCTTCTTGGTCATAGCTGGGTAGATTCCATGCACGCTGTTGTGTCAACACTTTTTCGTGTCCTACGATTTCCTCACCAGGGAAGAGTGGTTACAGTTGATCAACTTGCCTTCTTCAATTCTGATGCTCACACGGGGAACGTACCCTTCATAGCTAAAACCCCGCCAGGTTACGAGAATGTTGGAGTTGGTCTTTTAAAAGACTCTTCGTTAATGGGTACTTTTCCCATACCACCACCACCCGATATTCTACACTCGTCAGTTTCTTCGATTAATATGATCTCCGTTGTTCCTCATGCACTTCCCGTGTCTTTTGACCCTTGGATAGTCCCTGATCCAGGAGATCATTCTCGTTTCGGCGACGTTATGCCGTTAAGTCCAATTGAGTCTGCTTATCATGAGATTCAATCAGCAACACCTTCTAAGCCCTCTCCGGAGGAGTTGTCTCCTAATCCTTTCCGTTTTATCTTTCCCACTGACAAGATCATCATGTCCATCATGGCTGATACACCTTGGGACGATGGGCATCATCGTTCCATTTTGTTTCTGGAACAACACACTATCGAGAACTACCAACGGATTTCGACTCCGTCGACCGTTGTTGTTACAATGACCGTTCCCGGATCTACACATGATGTGTTTGCAGAAGGGAACCTTAGTAATATTTCTCCCACGATTCCCATTGATATTTCAGTTAAACCTGGGATAGTTGAAAATGTTCACATTGGAGCTTCGTGTTCTCCAGTGGAAATTGTCACCTATACTGCTTTGTTCAAAGAATTTCGTGATGTTTTTGCCTGGATTTACGAAGAGATGTCAGGTATTGACCCATCTATCATTGTGCATGAGATAAAAATGTATCCTGGAGTAAAACTAGTACGGCAGCGCCTTCGTCCTGTCCATCCACGTAAAGCGACAGCCATTAAACTCGAGGTTGAAAAACTTCTTAAAGCCGATTTTATTTACCCCGTGGCTCTGACAGAATGGGTTTCCAACCCTGTACCGATTGATAAGAAAGGTGGTAGTATACGCGTTTGCGTCGATTATAGGGATATTAACAAAGCCTGTCCAAAGGACAACTTTTCGACCCCATTCGTCGACCAGATCGTCGATGACTGTGCCGGTAGTGAAATCTTTTCCCTCATGGATGGATTTTTCGGCTATAACCAGATTAACATCGCTCCTGAGGACCAACATAAAACCGCTTTTATTTGTCCTTGGGGTACTTTCACCTACAGAAAACTTCCCTTCGGTCTAAAGAACGCAGGTGCAACATTTCAGTGCGCTATGTCTTATGCGTTTCACGATATTAAGCATATCGTTCAGCCTTATTTGGATGATTTTCCAGCTCATTCTTTACACCGAGTCGATCACCCTAATCATCTCCAAGAAATTTTCGTCCATTGTTGGTTCTATCGCATTTGTATAAACCCTCATAAATGCATTTTTTGCATCGAATCCGACCGTCTTCTCGGTTTTATTGTTTCACGTTAGGGGATCCAGGTAGATCCTATTAAGGTTGAGGCAATTCTCAATCTTCCTCCTCCTTCTTCACTGCGCCAGTTAAAAAGTTTGCAGGGGAAAGCAAACTTTCTTCGTCGTTTCATCCCGAATTATGCCGAGATTACTCGTGGTTTCACACGTCTTTTAAAGAAAGGTTCAGAGTTTGTTTGGGATAAAGTTTCCAACAACGCTTTCGAAGCTTTAAAGCTATCCCTAACTAAGGCTCCACTTCTTTTCCCTCCTGATTATAGTCGAAATTACTTTCTTTATCTAGCTACTTCCGAGTATACTATCGGCATGGTCCTCATTAAAGAGGATGATAACCACGATGAACATGTTATCTATTACTTGAGTAGAAGTCTATCATCAACAGAAGTCAAGTACCAACATGTTGAAAAACTGGCTTTGGTTGTTGTTCAAGCAGTTCAACGTTCTCGTCATTATATTCTCTCCAGAAAAACTACAGTGATTTCACATTGTAACTCCATGCAACATATATTGACACATCAATTGTTGGGGGGAAAGTACTCCAAGTGGATTGTCATTCTCCAGGAGTTCGACTTGGAATTCGATCACGCCACGTCGAAGAAATCCTTGGTTTTTGCTGAGTTAATTTGTGATTTCCCCCACCCTGCCATGGAAAGTGTAGTAGTTGGTTCGTTACCTGACGAATCACTTTTCCTTATCGGTACTGATGATATTTGGTATGGAGATATCATAATATATCTCCAAACTCAAACTTTTCGGCCTGCTTTTTCCAGTAATGAACGACTTCGTATACATTATCAGGCTCGCCAGTACATTATCCTCGACGATACTCTTTACCGTCGAGGCATTGACTCTGTCTTTCGGCGTTGTTTGACTTTTGACGAAGCTGAGAACGCTTTAAATGACTGGCATTCAGGAGCATGTGGTGGTCATATGTCTGGGTATGCTATTGCCCAGAAAATATTATGTGCAGGATACTTTTGGCCTTCTCTGTTCAATGACTGCATCACTGTTGTTCAGAAGTGTCATGCCTGCCAGACCTATCAACAGAAGATTCGGTCACACCCCGCTCCCCTTCACCCTGTAGTCTCAGTAGGTCCTTTTTATAAATGGGGCATTGATTTCATGACATGTCACCCTTACTCGGCCGGGGGGCATGGCTATATTATTGTAGCTGTTGATTATTTTACAAAGTGGGCCAAGGCAATGCTGACATTCGATAAACTGGGAAGACTGCAGTGTTATTCCTTTTCAACCATGTCATCACTCGTTTTGGTGTCCCTCAGGATATCGTTACCAATCACGGTAGTCATTTTAGGAATTATATGATGTTAGAACTTACAGAGAATTTGGGCCTTCATCATGACAGCTCAAC
This sequence comes from Picea engelmannii, assembly GCA_009831015.1. Taxonomy (NCBI): domain Eukaryota; kingdom Viridiplantae; phylum Streptophyta; class Pinopsida; order Pinales; family Pinaceae; genus Picea; species Picea engelmannii. Next base: position 246,875 of record ML793158.1, read on the forward strand.
ACCCTATTATCCGCAGGCCAATGGCTAGGTCGAAGCCATCAATAAGGTTCTCATAACTATGATTCGACGGATGATAGGAATATATAAAACCAGCTGGCACACGATGTTGTTTTCGGCATTGTGGGCATATCGAACATCTGTTAAATCTGCTACAGGATTTACACCCTTTCGATTAGTTTATGGCATGGAATCCATTCTGTCGATAGAATGTGAAATACCTTCTTTGAAGCTAGCTGTAGAGCTCTTACCTAATACTTCTGCTGAAGAGGAACGTTTGTTGTATTTGATGCAATTAGACGAGACCCGATGTGATGCCACTTTAATAATAGAAGCCCAAAAGAAGCGCGTTAAGGCACAATATGACAAGCATGTCAAGCCTCGTGTTTTCTCTGAAGGAGATCTTGTTCTTCTGTATGAAAAAGATAAATATGTCCTAGGAGCTGGGAAATTTGAACCTATGTGGCGTGGTGCCTACATTGTCAGCAAAGTGTTGGAGAAAGGAGCGTATGAACTAGTTGATTATGATGGTGTGCCTTTGAGTGAACCCAAGAATGGGTTGTGCTTAAAGAAGTACTATGCATAAGTTATTTGTGCGTGAATACTTGTATTTTATGTATCATACTATGTGTGTGTGTTACTTTAGTTTTACTTTTGACGTTATCTGGTCTCTGCCCTTACATGACGTTGTGTTTGATTGCCAGATGTCAGAGTATTCGCTACCTTATATTGGCTTCGTTAATGGAGCTAGTCGTAGTACTCGGAACCTAGCTTCCACTGCATGGGCAATCTATGCCCCAAAAAACGAACTCATATCTCTACAAGGTATATGTCTTGGCCAAGCAACCAACAATATCGTAGAGTATAGCGCCATTGTTGAACTATTTGTTGATGTTATCTCTTGGGGAATTCGTCATTTGGTTGTGCGACTTGACTCACAGCTTGTAGTACTACAACTCAGTAATGTATATTCTATTCGAAGTCCTACTTTATTAAGGGTATATTTGCGGATTCGCCTCTTGGAATGGTACTTTGATCACATTGAATACCAACACATTCCTAGATGTCTTAATACATTGATAGATGCTTTAGCTAATTATGTATTGGACAGGCACTTAAATCATTTATAAATCAAACACATTAAAATGTACACAATGTAAAGTAAGCCGATAGAAACCATGTATATATATATATATAACGATCAAAGTTCATTTTTACAAAATATTTGTCCAAAGACCAAAATATAAAAAATTGAAGCTCATGGCTTCTACATAAGGACGTCACGGATGACGTTCACGATAACAGACTAATGTCCTAGCAACTCTGTGGAGAAAATGACCCATAGACGCAGAGACTCCCATAGTATGACGTTGATCGCGTCTGGGAATCTCCTCCAAAGTCATATCTGGAACATCTGCCATAAGGCCCTCTAAATTCTACTCCACCGTCAAGTAATCCTCAGCGTACTGTGGAACTGCTACTATTGTCTCTCCTCATCGTTGGATGGGAGAACTGCCAGCAGGTCGATATGGTCCAATGTCTGTGTTATCAACAAGTATTTGATGTTAGTCTTTGGGTAAATCTATAAAACAAAAAACATTTAAATATGTTAAAAAATACAAAAACATTTAAAAGGCAAAATTGGTGTACTTCTTACCGAGGTCTCCCCACTGTGCATCCTTAGGCAGTGCAAGGTCAGGATTGCCACAAAAATATAAGCCATCATATGCATAATCCTCTACCATCAACATCTGGCCTTGAAGCCAGTCGAAGAAAGTATCGTCATACCTGACGATGGGCCCTGCCATATGCCGGGCCATGAGTCAGCACCATCGTAACATCCTTGGGTCCCTGGGACTCGGAAAGTGCCACTCAGCCTGAAGCCTAAACACCGAGACCCTCTCACAGAAGAAGGACACTAACAGAGATCCATATCCGAACTGTTTTAGATCTCCACGTCTGCATTTGGTCAGTTGTTTCTTAAGACTACGTAAAACTGCGTCAACCCAGTTGAATACCCGGGGCTCAGTACACGCGATGGCATACTGAAAATAGCTCTGCAGAGCCATATGTGGGGCTTCACTTCCTGCCATGCGAGAAATAGTGAAGAGAATGGTATAGAGAGTTATGTCGGTCACTCCCCAAATTGCCACTTTTCCCTTTTGTTGTTCAGCTTTAGGCACACAATACTGGGCGCAGTACTCGCTCATTTTCAAACCACCCCTTCTGCTACCGGTCAAACTGACGTAGGACACTCTTCTGGATAACCCAGTCAAGAAATAGATGTCCTCGATGTCTATAGTCAAGGTATGAGCTCCCACGATGAAGACTTGTTGATCCGGGTCCCACATTAGGATCAAGTACTCTAGCAATCGAACTTGGGCTCTCATGCCCGGGATGCGGAAATATTTCAGGAGACCGCAATTTCTTAAGGCAGCAATGGTTGGAGGGTGATTTTCGATGTTTGTATTATCTTCGTCGTGTTCCCGTTCTCTCCATTCGAGCACCATGATGATGACTATAAACCTACATGGGAAACATATGAAGATAGTTAATAATCTTAAACATGGGAAAAATTCATTTTGTTGGCTAAACGTTGCATAAAATTTTGAACTTTGTGTTGTTCACAGGTGGCCTATGGCACACAGTGAAAAATTCTCACATGCTGCCTTAAGCCCACCTGTGAGAATGAGGCATTCTCGCAGGTCCCGTATGGGCAGCCTGTGAGAATCCCTCTACACGCATAGGGTTTCAAAAACTAACTCAAAACTTGAAATGTAACCAATGAAATCATGAATTTAAACCATGAAAAGCTAGAGAATGGAGAAATTACCAGTATGATCCAGACGGCTCGTGGAATGATTGCCCGAAGCTCTTGAAAATCAATGATGAAAGTAGAAGGGTAAAATGGAAATTTTTGGACTCAAATGGTAAAAGATAAAATGATATGGTAAAATGTGTTATGAGTTCATTTTTATTACTTTTTTACTATGTCAAAAATAGGGTTTTTATATTTATGCACTATTTAACCCTAATTGCTAATATGGAGATGAGTAAAATGACTGCCAGGTAATAAATACAGATGATTATGGACAAAACTTTTACGGTGTGGTGTGTTTTTGTTTATTTTCTAGGGTTTTGACTTAGAACCCCGAGCGCCTTTTTGTCCGTTCTTGCGCTTGTAAAAAATATAAGACGTGACCGAGCGTTGTTTTATCACTTTTCCGGGCTCACTGTGGTTACACGAAAAAGGAACCCCCCTGGAGTTATCTTTAAGCTCTTTTCAGACTCTCTAAACATGAAAAGATTGTCGAGCGATCTTGCTATTTTCACGCTCGCTAAAGTATTTGAAGTGTGCGTCCTTTGAGCGATAGTTTAACCCTTTTTTGGTCTCGTTGGACTATTGTACAAAAAAGGAACTGAGAGAGTTCTCTTTTAAGTGTTTTTTCCAAACTCTATAATCTTGAAAAAACTTCGAGTTTACTATCTTTGGACTTGTTAAACAAACATTGGCAGACCCGTAATGGGACTGAACCACTCCTTCCTAGGGTT
>ML793158.1:262833-294404 GCA_009831015.1 Picea engelmannii
GATTATGTTAGGGTTTTTTTCCCTAGAAGGCAACCCTCTTTTATGAGGGAAATGTATTGCAGCTATGTATGATGGTGAATATTGTATTCTGAGAGAGGAGACTGTGAGAGAAAGAAGAGGAAGTTACAACGGGTTTTGCTGTAAGTTGCATCCCTTCATTTGCTGGATAATAATAAAGGAAGGACCTGGCAATTTCTCTGGTGGACGTAGCCCACACTGGGTGAACCACGTAAATCCGTGTCTCTCTTGTATTGTGTGTCTTATGTGTTTTGTTTCTGCATTTGTTTTATTTTATTGCTCCACGGTCCTTTTTTTTTCTAACAGAGAAGAACATGAAGAGCATCTTAGACTTGTGTTGCAAGTTCTAAGAGAGCATCAGCTCTATGCTAAATTCAGCAAATGTGACTTCTTTCAGAAGCAAATACATTACTTGGGACATGTTCTGTCCAAGGAAGGGGTAGCAGTAGATCCTGATAAGATCAGGTCTATCATGGAATGGCCTACCCCAAAGGATTTGCCAGACATCAAATCCTTTATGGGATTGGCGAGATACTATAGGAGATTTATAAAAGGATTCTCCAAGATTGGCTGTCCAATCACTGCCTTCCAGAAGAAGGGGACAAAATTCCTGTGGACACAGAAATGTGAAGAAAGATTCCAAATCCTGAAACATCTACTGACCCATGCACCCGTATTGAAAATCGTTGACCCAGAAGCTAACTTCCTTGTGTGCACAGATACTTGTAAGGAAGGGCTCGGAGGAGTCCTTATGCATAAAGGAAGTGTGATATTCTATGAATCCCGAAAATTGAACGAACATGAGGTCAACTATGTGACTCATGATCTAGAACTGGTTTCCATAGTGCATGCCTTAAAAATGTGGAGGCATTACCTCTTGGGAAGAACATTTGTACTTATGACAGATCACTGTGGATTATGGTATTTGTTCGACCAACCAAAGCTCAATGCTAGACAAGCTAGATGGATGGCCCTCGGTGAATTTGATTTTGAAATCAAACACATAAAAGGGAAAGAGAATAGAGTGGCCGATGCCCTTAGTAGAAGCATGAAAACAAGTCACATGGCAGCGATGAGTACCTACGAGATAGATGTCCAGAACAGAGTTAGAAATGCACAAGAAACAGATCCCTTCGTTCAGACTGTGACCCTGTACCTTCAGCAAGAAACCTCTGAAGTAAAGTATGAAGGCTACCAGATGATCGAAGGAGGTCTGCTCACTTACAGAGATAGACTGTACATTCAAAATTTTAACAACTTGAAGAGGTTCATTATGGATGAACTACATAAAAGACCCTACACTGGTCACCCAGGATACCAGAAAATGATCACGGCCACCGGGAAACAATTTTATTGGCCTGGATTGAAGAAAGACATAGCCAAATATTTGGTCCGATGCATAGAGTGCCAGCAGGTTAAAGCAGAACATCGACACCCAGCAGGACTATTACACCCTTTACCCATCCCAGAATGGAAATGGGAAACCATCTCCATGGATTTTATCACTGTATTGCCAACTTCAACCAAACAAAATGATGCCATTATGGTAGTGGTGGATAAACTGAGCAAGTTTGCTCATTTCATCCCTGTTAAATCAACCTTCAAGGTGATAGATATCTCCCAGATATTCATGAAAGAGATATTTCGACTGCACTGCATGCCGAGAGAGATAATATCTGACAGAGACACAAAATTTACTTCGAAATTTTGGAAACCACTGATGGCTGGATTGGAGACCAAATTGTTGTTCATCACCGCCTATCACCCTCAAACCGACAGATACACAGAAAGAGTGAACCAAATATTAGAAGATATGTTAAGGATGCATGTAATGCATCAACCCAGAAAATGGGAAGACTACTTGCCATTGGTAGAATTCGGCTACAACAACGGCTACCAAGCATCCTTAAAGATGAGTCCCTTCGAGGTCCTCTATGGTAGGCCGTGTAATAATCCAATCAGCTGGAGTAATCCTGTAAATAGGATTTCTTTTGGACCCAACATGATGAAAGAAATGGAAGAACAAGTGACTCAGATAGAAAAAAATCTGAAGGTCGCTCAGAACCGACAGAAAAGTTATGCTGACCAAAAGAGAACTCCATGAGAGTTCAAAATGGGAGACCATGTATATCTCATAATTAAGCCTAGAAGGAGTTCCCTGAAAATGGGAGCTTGTGCCAGGTTGGCACCCCGGTATTATGGACCCTTTGAGGTTCTAGATAGAGTGGGACCTGTAGCCTATCGGCTAGCACTTCCACCCACAGTGAAAACACATAATGTTTTCCATGTTTCATTATTGAAGAAATATGTACATGATGCTAATCATATAATTGACTGGTCTGTGATCCAGGTGGAATTAGAGGGATAATTTCTACCAGAACCCCAATGCATATTGGATAGAAAGGAAACCCCGCTCTGGAACAGAACCATTGCACAGGTCAAGGTGCAGTGGAAATATTTTGGCCCAGATGAGGCTACATGGGAAATGGAGGATGCCATGAGACATGCATATCCGATTTTGTTTACTTCTGTACATGCAATTCATGTTAGTAGATAATAACATCGAGGATGATGTTCCTTTTAGGGGGGGGGAATTGTAACACCCTATTTCCCCCAGTTTGTAAAAATAGTTGGACTGGAAAAGAACTATGGAAAACTCATAAATGTGAATATGTGATGTAAATGGACCTTGAGGAAAAGGTAAATGAATGTGAATAACATTATGAAATTTATTACAGGACTGCTGAGAGGGGATGTGCAGAAAAAGAGACCACGATGGCGGTGGAAGGAACCTGGAAAGGTGGCGTTAACTTCCACCGAGAATTAATACCGTATTTGGACTCCACTGGCCCGGAGAACCAAAAGAGGCTCGCTGGCCCCGAATTAAATGTCTCGCGGGATGGTAGGTAGATGGCTTAATGAGGGATGGGGAGGTGAATCGCCTATCCGTAGAGCCATTATGATTGACCAGCGCAAGGGAAATCACGCCACACGCAGCCTTGCAAGAGGATAAGGCGTAAGGTAGAAGTGATTGAGGGGGCAGACGCGAGGGGAGAACTCTGGCATTATGCAGAGTGAGTGATAGCAGAGAGGAAGGATTGAAACCTTCGCTCCTGGTCACTGGCAGATGGAGACGCAGTCTCACAGCATCGTGGTCTCAGCTCGGGGGTGGCTAGTGGTAAATCCGTTGGGAGTTGCTAAGCATACGGTTGGGTGGAAACAAGCACCCCTCTCAGTAGTTGCACTCACTTCTGGTGTTATTTCTGATAAGAGTTTTGCCTCTCGCTCCTTGAAATATATGTATTTTGATAATTATGCTCATAAGTTGTGAAACTGTGAATGTTTTCATTATAATAATGTCTATGTGATATTTTGATCAGTAATAGTAGTTGTATATGCTTATAACAGAAAAACCACGCATGTCTTATGTTGATAAATGAATTTAATTATGCATATGTTGAACCAAGTCAGACTTCCAACCCGTTCTTGGGAAGTTGTTTCCCCTTATCTGTCTCTCTGAATGCCCCGGAATAGATCTCTTCACAAATATTCCCTCCTTGGAAAGGTTTACCAAGAACCTGGAAAAAGGACTTGAATGTGCAAGTCTTAAAAGCCCTGCACGAGGAGGAATGACCCTCTTAAAAATTCTGAAGTAGCAGCGTAGGGAGAAGCATCGATCGACGGACGAAATCCCATCAGAAGATCCATGGTCATTTATGACCGTTAGATTGATGAAAGAAAACAAGGGCATTGCATACCTTGCCCCTTTTCCTCTATCCTCGTGAATAGGGAGGAAATCAGGATCGTAGACCCCCAAGCTCCATGAGAACATCTGGACCGTTGATTTTTCCACGTCCACGAAGTAGTGGGAGAGTGCACGACGTGGGACAGATCTGAGTTGTTAGATCTTAGCTAGAACAAACCGACAACCATTGGATCTGTTAAGAGATGCTTGAGGGTTAAGCCCTCGTAAACAGGAGGTTGAAAGTCCCGACGAGAGGCATGGCCATCGGGATATCAACATTTGTGAAATCGGGAGTCACGATGACATGAGAACGGGAATTTTCATAGTGAAAATTCTGGAATCAATCTGAGATGTCCATCATAGGAGGAAACGTGGGCAAGATTAGGAGCCCGTCGACATTTTGGAGATCGAAGGGACAAGATGTCAGAGTATTTCAGCAGCGGAAACTCTGAAATCACGAGAAGCGATCAGGACCGTCCATCTTAGGAGGATGTGTGGCGGCAATCGGAGCATTCAGGGAAAGTCCTGAAAGGAAAGTTATCCATCGGAAAAATCAGGAATCCCGTGGGCAAGAAGTCCATAAACTTTGGAATTGCGAAGCCCGGAATCCCGACCAAGTGAAAAGCATCCATTGTAGGGCCAGCTGTCATCAAATCGACATATCGGGATTCGGCGGATCGTGAATCCTGAGGACGAGTACATTTCGTCATTGGAAAGTCTGAAAACCCGACAGGAGATAAGGCTGCGGTCTTGTGAGATAATGGTCACGTGGGTCAGGAGTTTAGCCAGGAGGGATAACATGTAAGGGACCATATTGGTGAGTTAGCTCATCGGAAATTAGGGATTCAAGAGAATAGAGAAATCTTGACCTCGGGGATCACGAAACCCCGAAACCTGAAAGTATATGCATTTCCCGTTGTGGAAAGAGTAGAAATCGTATGCAAAGGCTGTGACAAGGAGAGGACCTGTGAATCGGGTTTTGACAGAGATTCCAACAGGGAATCCAATGAGCCGCTTCGGCTCATGAACTGATTGAACGATCCCGTGAGAGGACGTGCTTGGGAGTGCGACTGCATCACTTCCCATATCGGAATTCAGAGATTTCAATGACGAAGAGTCTTGGAGTCATTGCACTTCGAACTCCCGAGTACCGAAACCCTGAAAGGATCCATGTCGTTGGATCAAGGGAGGCTTACGGTCATCGATCTCCCTTTGGAGGGAACTTTGGGGACCTCGTAAGTTTCGGGGATTTGAATGGCGAAAGGTAGAAGTCGTGTATTGCAATTCCCCGAATCGTGAAAAGACGATAAGCTCTTGGCTGGCTTAAGCATGTGGACACCGTATAGGGTCATGTTGACAAGACCCCAAGAGAGAAACTTGCCCCTCTCTAGCCCCGTCGGGGTTGGGAGTTTCCCTGTTTCAAGCTTCGGGGATTCTCATTGTTGAGAAATCAACGAAAAAGTTTGATTTGCGTAGCGGGTGTGTAACAAAGTGGTATCAGAGCATGGTTACAACACTTGGCCTGATTGGGCTCATGCACAAGTTGTGCATAAGCTCCGTATTTGTTCAACCAACCAAAGCTTAATGCTAGACAAGCTAGATGGATGGCCCTCCTTAGCGAATTTGATTTTGAAATCAAACACATAAAAGGGAAAGAGAATAGGGTGGCTGATGCCCTTAGCAGAAGCATGAAAACAATTCACCTGACAACGGTGAGTACTTGCAAGATAGATGTCAAGAACAGAGTTAGAAATGCATAAGAAACAGATCCCTGCATTCAGACTGTGACCCTGTACCTACAGCAAGAAACCTTTGAAGTAAAGTATGAAGGCTACCAGATGACCGAAGGAGGTCTGATCACTTACAGGGATAGACTGTACATTCCAAATTGTGACGACTTGAAGAGGTTCATTATGGATGAACTACATAAAAGACCCTACACTGGTCACCCAGGATACCAGAAAATGATCACCGCCACCCGGAAACAATTTTATTGGCCTAGATTGAAGAAAGACATAGCCAAATATTTGGTCCATTGCATAGAGTGCCAACAGGTTAAAGCAGAACATCGACACCCAGTAGGACTATTACACCCTTTACCCATCCCAGAATGGAAATGGGAAACCATCTCCATGGATTTTATCACTGTATTTCCAACTTCAACCAAACAGAATGACACCATTATGGTAGTGGTGGATAAAATGAGCAAGTCTGCTCATTTCATCCCCGTTAAATCAACTTGCAAGGCGATAGATATCGCCCAGATATTCATAAAAGAGATATTCCAACTGCACGGCTTGCCGAGAGAGATAATATCTGACAGAGACACAAAATTTACTTCCAAATTTTGGAAATCACTGATGGATGGATTGGAGACCAAATTGTTGTTCAACACCGCCTATCACCCTCAAACCGACAGACAGATAGAAAGAGTGAACCAAATATTAGAAGATATGTTAAGGATGCATGTAATGCATCAACCCAGAAAATGGGAAGACTACCTGCCATTGGTAGAATTCGCCTACAACAATGGCTACCAAGCATCCTTAAAGATGAGTCCCTTTGAGGTTCTCTATGGTAGGCCGTGTAATACTCCAATCAGCTAGAGTAATCCTGTAAATAAGATTTCTTTTGGAACCGACATGCTGAAAGAAATGGAACAACAAGTGACTCAGATAGAATAGAATTTGAAGGTTGCTCAGAACCAACATAAACGTTATGCTGACCAAAAGAGAACTCTAAGAGAGTTAAAAATGGGAGACCATGTATATCTCAGAATTAAGCCTAGAAGGAGTTCCCTGAAAATGGGAGCTTGTGCCAAGTTGGCACCCCGGTATTGTGGACCCTTTGAGGTTCTAGATAGATTGGGACCTGTAGCCTATCGGCTAGCACTTCCGCCCACAGTAAAAGCACATAATGTTTTCCATGTTTCATTATTGAAGAAACATGTACATGATGTTAATCATATAATTGACTGGTCTATGATCCAGGTGGAACCGGAGGGAGAATTTCTACCAGAACCCCAATGCATATTAGACAGAAAGGAAACCCCTCTCTAGAACAGAACCATTGCACAGGTCAAGGTGCAGTGGAAACATTTTGGCCCAGATGAGGCTACATGGGAAATGGAGGATGCCATGAGACATGCATATCTGATTTTGTTTACTTATGTACATGCAATTCATGTTAGTAGATAAGAACATCGAGGATGATGTTCCTTTTAAGGGGGAGGGAATTGTAACACCCTGTTTCCCCCAGTTTGTAAAAATAACTGGACTGGCCAAGAACTATGGCAAACTCATAAATGTGAATATGTGATGTAAATGGACCTTGAGGAAAAGGTCAATGAATTTGAATAACATTATGAATTTTATTGCAGGACTGCTGAGAGGGGATGTGCAGAAAAAGAGACCATGATGGCGGTGGAAGGCACCTGGAAAGGTGGCGTTAACTTCCACCGAGAATTAATACCGTATTTGGACTCCACTGGCTTGGAGAAAATGGTCAAATTATGGGTTGAATCAACTAAGAAACTAACAACTAGGTTTCTTAAAGGAATGTAAAGGGAAGACTAGGGTTAAGGTTTTGTCCTAAGGAGACTAGGAATACTAGGACTTATACCTAGAGGAGAAAAGAAAGGCTTTTATCATGTAGCTCTCATAAGAGAAGAAGTTAGGGTTTTTTGGCATTTGGAAACCCTAGTGCTACCTAATGTTATTATTATCAATAAGATAGAGGGAGTTGATCTTGTACAAGTGTGGGATATGTAGGTTCCAAAAGGGAATTACCATTGTGTATGCTACCTTTTTTATGATCTCTAATGGAGTGAGCTATTGGATAATGTTATGTTATAGTTTCCATCACTATTGTTTGAAGATCCCGACTTCTAACAACCCCTAATAAGATATTGGTAGGTGCATGTACTTCATATTCTAAATATATATGAAGTGTTTGGGTTGTCCAAATTTTGTGTACTTGAATAATTGAATTTTAGCTTATGTCATCTTCGTAATTGAGTAATTATAGTACTATTTATGGAGGTTAATTTGACATAAAATTGAGTTGAGATTGTTAAGTGATTTAAAATTATGTAGAAGATAAATGAGAAAAAATATTTTTATAATACATTATTGTAATATTCCATTTTTAAGTCACAATATTTTCAAGTGACCACTATTTGAGTGTGGATTTTCATTGGATTTAGATGGAGATAATTCAATAGGTAGTCCATATTGTTGGTTCTGAGTTAGAATATGGAAATCCACAACATTCATGCAAATAATTAAGAAGGAATGATCTATCGATGATGTAGAGATACATGGGCAATAAATGCTACTTGAGAACCATTAATTGCTTATGGATTTAGTACTTAGCAATATTTTCCACCATAATATATTTTGTAATGCGTAATACAAGTACTTATGTTCACTTTAGATAAAAATCAAGGGATTAATACACATAAAATAAATACACTTTGGAATTCAAACACTTTGAAATTCATTTATTCATCAACATAAAATGAAGAAACAATGAGATTCATAAAAAAATGTGCCATGAAATTTGTGTGTGTATATATTTATACACACACACACACACAAAATGGAAAATCGTGCCCAATATACAAAGTGAAAATAAGTTCCCTAACATTAAAAACATCCATATGGTGGCCTAGATACAAAATGGCAATAGTTGTTCAATCATTGACCATTGCCACCCTCACCACCCTTAGGAGCATCTTGGAAAACTATCTTTCTTCTCTTGCTTGAGGAAGCACCTCAATAGGTTCTAGGCCTACGCATGCTTCGACGCTCTAGATACTGCACAAAGAATAACCAATGTTATAAGTTTTTTTCCTTAATGCATTAATAGACATACAAAATGATACTTTGTAATTTAACCTAAGACAACTCAGTACATATGCTACTATCAATCGTGAGGGTGTTACCCTTATTCGAGACCCCAATCTCTCCTCTATTCTACCTTGCATCAATTACAAGGAGCAAGTCATGTGAAAAATAAAATTCATGAAACCTAAAAAATTATCATCAATGCATTATCTCACTATGAATATCTCAGGCCTCGATGGAGACTCACTGGCAGATGGATCACTAGGTTGTATAGGTAGTGTGGATGGGTGCCCTATGTGTGAATCCACTGAGGATGCATACAATAAGACTGATGTTGAGGGTAGGATGTGATGGACCCTCAGAGGTTGTACAAGTGATTGCAACTCTCTAGGCCTAGAGAAAGATAACCCATAAGAAATGCCCAGGTGCCCTGGGAGTTCAATAGTACTATAGATAACAAATATATCCACAACTTGCATACATATTAATAAAATTGAACTATTAGTACCAAATTGTAAAATTCAAAAACATAAATAAAAACAATTTGAGAATTATATGATATTTAACTCTAAACATGATACCCGTGACACAGGTGACTTGTCCATCCCATATGGAAATTCCTCGGCATTGTCTTGTCACAAATCCTATAGAAACATGAGAACATTAAAAATTTGAGGATGTCATAAAATACTAAATGACTATGGTGAATTTATCAAATGTGATACATACATGTGTGTGGGGTGAACCAATTGAACATGATGCCTCTACTGTTGCATCAGTGGTGGGTCTAGGCATTGATGCATCCATCGGTGTAGAGGTTATACTGCTCCAACGTAACAAATGCAAAACAACATACATTAAAATATCGATATAAATACATAAAATAAAAAATAAAGATATAACAATGAAGAACATATAGAGGGTTAAGATACTAACCTCCTCCATAAAGCTATATTTTGTATCCACGTGGATATCGGTGGCAACCCACCTCTTCCAACTAGCTCACATACAGTTTTCATCTTGGCAATATTTTTCTAGCTTTTCAGGTCCTAAACTTCTAGGACCGTTTTGAGTCCCTAAACAACTTTTTTTGGGCTAGACATTGTCACACTATTAACAACTTAAGAGTGTGACAGGAAAATGTGTATTCCTCAGATAGACCTTTCCAACATGCTATCGTGCATGTAAAACAAATATCATATGAAAAAGTTACGACCATAGGAAGTTGATGTACCAACTTACCCCATCGAGGCCCACATGAATTTTGGTGCTTCATCTCCTAAGGTTAGGTTTTGGATGTCTAGGGTTTTCTAATTTCTTCTTGATGCTAAAAAGGTCTAGAGGCATCATTTTAAGGTGCTCAGACGAATGCGCGTAGACACCACATATCTTCTCAGAGATTAGCTACCACCATTCAAGAAAGCTTGTTTCATTTTTCATTTTACAGTTTCAACAGATTTCTTTATTGAATAGAAGTTAATTTTCACTATATATCTATTATTGTTACTTGTATATCTATGTTAATTTTATATATCTATGTTTCATTTCGTTCCTCTCATAAATCCATATTAGTGGCATCATAGCAGTATGCTCTTCATTTGTTTCTTTGTGCATGTCCCCAATGAGGTCAGGGTATAACCAGTTGGGACTCGAACTAGTTGAGCCTTTGCAAGATCGGCCTCACCGAACTCAATGAAGTTGCATGGGAGAATAAAAGAGAGGCGATGGGCCAAGAGATCCCTTTAAACTCTTGCTCGAGGAAGCCCTCGTGCGACAAAGGAACGAGATGATGGACAATTTTGGGCAAATCCTTCGACGAATGCTAACAGGCGACGTATCTTCCTCGAGCAGAGGCCCCTCCCCCTTCAAGGTATAGATCAATTTTTATATTCCTATATTTAAAGTTAAAATAGATTTGGATGTTGTAGAAAAATGGTTAAACCTTCTAGAAGGGTATTTTTTTGTCCATAACTTTTTCGATAGAGAAAATATTACATTTGCGCTCCTTAAGTTCGCCCCCCTTGTCAAAGATTGGTGGGAGACTTTTTGTGAGAAAAAGGAAACAGAGGGATCTACATTATTTGTAGTCGCACCCACTTGGGTTTCTTTTATGGATTATGTTAAGGAAAAATACTATCCTTTTGGAAGTTATGACGACTTATATACAAGATGGACCACACTGCGACAAGAAAGGGACCAAACAGTGCTAGAGTTCACCAATGTGTTCCATACCTTGCACATCAAGCTGGGTATCAAAGACTCTGAGCGACATATAGTGCTCAAGTACCATGACGGTATGCATATATACATATATATGGAAATGGATTTTCTAGACATCTCATCATTGGGCGCGACCTATCAATATGTTGTCAAAATCGATAAGAAGATTAAACAAAAGACGTGACAATTTGGGTATGTAAACCCCTCACAACAAAAGTAGGAAAAAGGTAGCCCCAAACCGCAGAACAAAGTGTAGAGAAAGGATGGATAGCCTCAGGACAACCAGTCTAAACCGTAAACAAATAAGGACAATGGGAAGACAAATAAAGACATTGGGAAGTGGTGTGAGTTCCATAAGAGCCCCTAGCATAACATTATTGAATGCCACTCAAAGAAATCATTGGTGGCCGAGGTGAAAGCCTATAAATCAAATGTGAGCTCTGAATCTGATTCAAAACAAGAAAAATGGAGACTGATCATTGACACAGAATCCAATGCCACTGTTTCTACCACCAAGGTCCAACCCAGTGAACTTGATGAAACAACATAAGGTGAGGGCCTCTTTCATTCACATAAATGGGTGAAGGGTACTTCGCTGCACTTCATCGTTGATTATGGTATCCAAAATAACCTCATCTCAGCAGAGGTCATCAAGCGGTTGGATTTGTCAACAACACCACACCCACAATTGTACACCATCAGATATGGCTTCACCAAGGGAGCGATCTCCATGTAATCCAACAGTGTCACCTGCCCTACAACATAAATCCCTTCAAAGATGAGGTATTATGTGATCTCTCCCCTCTTGAATTTTGTGATGTTCTTTTGGGCCAGCCTTATTTACGGAAACTGTTGAGATTAAACAAGAAAATCCCAGTGAAAATTATGCACCTAAACTAGGATGGAGCCTCAAGCTATTTTTAGGTGGAAGTCTATTTTTAGATGATGAACAAATTATATTTATATATTATGTCTATTTACAGATGGTGAGCGAATTCTATTTATAGATGTATGTCGACTATTATTATCCCTTAATAATAGTTGGGCAATAAATATTAGTCTATTCTCAATGAGAACTTGGAAATAGTTAATTGAAGTGGAAAATCAGTTAGCTATAGGAAATTCGAGTTCAAAGGTTGACAGGTGGGACATGCAAGTCGAATTAGTTGTAACTGAGTGATTCGAAGTTGTAACAAAGTTGGATGTGTAGTTATGTGAGTTGTGAAGTAGTTTAACACAGTTAAGTGAGTTAAGCTCAGTTGTACTAGTTGTAACTGAACTTACACTAGTGAGAGATCAATGAATTAATTATTAATTAATTCACAATCAGTGATCTCACATGCAACTGAATATTTACCATTGTTAACTACATGCATGTCAGATCAAGTGGAGACCCAATTGAGATGACAGGTGAAAGGGACAGTTTGACTATCAGTTGTGACATTAGTGAGTGCACTCGTGCAACCAAACACACATTGGATGTTCCCATGAGGAATGCGCAACCTAGGCAAGAGGAATTCATTCATTGTAGGGATTTCCATTAGCAGGGATTGTGCAAAGGAGGCAGGCTATCTGGAAGCAGTAAATTGGCACATTAATTTGTCAATTTTTGTATGATAGTGTGAGACGATTGTATATTGTACTGAGATCTCTTGGATTAGAGTTTTGTATGAGATTGTTTCATGATCCATGATATATACATAATATATGATAGTGGTGTTTTTAGATTTATGATTTCCCGGTAAAACATCTGTGTTACGTGTGATTGATCTTTCTTCTTGATATTGCAATTGATGACCGTGTTTTAAATTCCGCAAGAATATTTTTAGAAGCGATTATGTATTTAACAATGGCATATAATTGTTAGATTAGAAGAAACTAGGAAATACATAATTTATATTAAACTTTCTACAGAAACATCATATTGTATATGAGTCTAGGCCTCGTAGTGTTATTATTACTTTGGACATGAAATTATGAAAGATACCTGAGGTAGTCTCAGCTAATTCCATTTCCTTGATCTCTGCCAGGCAATGCAGGAAGGTCATCTCTCAGACCGAGAAGTTTTTCTTCTTCGTGATTTGTGCTCAAAGTGAGCGGAAGGTTGCAACCACATACATGGCTTCTGTGAAAAGTCTCTCCATGCAACAGAAGCAAGTGGAAAAGGTCATGGAAGAATAACAAGACATCTTCTCCTCACCCACTAGGGTACCTATGCATTTCCAGGTCAAGCACTCAATCGATTTGACCCCCAATGCACCACTACCCATTTCACTAGTATATCGCCACTCTCTATCAGAAAATGAGTAAAACAAGCGTGAGATCCAAGAAATTATCAAAAAGGGGCACATCCTACCAAGATCATCACCTTGTGGAAGCCCAATTGTGCTTGTGCATAAAAAATAAGGGACATAGTAACTCTGCATGGATTATTGGGAACTAAATAAAATCACAGTTAGGAACCGATACCCAATTCCCCAAATTGATGATCTCCTTGACAAGATGAAGGGGGTGAAATACTTCAGTAAGATTGATCTAAAGTCTAGTTACCACCAGGTCCCAATAGAGCATACCAATGTATGTAAGACTACCTTCAAGTCCAAAGAAGGTCTTTTTGAATGGCCGGTCATGCCCTTTGGCTTGACAAATTCCCCAACAACTTTCATGAAGATGATGGAAGATATCTTGTGGCCTTTCACCAATTCTTTTGTGGTGGTGTATTTGGATGACATACTCATCTTCAACAAGAGTTGGACAGAACACTTGAAGGATATTCAGCAAGTTCTGCACACTCTACCGCAACACAAGATATATGAAAATTTGGAAAAAATGCTCCTTCGGTATGAATAGGGTCCAATACCTAGGCTACGTTGTTGATGAGTATGGGTTGCATGTCGATCCATCCAAGATCCAGGTCATATGTGACTGGCCATACACAACCACACTCAGTGAGCTTCAAAGTTTCTTAGTCCTTGCCAATTTCTATCACAGGTTCATATTTGGATTCTCCCACATTGCATGGGCCCTTAGCCAAGTGACCATGGGTAGTGGCAAGGAAAAATTTGTGTGGCTCCAGTCACAACAAAAATCATTCCATGATTTGATGCAACTCTTCTGCTTAGCTCCGATGCTCTCATTACCCGACCTATAATATCCTTTTGAGATTGAGATTGATGCTTCAGACTATGCTATGGGCATAATTCTCACTCAACATGGACATCCCATGGCCTATCATAGTGAGATGTTATCGAATACCATATGTAAGTACCTGACTTATGACAAATAAATGTACTCCATTGTACAAGCCTGCTTCTAGTGGAGGCATTACATTCTCGAGAAGGATACAATCATCCACATTAATCATAAGCCTCTAAATTTCATGTAGACACATGAGAAATTGTAGAATGACTACCATCAGAATTGGTCCACATACTTGCAGCAGTTCCATATCAACATCAAGTATAATACATGGAGCACCAATCATGTTACTCACTTCCTTATTCAACCTCTAATTGAAGCACTAACCATGGTTCTACACTCCTGTGGACATGAGACCTTCGGGTGGCCCCAACTCTATCAGAGAGATCCTTACTTTTCCACTACCTACCAGATGTTGGGAAAAAACACAAATGTCACTTATTTCCATCTTTAGGATAGGTTGTTGTAACATTTGGGCCATCTCTATGTCCCATAAAGCGAGTGAGAAAAGATGATTTTGGACGCTCAATATAGTCATATGGCATGACACTTTCACGTATAAAAGACATTGACAATTTTGCAACAACATTTATATTGGTCAAAACTTTGAAAAGATGTCAAAAAGTATATCAGGTCCTACACGGCCCGTGCCATTGTCAAAATGGTCATTAATAAACAAGGCATGTACACCCCTCTTCCTACTCCTAACAATCCCTAGGAATCAATCTCAATGGAATACATTTCAAGTCTTCCTTCAACCATGCATGGAAATGACCTTGTTTTCATGGTTGTTTATCAATTTTCCAAGATGGTGATTATGACCTCCTACAAGAAGAGCATCATAGTAGAGGTTGTTAAATTATGAGCTTGATTTCTTATGCAGATGAATTCTTTTATTTTCTTCAATACTTTGATTCCATATTAATACACTTCAACAATTTCAAATCATAATAAAATAGCAATAATTATGTAGACAAGTAAACATGCATATCAACAACACATATACCCTGAGGAAACCCTGTACAGGGTGAAACACCCCGACAAACAATATTCCTTTATTGCATTAATAATGTAAGATATCTTACAAATATCCACCATGAATGTACTTCTCTCAAAGATCTTGCCAAGATGACTCTGACCTGACAAAGACTTACAAGACCTTGCTGAAATACACCTTTGATATGTTGCCTCTTTATCACTGATGTGCTCCTCTATTACTTCACCCTCAACTTGCATATGAAAACTTTGTTTCAAAATTGTGTTGCAAAATTATGTTGAGGAGAGGGTTTGACCTCTTCTTATATAGGTTGAAGAGGGGAAGAGGAGAAGCTCGAAATAGTAACCTGATTGCATGCATTAGTCATAACTCAGCTTCATACTTTAGTTCGAACTTAGAACTATACTTGAGATTGGTTACAACTCAGCATTACACTTTAGTTCAAACTTTAGAACTAGACTTGAGATTGGTTACAACTCATCATTACACTTTAGTTCGAACTTGGGACTAGACTTGAGACTGATATGCTTTAGTTCAAACTTAGAACTAGACTTAAGACTTTAGTTGCAACTCAAGATTACACTTTAGTTCTAAAGTAGAACTAGACTCAAGACTTTAGTTGAAACTCAACATTACACTTTAGTTCTAAAATAGAACTAGACTCAAGACTTTAGTTGCAACTCAACATTACACTTTAGTTCTAACATAGAACTAGACTCAAGAATTTAGTTACAACTCTTGACAAGGCAGTTCGAAATTCTCTTCATGGTGGATAATGTTTACACGTGCCAATGCACTAGATCAATACAATTACATCATTTGCAATATTAGGAATATCGTTTGTTTCTAGCTCATAGGAATTTTACATTCAACCTAACTTTTTATAGATACCTTGACTTTTTCTCATGGCTCACAAGGTTTGACTAGGCTCACAAAGGTTGTATGTTCCCCCTAACTTTTGCACTAGTCTGTCTATGCTCACAGATGTTGTATGTTTCCCCTGACTTTTGCACTAGACTGTCTATGCTCACAAAGGTTGTATGTTCCCCCTGACTTTTTCATTAGACTCACATAGAATCTCATTCAACCCGACTTTTGGTTTGACTCATAGAGGTTGTCTGTTCCCCCTGGCTTTTGTCAATACCTCACAAGACTGGTTGATTCTCCAAATCTCCCTGGCTAGCCTTAGGGTGGCCCATATGGCCTCTCATTGGAGAATGATTGTCGATGTTTCCAAATTTAACACTCCCTCTCAGCGAGGGAGTCATTCTCAGCCATAACAAGATTTCCTCTCAGCTGCACAAACTATCTCGAGGTTAGAGGCTTGGTCAGGATATCGGCTACCTGCTCGCTCGTGGCTATGTACTGTAGCTTTACAGTTTTTCTCTGGACCAAGTCTCGGATGTAGTGGTACCTCATGTCAATATGTTTTGACCTGTCGTGAAATATCGGGTTCTCTGTCAATTTTATGCAACTTTTATTATCAGAGTGAACCACTGTCGTCTCGAGCTTGTCACCAAACAACCCAGAAACCAATTTTCTGATCCATACTGCTTCCTTGCTAGCATCACTTGCTGCAATGTACTTAGCCTCTGTTGTACTCTGTGCAATGAATCCTTACTTTCATCTTGACCAAGAGATCATAACGGATCCTAAATTGAAGCAGTATCTGGAAGTACTCTTTCGATCCACTGGGCTTCCTGCCCAATCAACATCTGCATACCCATGCAGAAATAAACCACCACTGGATGTATATCTCATACCATAAGTAATGGTCCCTCTGAGATATCTCAAGATGCGCTTTGCTGCCACCCAGTATCTTTGTCTCGGTTTAGTCATGAACTGACTCATTGCAAGCACTACATAGCATATATCTGGCCTAGTATGGATCATGTACATCAATGATCCAATCAGATACCTATACATGGTGGGATCCACCAAATATGAACCTGTGTCAGAATCATGAAGCTTCTTTAGGTTGGTAACCATCAAAGTAGACATGTATTTGCAATCCATCATACCAAACCTCTTTAGTACATCCACTGTGTATTTTCCTTGTGCCAGAAATATCTCGCTCTGTATTTGCCACACTTCCAATCCTAGGAAGTAATGCATCAAGCCTATGTCTTTCATCTTGAATTCTGAGGTTAGCTTCCTCTTACACCGGGCTATTAGCCCTTCATTTCCTGTTAGAAAGAGATTATCAACATACATGCTTAGTAAAATAGGTTTTTTACTTCTTACCTTGAAGTATAGATTTGCATCAACATCACTTTTCTGAAAGCCCAGGCTTTTAAGAAATCCATCAATCCTGTCATACCAAACTTTGGGAGCCTACTTAAGACCATATAAGGCCTTCATTAGCTTGCATACATGAGTGCCTTTGTTATGCAGTATAAAACCATCTGGTTGTTCCACAAATACCTCATGTTCAATATTTCCATTCAAGAATGTTGTTTTTACATCCATTTGATGTAATTTCCAACCAAGTGCGAAAGCTAAAGAAATAATAGCTCGAATGGAGGTATACCTGGCTATAGGAGAAAAAGTCTCTTCATAGTCGATTCCTTTTTTCTGAGTGAAGCCTCTGGCTACAAATCTTGCTTTGAACTTTTCCACACTTCCATCAGCTGCATGTTTGATCTTATAGATCCATTTGGAAGAAACCATTGATTTGTCTTTTGGCCTTGTTACAATGTCCCAAACATTGTTCTTTATAATAGACCTATATTCCTCAAGCATGGAATCCTTCCATATGTGTAATTTATTTTCTTCTTCAAATGAAGAAGGTTCAGTATCACTAATGTTGCTCATCAGTGAAACATAGCCTCCAAACCTATGAGACCTCTTCCTTTCCCTGAAAGTTCCTTTGGGAGAAAC
The DNA here is from genome assembly GCA_009831015.1 of Picea engelmannii. Classification (NCBI taxonomy): domain Eukaryota; kingdom Viridiplantae; phylum Streptophyta; class Pinopsida; order Pinales; family Pinaceae; genus Picea; species Picea engelmannii. The sequence continues at coordinate 280,739 of ML793158.1, forward strand.
TATCCTTTCTGCTTCCTGCACTATTTATTTAAGCCACCCTGGCTTCCTTTTGGCTGTAGGTTCTTCAAGATTTCTTTCTAAGACTTCAGCGGGTTCTAGGGGCTCATTACTTGGCCCTTCACGGGGTTCCTCCCTTTGATCATCTCACTCTTCATTTTTAGAAGAGGGTGAAGTTGGCTGAACTGCTTCTAAATCCTACTGAAGTTCTCTGGATTTCTTAAATGTGGCTTCCTCATGGAAGGTCACATCTCTTCTTACCTCTATTTTCCTCTGACCTAGTACATAAATCCCGTAATATTTGGATTTCTCCTTCTACCCCACAAAAACCTCTTTCTTGCCTGAGGGTTCCATCTTTGTCCTCTTTTACTTAGGGACATGAATATACATAGGACATCCAAATATCCTTAGATGGCCTACTTCAGGTTTGATCCCTGAGAAGACTTCTTCATGAGTCTTTTCCTTCAAAATAGCATGTGGACACCTGTTCTGAATATACATGGCAGTGGAGGTAGCTTATACCCATAAAGAATTTGGCAGATCCTAGTCAAACATCATTTCTTTTGCTGCCTCACAAATAGTCCTATTTTTCCTCTCAGCAACATGATTTTGCTGAGGGTTATATGGCACAGTCAATTGTCTCTTGATTCCTGCTGACTTGCAGAAATCCTCAAACTGAAGAGATTCAAACTCTCCTCCATTGTCTGTTCTAAGGATTCTGATGTGTTTCCCTATCTGCTTTTCAATAAAGGCTTAATACTCTTTGAATTTATCAAATGTGTCACTTTTAGCTTTAAGAAAATATATCCAACATTTTCTTGAGTAATCATCAATAAAAATGACATAATACAAACAACCACTGAGTGAGGGAGATGACATGGGACCACATACATAAGAATGAACCAGATCTAAGATGCCCTAAGCTCTGTTGTCACTACTAGGAAATGATTTCTTTATATTTTTACCTACCATGCATCCCTTACAAATTTCATTTTTACTAAGAGAAATAGAGGGCATGCCACATACCATGTTCTGTAGATCTAGAAGARCTTTGTAATGAAGATGTCCAAATCTTTTGTGCCACAACTCATTGGAGCTAGTCACATCATGAGCCAATGCTTGAACTGACTATCCTGACATGACATACAGTCCTCCACTACGAGTTCCAATGGGTTCTATTGTACTTAAGTGGCTACCTTTAGCCCATAGTAGTGCCTTCTTGTCCTTGAAGATCACCCAATATCCCTTGTCCTCAAGGGTTGCAACTAATAGTAGATTCTTCTTGAGCCCTGGAACATATAATACTTCATCAACATGAAGTCTAGCCCCAGATTCCAATCTAAAGGAGATAGAGCCTACTCCCTCTATCTTGTAACATTTTTCATCCCCAAGCTCGACCTGCTCTGCAAAATATTTTGTTTCGAAATTTGAGAGGATCTCCTTGTACTCTGTCATGTGCTTTGATGCACCATTGTCTACTAACCAAGTTTTTGGCCCCGTGGAAACTGAACTGGATAAAGTAGAAATCAAATAATATTCTTTCCTATTTTCTTTCTCGTTAGAAGGACTTTTCTGATTTCTTTTGGATTCATCATCCTTAGCAGTTGAGGCATGATGTTTCCCTTTCCTAGGATATTTCTTTCTAAACCAACAATCCTTAGCAAAATGACCCAACTTATTACAACTAAAGCATTTAATCTTAGATGTATCAATATTATTTCCTTTGAATGTACCTTTTATGTTTGGCTTCCATTGAGAGCCTTTATGGAAAGTGCCTTTCTTCTTTCCCTTGAATCTTGATGCTAAAGTTGAGTGCTCTTCTTTCATTGACTTGCTCCTGGTAGCTGTGTGACTCTCCTCCTAGAGGAAATCATGACATAACCTCTCAAATGTGGGTTGAATCTCTCTCCCACTTACACTGGATAAGAAGGTCTCCCATGAAGAAGGAAGACCGTAAAAAATGGCCTGCACTAAATCATCATCGTCCATTGTCACCCCTGTGACCAAAAGCTGATCTCTGATCTGAGCTATCCTTGAACAAAAAGATGCCACTGATTCACCTTTCTCCATATTTAAATACCTAAGCTTGTGCTTAAGTGTCCTCTTATGACTTGGAGCCTGTTTCGCATGCAGATTCACCAAGGTATCCATACAATCCTTGGCAGTCATCAACAAAGTCATTGTAGGCATTATACTGTCTTTGACTGAGTCAAAGATGATTCGCTTGGACTTTTATTGACTCTTCCTGAAATCCATTCTTCCTTCATTATTCGTTGGTTCCTCCACCACTGTGGTCACATACTACTCAAGATCATGCTCTTGCAATATATTTTTTATACAGAGCTTCCACACATTAAAGTTGGTAGATCCTTCGAGCCTATCTTTGGCCCTAACTGAAATGGAGGATGCCATGGTACTCACACTGGAAACTTAATCAAGCTTGCTTGGATCTTTGTGTACCTGTTGCTGCACTTTAACACCTTTAACACACCCTAATCTCTGATACCATGTTAAATTATGAGTTTGATTTCTTATGCAAATTAATTATTTTATTTTCTTCAATACTTTGATTCCAGCTTAATACACTTCAATAATTTCAAATCATAATCGAATAGCAATAATTATGTAGATAAGTAAACATGCATATCAACAACACATATACCCTGGGGAAACCTTGTACAGGGAGAAAAACCCCAACAAACAATATTCCTTTATTGCATTAATAATGTAAGATCTCTTACAAATATCCACCGTGAATGTACTTCTCTCAAAGAGCTTGCCAAGATGACTTTGACCTGACAAAGACTTACAAGACCTTGCTGAAATACACCTTTGATATGCTACCTCTTTATCACTGATGTGCTCCTCTATTACTTCACCCTCAACCTGCATATGAAAACTATGTTTCAAAATTGTGTTGCAAAACTATGTTGAGGAGAGGGTTCGACCTCTTCTTATATAGGCTGAAGAGGAGAAGAGGAAGAGCTTGAAATAGTAACCTGATTGCATGCATTAGTCATAACTTAGCTTCATACTTTAGTTCGAACTTAGAGCTAGACTTGAGATTGGTTACAACTCAACATTACACTTTAGTTCGAACTTTAGAACTAGACTTGAGATTGGTTACAACTCAACATTACACTTTAGTTCAAACTTAGGACTAGACTTGAGACTGACATGCTTTAGTTCAAACTTAGAACTAGACTTAAGACTTTAGTTGCAACTCAACATTACACTTTAGTTCTAAAGTATAACTAGACTCAAGACTTTAGTTGCAACTCAACATTACACTTTAGTTCTAAAATAGAACTAGACTCAAGACTTTAGTTGCAACTCAACATTACTAAAATAGAACTAGACTCAAGACTTTAGTTGCAACTCAACATTACACTTTAGTTCTAACATAGAACTAGACTCAAGATTACAACTCAACATTACACTTTAGTTCTAACATAGAACTAGACTCAATACTTTAGTTACAACTCTTGACAAGGAAATTCGAAATTTTCTTCATGGTGGATAATGTTTACACGTGCCAACCCGCTAGATCAATACAATTACATCATTTGCAATATTAGGAATATCGTTTGTTTCTAGCTCATAGGAATTTTACATTCAACCTAACTTTTGCTAGATACCTTGACTTTTTCTCATGGCTCACAAGGTTTGACTAGGCTCATAGAGGTTGTATGTTCCCCCTGACTTTTTCACTGGTCTGTCTATGCTCACAGAGGTTGTACGTTCCCTCTGACTTTTTCACTAGACTGTCTATGCTCACAGAGGTTGTACGTTCCCCCTAAATTTTGCACTAGAATCACATAGTATCTCGTTCATCCTGACTTTTGGTTTGAATCACAGAGGTTGTCCATTCCCCCTGGATTTTGTCAATACCTCACAAGACTGGTTGATTCTCCAAATCTCTCTGGCTAGCCTTAGGGTGGTGGATATGGCCTCTCATTGGAGAATGATTGTCGATGTTGCCAAATTTAACAGAGGCCACTTCCAAGCTCTTCTTCGAATGAGTGTGGGTATGTTTTGGGATACCACAGAACATCGTCTCAAATTGGGACAGTCGTTTCCTTGGCATATTTTGGTCAAGCCTCTAATCACGGCTCGACACCAAGCTCACCAAATCCAAGACCTTCACCCCAAAATGGATGGCCAAATCAAGTTCGTCAACATGATGAGCGTGCATATATTGCGCTTGTACAATTCCAATCATCCACACACATAGGATGAGAGTCTTCCCTATGTTCAACACAGTTACAACATAGCCATACATAGCTCAACCAACCACATCCTCTTTCAGGTGGGGTTGGTATTTGAACCATTGGGTCCCATGGATGTTGCACTACCCCTTGCATCCACACAAGAAGAGTTGGCCCATGCTCAAACTAAAGCCAACAAAGCCACTCAGTTCATTGAACGAATCCAACACGTCCACCAACAGGTTAAGGATATTTTTCAGAAGTCTAATGCCAAGTACAAGCAGTGGCATGATCAACACCGAGTGCCCCACAAGTTTCAGGTGGTCGATAAAGTTTGGTTGCATTTCTAAAAAGAACGCCTTACAAGACTCCATCAGAAGCTTTTTCCACTATGCCATGGACCTTACACCATCAAAAAGGTTGTGGGTGACAACACTTTTGAGCTCAACATTCCCCCCTTCCTTGTCTTTCACCCATTGTTTAATGTGGACCTCCTTCGGCCATACTTTCCACCATTATTGGACACCTCAGAGATAGCAAAATAGTTGACACCGACAAAGCTCAAACCTGACTACATGGAACAAGCATCCACTAATCAAATCATGTACACCCAGATCAAGGGTGATTTCCAACAAAAGATTCAACTTTATCGTGTTGTCAAAGAGGGGCAGCTCTTGCACCAAGGAAAGTGGCTCACCCGAGGCCAAATTCAGCAGAAATTTCCTCATTCAATGGGGGAACTCAACACAATGGAGACCATTTATTCCTAATGGGGGAGGATTGATCTAGGTGTATATCGATGGCCACTCACCTCTTCCAACTGGCTCACATACAATTTTTATCTTGGCAATTTATTTCTAGCTTTTCGGGTCCTAAACTTTCGGGGTTGTTTTGAGGCCCTAAAAAATTGTTTTTGGGATCTCCACAGTCACACTATGTTAAGAGTTAGAGTGTTATAGAAAAATGTGTATTCCTCATATAGACCTTTCAAACAGGCTATCATGCACCTAAAACGGAGATCGTATACAAAAATTACGACCCTGGGAAGTTGATCTACCAACTTACCCCATCAAGGCCCACATGAATTTTGGTGCTTCATCTCCTAGGGTTAGTTTCTTGGATGTCTAGGGTTTTTGGATTTCTTCTTGATGCTAAAAAGGCATGGAGGCTCATAACATGTCTACCCGCAGCTCAAGCATCTGTGAGATTCACATGGACGACTTCTATGTCCATGTGCCCTCTCCTCACTGTACTCTCTTGTGCATGATGAAGCTCCAACCACTCTATCAATGTCACTGGAAGGAACCTCCTATCAAGATAGTGAAACAAATCTACTATGTTGCACTAAGATATGAGTCAATTATGAAATGGCTAGTTGTACCTGTTGCAAGCTCCCTGCAACAAGAGGATGCTAAGTAGAGCGGTTAGGCCTTCGCCTCGAGGGACGAGGACCTAACATGGGGCCCCTCTTGGAATGTTCTCAGTCTTGTGCGGACCCTCAACCCACCCCCTAGAAGTCACCAATGTCAAAGTAGTCGACATGCTTACCCAAAATAAACTTAGCCCATAATTTTCTCATAAAATATAAGGGCATCTCCTTGTTATTGCATGAATGCTTATCAAAAACCATATACCACCTATCTATCCAATTTTGAATAATCTAGGGATGGATGCACCCGTGAATGGAGATGTGTTTCTTGGTCAATGGTAGTTCTTGTCCATTTCTAGGATCCCTAAATATAGACAATATTTGTTGTTTTGAAATGCCTAGTTCATTGACTTGGTTTCTATCCAAACCAGTGCTATAGTACTCATACATTCTTTCCCTATAATCAGAAATAGAGGTCAATTTCCCTTGGGCACTTGCAATGGACTTCACAATGATGTCCAAAGAAGTGGACAAGGAGACTCTACTAGGCTCTCTAATGTCCCTTAATTGTTCCTCAAGAGTTCTTAATATAACCAACCCCTCATCAATTTGAGTGTTTAAATTGGGTGTTTGCGGTGCATTAGGATTTTGATCTTCTTGGTTTTCTTCTAAGCGGTTTAAATTGTATCGAGGTTCCATTTTATTATATATGATGCAATTTAAAATACATGGCTTGTAAATTAGGTTGGTTTTTTAATTAAAATACAAAATTACCAAAAAAAAAATTTAGATTCTTGGGAGAAAAAGATTAAATTGGAAATGACTAAATTGGGTTAAAAATAAAATAAATCAAATATACCTGGACACTAGCAAGATCCTCCCTTTATTGCTCCTCTCTTTTTGCTCAATGAGAGTAAACACGTGAGTGCAATTTGTGCACAATGAGCACAAATCGTGCTCGTGGCCCTTTAAAATGTTTAACAGTAGGAACGAACGTGCGTTCCTGCTACTAAACATACATGGAAATCACCGTGGAGGTTCGACCACTTCTAAACCTATAGGTTTAGGAATGCATGCATGTGCGTTCTTGCAAGTGTGCATTTTTGCTGACCCTCTTGACACTTTTTCAGCCACAAACTTCGTGCACTCACCCTCATTCTTTCTGTTTTAATTCTTCAATTTTGTTTATGTATTCAAACTCCAAAAGAAACCTTATTCTAAAAATCATAAAAATCAAGTAAAGAAAAAATACTAAACCAACATTGAGAATTGGAGGAACCATCTTATGGGTGAAGGCTATGATTTTGGCATCCTCTTCTATTGAGTTCCATATGAAATTTGACTAGATACGTTTTTACTTGTCTCAACATAAGGCTAAGGGCCATGGATGAGGTCTCCAATCATCACACATGCATGTATTGGGGATATTTGGACTTTGTGTAATATGAATTCCATTACTAGGTTTCCTATTAAAGATATCGATTGAAATTGTAAATATTAAATGTTAACATTATAAAATTTAGTTACAATAGAAGTATTGAAATATGTCGAATCCATTTTTTCATTAAAAATAATAATTTCACTACTCTCAAATTGTAAGTTTACTAATGATAACATGACATAATTTGAATGAAGACGAACCAAGTACAAATTCAAACTGAAACAAATTCAAATTAAAACAATAGTTAACCTTTTTCTAAGAATAAGGCCTCACTTACATTTGATTTGATTAATATATTATGTAAACTTTCAACTATGTAAAGACATATTTTTTTTTTTAAATAACCAGGCAAGTACAAATTCAAATTAAAAGAATGGTTAACTCACTTAACATAGTTAAGTGAGTTAAGCTCAGTTGTACTAGTTGTAACTGAACTTACACTAGTGAGAGATCGGTGAATTAATTATTAATTAATTCACAATCAGTGATCTCACATGCAACTAAATATTTACCACTATTAACTACATGCATGTCAGATCAAGGACCCAGTTAAGATAGCAGGTGAAAGGGACAGTTTGACTATCAGTTGTGACATTAGTGAGTGCACTCATGCAAACACACACACATTGGATGTGCCCATGCAGAATGTGCAGCCTAGGAAAGAGGAATTCATTCATTGCAGGGATTTCCATTAGCAGGGATTGCGCAGAGGAGGCAGGTTGTCTGGAAGCAGTAAATTGGCACATGAATTTGTCAATTTTTGTATGATAGTGTGAGACGATTGTATATTGTAATGAGAGCTCTCGGATTAGAGTTTTGTATGAGATTGTTTCATGATCCATGATATATACATAATATATGATAGTGGGGTTTTTAGCTTTATGCTTTCCCAGTAAAACATTTGTGTTACGTGTGATTGATCTTTCTTCTTGATATTACAATTGGCGATCATGTTTTAAATTCCACAAGAATATTTGTATAAGCGATTATGTATTTAATAGTGGCATATAATTGTTAGATCAAGAGAAACCAGGAAATACATAATTTGTATTAAAATTTCTATAGAAACATCATATTTTATATGAGTTTAGGCCTCGTAGTGTTATTATTACTTTGGACATGAAATTATACAAGATACCCTAGGTAGTATCAGCTAATTCCATTTCCTTGATCTCTTTCAAGCAGTGCAGGAAGGTCATCTCTCAGACCGAGAAGTTTTTCTTCTTCGTGATTTGCGCTCAAAGTGAGCGGAAGGTTGCAACCACATACATGGATTCTGTGAAAAGTCTCTCCATGCAACAGAAGCAAGTGGAAAAGGTCGTGGAAGAATAAAAAGATATCTTCTCCTCACCCACTGGGGTACCTATGCATTTCCAAGTCAAGCACTCAATCGATCTGACCCCCGATGAACCACTACCCATTGCACTAGTATATCGCCACTCTCTATCAGAAAATGAGGAAAACAAGCATGAGATCCAATAACTTATCAAAAAGGGGCACATCCTACCAAGATCATCACCTTGTGGAAGCCCAATCGTGCTTGTGCATAAAAAATAACGGACATAGTAACTCTGCATTGATTACCGGGCACTAAATAAAATCACAGTTAGGAACCGATACCCAATTCCCCAAATTGATGATCTCCTTGACAAGATGAAGGGGGGAAAATACTTTAGTAAAATTGACCTAAAGTCTGGTTACCACCAGGTCCCAATAGAGCATATCGATGTATCTAAGACTACCTTCAAGTCCAAAGAAGGTCTTTTCGAATGGTTGGTCATGCCCTTTGGCTTGACAAATTCCCCAACAACTTTCATGAGGATGATGGAAGATATCTTGTGGCCTTTCACCAATTCTTTTGTGGTGGTGTATTTGGATGACATCCTCATATTCAACAAGAGTTGGATGTAACACTTGAAGGATATTCAACATATTTTGCACACTCTACCGCAACACAAGATATATGAAAATTTGGAAAAATGCTCCTTCGGTATGAATAGGGTCCAATACCTAGGCTATGTTGTTGATGAGTATGGGGTGCATGTCGATCTATCCAAGATCCAGGTCATATGTGACTAGCCATACACGACCACACTCAGTGAGCTTCAAATTTTCTTAGGCCTTGCCAATTTCTATCGCAGGTTCGTATTTGGATTCTCCCACATTGCATGGGCCCTTAGCCAAGTGACCATGGGTAGTGGAAAGGAAAAGTTTGTGTGGTGCTAGTCACAACAAAAATCATTCAATGATTTGATGCAACTCTTTTTCTTAGCCCCGATGCTCTCATTACCGGACCTATAGTAGCCTTTTGAGATTGAGACAGATGCTTTAGACTATGCTATGGGCACAGTTCTCACTCAACATGGACATCCTGTGGCCTATCATAGTGAGATGTTATCAAATACCCTATGTAAGTACCTGACTTACAACAAATAAATGAACTCCATTGTACAAGCCTTCTTCCAGTGGGGGCATTACATTCTCGAGAAGGATACAATCATCCACATTGATCATAAGCCTCTAAAGTTCATGCAGACACATGAGAAATTGTAGAATGACTACCATCAGAATTGGTCCACATACTTGCAACAGTTCCATATCAACATCAAGTATAATACATGGAGCACCAATCATGTCACTCACCTCCTTAGTCAGCCTCCAATTGAAGCACTAACCATGGTGCTACACTTTTGCGGACATTATACCTTCGGGTGGCCCCAACTCTATCAGAGAGATCCTTACTTTTCCACTACCTACCAGATGTTGGGAACAAACACAAATGTCACTTATTTCCATCTTTAGGATGGGTTGTTGTGCCATCTAAGCCATCTCTGCGTCCCATAAAGAAAGTGAGCAAAGATGATTTGGGAAGCTCACTACAGTCATATGGCAAGACACTTTTGCGTATAAAAGACATTGACAGTGTTGCAACAACATTTCTATTGGTCAAAACTTTGACAGGATGTCAACAAGTATATTAGGTCCTACATGGCCTGTGCCATTGTCAAAATGGTCATTAATAAACAAGGCATGTACACCCCTCTTCCTACTCCTAACAATCCCTACGAATCAATCTCGATGGAATACATTTCAAGTCTTCCTTCAACCAAGCATGGAAATGACCTTGTTTTCATGGTTGTTTATCAATTTTCCAAGATGGTGATTATGACCTCCTGCAAGAAGGGCATCATAGTATAGGTTGTTAAATTATGAGCTTGATTTCTTATGCAGATTAATTCTTTTATTTTCTTCAATACTTTGATTCTAGCTTAATACACTTCAACAATTTCAAATCATAATCAAATAGCAATAATTATGTAGATAAGTAAACATGCATATCAACAACACATATACCCTGGGGAAACCTTGTACAGGGAGAAACACCCCAGCAAACAATATTCCTTTATTGCATTAATAATGTAAGATCTCTTACAAATATCCACCATGAATGTACTTCTCTCAAAGAGCTTGCCAAGATGACTCTAACCTGACAAAGACTTACACGACCTTGTTGAAATACACCTTCGATATGCTGCCTCTTTATCACTGATGTGCTCCTCTATTACTTCACCCTCAACCTGCATATGAAAACTCTGTTTCAAAATTGTGTTGCAAAACTGTGTTGAAGAGAGGGTTCGACCTCTTCTTATATAGAATGAAGAGGGGAAGAGGAGAAGCTCAAAATAGTAACCCGATTGCATGCATTAGTCATAACTCAACTTCATACTTTAGTTCGAACTTAGAACTATACTTGATATTGGTTACGACTCAACATTACACTTTAGTTCAAACTTTAGAACTAGACTTGAGATTGGTTACAACTCAACATTACACTTTAGTTCGAACTTAGGACTAGACTTGAGACTGACATGCTTTAGTTCGAACTTAGAACTAGACTTAAGACTTTAGTTGCAACTCAACATTACACTTTAGTTCTAAAGTAGAACTAGACTCAAGAATTTAGTTGCAACTCAACATTACACTTTAGTTCTAAAATAGAACTAGACTCAAGACTTTAGTTGCAACTCAACATTACTAAAATAGAACTAGACTCAAGACTTTAGTTGCAACTCCACATTACACTTTAGTTCTAACATAGAACTAGACTTAATACTTTAGTTACAACTCTTGACAAGGCAATTCGAAATTCTCTTCATGGTGGATAATGTTTACACGTGCCAATGCACTAGATCAATACAATTACATCATTTGGAATATTAGGAATATCGTTTGTTTCTAGATCATAGGGATTTTACATTCAACCTAACTTTTTCTAGATACCTTGATTTTTGCTCATGGCTCACAAGGTTTGACTAGGCTCACAGAGGTTGTATGTTCCCCCTGACTTTTGCACTAGTCTGTCCATGCTCACAGAGGTTGTACGTTCCCCCTAACTTTTGCACTAGACTGTCTATGCTCATAGAGGTTGTACGTTCCCCCTGACTTTTGCATTAGAATCACATAGCATCTCGTTCATCCTGACTTTTGGTTTGACTCACAGAGGTTGTCCGTTCCCCCTGGATTTTGTCAATACCTCACAAGACTGGTTGATTCTCCAAATCTCCCTAGCTAGCCTTAGGGTGGCCCATATGGCCTCTCATTGGAGAATGACTGACGATGCTGCCAAATTTAACATAGGCCACTTCCAATCTCTTCTTCTAACGAGTGTGGGTATGTTTTGGGATACCATAGAACATCATCTCAAATTGGGACAGACGTTTCCTCAGCATATTTTGGTCAAGCCTCTGATCATGGCTCGACACCAAGCTCACCAAATCCAAGGCCTTCCACCCCCAAATGGATGGCCAAATCAAGGTCTTCAACATGATGAGTGTGCATATCTTGCACATGTACAATTCCAAGCATCCACGCACATAGGATGAGAGTCTTCCCTATGTTCAACACAATTACAACATAGCAATTGATCTAAAAATGAAGAAGACTTGAAAAACTTGAAACTTATTGCAAGTGAAATGTTATGTGTTTAAAGAAAAAGGATCAGTTTGCAACACATAAATTAAGGATTACTTATGCAAAATACACATAGATAGCAGCATAAAGATTGAACATAAGCACATAAACACAACAATTTAATAAAGGAGTTCACTCCTCTTATGGGCTACATCTCCTGGTCCAGCTTCTAATGGTTTATTATTAATAATTTCTCAAAAGTGCTCAAAAACATGTCTTAAAATGCTCAACCTGACAAACCGACTGCTCCAATGGCTTTCTAGCATCCCAAAACCCCTGTCTGGGCACTTTCGGCACCTGAAACGGTCGAAAAATGAGAAATATATGCCTCCTTGAAGTCTCCTTCTCCAACTTGTTGTCTCTGGTTCTACAATTCATACCCCTCTTGCACAAACCTGTCTCACACGCTCTTTTAAGCGTAAAAACTCAGTCCCGTATGCAACCGTGCACTGGTACAAATCGTAGGATGGTTAAGGGCGCGCCAACCCCTAACCGCCTTGGCACTTGGGCACATGGAGCATAGAACCTTGGGCTAGGCGAAATAGTAGTGAAACTACCATAACCGTTGGAACCGCACGTTTTAAACCATTGGTCAAATACAAAACTCACGGGTTATGTTCCAACCCCACGCACATACAAATATTTGGTTTAAACTTTGGTTTGTTATTACATAAATCCGTGCATATATATTATGTGGTGTGAAACCATGCGCCAACGGTCAGAGCCTAGTCACATGTAATACAAATAACCATGGGTCGGGGCTAAGCCCAGACCCACCCCCCTTTCCAATTATTACAACACACAACTTTAAATATAAGCGCGTTCACATCATATTCAAGGAACATCGGTGAGAAAGTTGTCTAGCGGAGTGTTATGAAGTTGTTGGTGTTGGGGAAGGTCTAGGGGTTGAACCCTGCGGCCCCCAATACATTTTGTATAAGAACCAATTAGCCAATAAACAAGGGACACATGGTGCCCATGGATTGGGCCACGTGTCCTCACACTATTCGCCAACTAAAGGACACGTGTCGTCCACCGATTCGCCAGAAACCAACCAAACAACAACTGCCATGTCATCATCGTACAATCTGTACGGCCCTACCACGTCACCGTACAGACTGTACGGACTGTACGGACAGGTACAATCAGCACTCAAAAAATTTTCCTGTTTGTCTTAGCGGACAGATCGCGATATCTCCTCCATACGGACTCTGTTTGCGAAAGTAAATATACCGCTGGAATCAGGAAGACGAGACAGATGCAATGGAACTATTTTCATCGCATTCCGAGCACTTTGAAAATTGAGCAAAATTTGATCCCCTGATCACACCTCCCCATTGGGAAGCTTTTGGACCTCCAAAAGACTATCTCAGTCTAGGTGAATATGAGGGTATAGTTCCCTCACCCTTCCAACCTCAATCCACTTGGCCTTGCTTGGATTCATCCCTTTAAGACCAACTCGCAAATACTCCACATTTCCTCGCTTCGAAGTTCGCATCCTCCTGTCAAGTATGGTGTCTTCCTGCAGTTATGTTATATACTCTGGAGAAAAATCATCTATGGAAGGAATCTGAACATGCTCTCCTTGATCATCAATCAATGGAGGCTCATACAACTTCAAATTCTCAACATTAACAACTGCATACATCTGCATATATGGAGGCAAATCTAGACGAAAAG
>ML793158.1:298701-311833 GCA_009831015.1 Picea engelmannii
TTCGAACTTGTAGAAGAAGAAGAAGAAGAATATGATGATGGAGGAGGAGAGGGTGGTGGAGAAGCACCATTCCCTCCATCTCTGCCTGGAGTCTTGTCACCACCGCCTCCCTTATGCATTGAAGGGTTAGAGCCTTCACCCTGAGACATTATGTTCCGTTCCAATAAAATCTTCATCATGTTTCTCAACTCTATGACAGCCTGTCTGAGATCTTCTTCTTTGTCTGGAACATGTTCATGACTTTCTGCATGTGCCATGCTTGGTGAATGTCTCTCTGCAACTTGCGGTGAATGAAATTGCTTCCTCCTTGTCGGATAAGAACTTGGCTCCACAAGTTGACCTTCTCCTCTTGTGAGTTTCAACCTTGTGAGCATCAGAAATAAAACTTGCAAACAATCAAGTCTTCAAAACCAGTGCTCTGATACCAACTTGATCTAAAAACGAAGAAGACTTGAAAAACTTGAAACTTATTGCAAGTGAAATGTTATGTGTTTAAAGCAACAGGATCAATTTGCAACACATAAATTAAGGATTACTTATGAAAAATACACATAAACAACAGCATAAAGATTGAACATAAGCACATAAACACAACAATTTGATAAAGGAGTTCACCCCTCTTATGGGCTACATCTCCTGGTCCAGCTTCCAATGGTTTATTATTATTAATTTCTCAAAAGTTCTCAAAAACATGTCTTACAATGCTCAACCTGACAAACCGACTGTTCCAATGGCTTCCCAGCGTCCCAAAACCCCTGTCTGGGCTCTTTCGGCACCTGAAATGGCCGAAAAATGAGAAAGATATGCCTCCTTGAAGTCTCCTTCTCCAACTTGCTGTCTCTGGTTCTACAATTCGTACCCCTCTTGCACAAACCTGGCTCACACGCTCTTTTAAGCGTAAAAACTCAGTCTTGTACGCAACCGTGCACCGGTACAAACCGTAGGACGGTTAAGGGCGCGCCAGCCCCTAACCGCCTCGGCACTTGGGCACATGGCACATAGAACCTTGGGCTAGGCGAAATAGTAGTTAAACTGCCATAACCGTTGGAACCGCGCATTTTAAACCATTGGTCAAATACAAAACCCACGGGTTATGTTCCAACCCCGCACACATACAAATATTTGGTTTAAACTTTAGTTTGTTATTACATAAATCCGCGCATATATATTATGTGGTGTGAAACCATGCGCCAATGGTCGGAGCCCGGTCACATGTAATACAAATAACCATGGGTTGGGGCTAAGCCCCGACCCGCCCCCTTTTCCAATTATTACAACACACAACTTTAAATATAAGCGCGTTCACATCATATTCAAGGAACATCGGCGGGAAAGTTGGCTATCGGAGTGTTATGAAGTTGTTGGTGTTGGGGGAGGTCCGGGGGTCGAACCCCGCGACCCCCAATACATTTTGTATAAGAACCAATTAGCCAATAAACAAGGGACACGTGGCGCCCATGGATTGGGCCACGTGTCCTCACACTATTCGCCAACTACAGGACACGTGTCGTCCACCGATTCACCATAAACCAACCAAACAACAACTACCATGTCATCATCGTACGATCTATACAGCCCTGCCATGTCACCGTATGGACTGTACGGACAGGTACAGTCAGCACTCAAAAATTTTGCCTGTTTGGCTTGGCAGACAGATCGCGATATCTCCTCCATACGGACTCTGTTTGCGAAAGTAAATATACCGCCAGAATCAGGAAGACGAGACGGATGCAATGGCACTATTTTCGTCACATTCCGAGCACTTTGAAAATTGAGCAAAATTTGATCCCCTGATCAGCCATACATAGCTTAACCAACCACATCCTCTTTCAGGTGGGGTTGGTATTTCAACCATTGGGTCCCATGGATGTTGCACTACCCCTTGTATCCACACAAGAAGAGTTGTCACATGCTCAAACTGAAGCCGACAAAGCCACTCAATTCATTGAACGAATACAACACGTCCACCAACAGGTTAAGGATATTTTTCAGAAGTCCAATTCCAAGTACAAGTAGTGGCATGATCAACACTGAGTGCCCCACAAATTTCAGGTGGTCGATAAAGTTTGGTTTCATTTGCAGAAAGAACGCCTTACAAGACCCCATCAGAAGCTTTTTCCACTACGCTATGGACCTTACACTGTCAAAAAGGTTGTGGGTGACAATGCTTTTGAGCTCAACATTCCCCCCTTCCTTGTCTTTCACCCATTGTTTAATGTGGACCTCCTTCGGCCATACTTTCCACCATTATTGGACACCTCAGAGATAGAAAAATAGTTGACATTGAAAAAGCTCAAACCTGACTGCATGGAACAAGCATCCACTAATCAAATCATGTACACATAGGTCAAGGGTGATTTCCAACAAAAGATTCAACTTTATCGTGTTGTCAAAGAGGGGCAGCTCTTGCACCAAGCAAAGTGACTCACCCGGGACCAAATTCAGCAGAAATTTCCTCATCTGATGGGGGAACTCAACACAATAGAGACAATTTCTTCCTAATGGGGGAGGATTGATCCAGGTGGATATCGATGGCCACTCACCTCTTCCAACTGGCTCACATACAATTTTTATCTTGGTAGTTTATTTTTGGCTTTTCGGGTCCTAAACTTTCGGAGCTGTTTTGAGGCCCTAAAAAAACATTTTTGGGATCTCCATAGTCACACTATGTTAAGAGTTAGAGTGTTATAGAAAAATGTGTATTCCTCATATAGACCTTTTGAACGGGCTATCATGCACCTAAAACGGAGATCGTATACAAAAATTACGACCCCGAGAAGTTGATGTACCAACTTACCCCATCAGGGCCCACATGAATTTTGGTGCTTCATCTCCTAGGGTTAGGTTCTTGGATGTTTAGGGTTTTTGGATTTCTTCTTTATGCTAAAAAGGCATGGAGGCCCATAAGATGTCTACACGTAGCTCAAGCATATGTGAGATTCACATGGACGACTTTTATGTCCATGTGCCCTCTCCTCACTGTACTCTCTTGTGCATGATGAAGCTTCAACCACTCTATCAATGTCACTGGAAGGAACCTCCTGTCAAGATAGTGAAACAAAGCTACTATGTTGCACTAAGCTATGAGTCAATGATGAAATGGCTAGTTGTACCTGTTCCAAGCTCCCTGCAACAAGAGGATGCTAAGTAGAGTGGTTAGGCCTTCGCCTCGAGGGACGAGGACCTAACATGGGTCCCCACTTGGAATGATCTCGGTCTTGTGCAGACCCTCAACCCACCCCCTGGAAGTCACCAATGTCAAAGTAGTCGACATGCTTACCCAAAATAAACTTAGCCCATAATTTTCTCATAAAATATAAGGGCATCTCCTTGTTATTGCACGAAGGCTTATCAAAAACCATATACCACCTATCCATCCAGTTTTGAACAATCTAGGGATGGATGCACTCATGAATGGAGATGTGTTTCTTGGTCAATGGTAGTTCTTGTTCATTTCTAGGATCCCTAAATATAGACAATATTTTTTGTTTTGAAATGCCTAGTTCATTGACCTGGTTTCTGTCCAAACCAATGCTATATTACTCATACATTCTTTCCCTATAATCGGAAATAGAGGTCAATTTCCCTTGGTCACTTGCAATGGACTTCACAATGATGTCCAAAGAAGTGGCCAAGGAGACTTTTCTAGGCTCTCTAATGTCCCTTAATTGTTCCTCAAGGGTTCTCAATATAACCAATCCCTCATCAATTTGAGTGTTTAAATTGGGTGTTTGCGGTGGATTAGGATTTTGATCTTCTTGGTTTTCTTTTGAGTGGTTTAAATTGTCTCGAAGTTCCATTTTATTATATATGATGCAATTTAAAATCCATGGCATGTAAATTAGGTTGGTTTTTTAATTAAAATACAAAATTACAAAAAAACATAATTTAGATTCTTGGGAGAAAAAGATTAAATTGGAAATGACTAAATTGGGTTAAAAATAAAATAAATCAAACATACATGGACACTGGAAAGATCCTCCCTTTGTTTCTCCTCTCTTTTTGCTCAATGAGAGTAAACACGTGAGTGCGATTTGTGCACAATGAGCACAAATCGCGCTCGTGGCCCTTTAAAATGTTTAACAGTAGGAACGAACACACGTTCCTGCCACTAAACATATGTGGAAATCCTCGTTGAGGTTCGACCACTTCTAAACCTATAGGTGTAGGAACGCATGCATGCGCGTTCTTGTGAGTGCATTTTTGCTGACCCTCTTGACACTTTTTCGGCCACGAACTTCATGTACTCACCCTCATTCTTTCTGTTTTAATTCTTCAATTTTGTTTATGTATTCAAACTCCAAAAGAAACCTTATTCTAAAAATCATAAAAATCAAGTAAAGAAAAAATACTAAACCAACATTGAGAATTGGAGGAACCATCTTATGGGTGAAGGCTATGATTTTGGCATCCTCTTCTATTGAGTTCCATATGAAATTTGACTAGAGACATCTTCACTTGTCTCAAATATAAGGCTAAGGGCCATGGATGAGGTCTCCAATCATCACACATGCATGTATTGGGGATATTTGGACTTTGTGTAATATGAATTCCATTACTAGGTTTCCTATTAAAGATATCGATTAAAATTGTAAATATTAAATATTAACATTATAAAATTTAGTTGCAATAGAAGTATTGAAAAATGTCGAATCCATTTTTTCATTAAAAATAATAATTTCACTACTCTCAAATTGTAATTTTACTAATGATAACATGACATAATTTGAATGAAGACGAACCAAGTACAAATTCAAATTAAAACAATAGTTAACCTTTTTCTAAGAATAAGGCCTCACTTACATTTGATTTGATTAATATATTATGTAAACTTTCAACTATGTAAAGACATATATATATTTTTTAAATAACCAGGCAAGTACATATTCAAATTAAAAGAATAGTTAACCTTTTTCTATAAATAAGGCCTCAATTATTTGATTTGATTAATATATTATGTAAACTTTGAACTATGTAGAGACATATATATTTTTATAAATAACAAGGGTTCAATATTTTCATGAACACTATATATTTTCCTTACTCGAATGATAATAAGGTAAATCAAATGCATGAGTTATACATGTAAAATGTAGAGACTATCCATAGTTTTTATAAGGAAATGCACTGGTGTGTTGTGTTGTTAGGATAGAATTGTATTGCTTAGTTTTTGAATTTCTTAGCATGGTATCAAGAGGAGGTCGGCTTTTATCTTATTGAATGAGTTCACAAATGCAACTTTCCTTAGACTATAGTGTAAAGAATTATATACTTTTAGTAGATTGTGGTTATAGGGTTATCGGTTAGGAAGGAGGATTTGGAGAAATGCTTGTGCTTAAGTTTTTAGAGTTTGAGGCGTGCCATGCTTGAAATTGTGTTGTTTGTAGATGCTTTGTTTATTGTAGGGAACTGTTTGGCAATATAACTATAACATGCATTTATATACATGAAACTATAACATGCATTTATATACATGAAGTTGTTTTATTTGAAGATGTTTTTATTGTAGTTAAATGTTGGCATGTATATCTTTAACATCCATTTATATTTATATGAAGTGGAATATTTTTTTTTTTCAATTTAAAATGAATATATATAAAATTATAAATGGATAAAATCGTGCTACTGTATAAATGGAGGTAGTCTAGATTCATCTTAAACTAGGGGGAGGTAGTCTAAATTCATCTTAAACTAGGGTCTAAGTAATAAGAAATTCAATTTTTTTATTACGTAATTTTTAATTTATATATAATTATATAAATATATATTTAAGTAGATTTTATTTAAATGAGTAGTTTTTAATTTTTTGTTAATGTAAATTTATTTAATCTAACATCATGTGTCACAACTTGAGTGGTTCTAATGGTTAAGAACATGTGTTTCCTCTTAAGAGGTCACAGGTTCAAATCCACAACCTTACCTATATATAAGAGTGATTATTTTGTCAACTTAAATGAACATCTATATTTTATGGATATCTTAATAAGATCAGCCAAGACTCCACAGCCAATATATAGGAGTGATTATTATGTCAACTTAAATGAACATCTATAGAAAGTTACCTGCAATCCATTGTTGATTAATCTATGCTTCTGCTATCTTTTTAATTTTTACAATTTTCTGCGGACGACCAGAGCCTCACAGCATTTTAATAACGTATGCTATCTTCGATCTGGTGCTGTAAATCGTTTGTGTAAATGCTAGTGTCAGGGTCAATGTTGTTATATATAAATTCGATTATATCTATTGAATAGTGTACGGTCAAAAACCGTGAATCAAGACTGTATGTGATTTACTTTTCCAGAGTAATGGAATTGAAAATATCTGAAGTGGAATATAAGATATTCTATACAAGGAAGCAACCTTCTGTGGATTTCTTAACCTTTGTCATAAGGAGTGCCATTGCAAATTTTTAGAACAAAGCAAATATGTATGTCGATAGGCGTCCCTTTATTGGAATTGGTGGATTAATCAACTTTTTAATTATAAATTTCAATTTTAGGGTTGGCAATTGAAGATGCTGGCATATTCTTCATCATCCTTTCTAATCAATGGATGAGATTTTGATAAATTAACTTCAGCTCATTTATAAAGACTTACGTTTATGTGATTAATTTTTCACATTTACTAAATAAGATTAAAAAATTACTTACTAATCACGAGATTGTCACGTTCAATGATTAAGAAATAACAACAGTGATTAAGAAACCGAACGGATGCCTATGGCCGTGTGGATGTGAATTGTTGTCGTTTTGTGTGGGCGTTTTAATTAACCTTGGAATTGGATGCGAATTAAAACATTTTACAGTGTGTCGTTTCATTTGTGTGGATGTTTTAATTAACCTTGGAATTGGATGCGAATTATAACATTTTACAGTGTGTCGTTTCATTTGTGTGGGTGTTTTAATTAAATTTGGAATTGGACGCGAATTATAACATTTTACAGTGTGTCGTCATTTTTTTACCAGGGTAGATGCTTATGGATGTTGTGGATGTGGCAGACATGGATGTGAAGTGAGGCGTTTCAACCTCCAACCTCCCCTCCACATTTCAACTTTCAACCTCCCCTCTGCGTGGATGTGAAGTAAAGTGCTTTGTGTTCCAACGTCCCGGTTTCAATGAACAAGGCTTTATGTGTGCATTTCAATTGATTGTGCAGGTGCCTAGGCTATTAAGGTTACGGTTTATAAAGTTATAAACAATTTAATATTTAATATAATTTTAATCTTTAATATAATATAATTTTTAATTAAATATAATTTTAATATAATTACATTTTATTTAAAAATTAAAACATAATTTTAATATGTTATAATATTAATATAATTTTAATATAATTACATTCTATTTTAAATATAATTTAAATATAACTTTAAATCCCTAAAAACATAAGTATATTAATCTCCATTTAATTTAAAAACATAGATTAAACATAATTTAATTAATTTAATATAAAAATATAAGATTTAAAATTTAAATTATGTTTTTATATAAAAAAAAATTATATAATGTTTTATAAACATAATTTTTTTATATTTATATAAACATAAAATTTTATGTAATGTTATATAAACATAAAATTTTATATAATGTTATATAAACATAACATTTTATATAAAAAAAATTATATAAAAACATTATATTAAATATTAAATTATGTTTTTATATAAAATTTAAATTATGTTTTTATAAAAACATAAATTAAAATTTTTATAATATTTTTTATAAAAACATAAAAAAAATTATAATACATTATCACATATCCATTCGACATATCATGAACATACGACATTTATGTTCATCACATTGCCACTTTTTACTTAAATGACATGTCATTGGAATGTGATGAACATAAACCCCTCGTCTCAATATCACCGCCATCGTCAATATGTGACAAACAATATATTGTCTTCGCAATGTGATGAACGTAGCCCGATCATTGCAATGTGATGCAAATATCCTGTCATCATATTGTGATGCAAATATCTTGTCCCCTCCCTTGCAATGTGATGAACATAACCATATTGTCGCAATGTGACGAACCTAGCCTTATATGATGAACATATGATCTAACGAACATAACCATATTGTTGCAATGTTACGAACCTAGCCTTATACGCTTAACATACGATGTGACGAACATAACCATATTGTCGGAATGTGATGGACATAAATATGGTTGACCTTGATTGGCCATGACCATGGTTGACTATGGTTGACCATGGTTGACAATGGTTGAACATGGTTGGCCATAACTATATTGTCACAATGTGATGAACACAATGATATTGTCGCGATGTGAAGAACATGAGTGGCCATAACAATATTTTTCACAATGTGATGAGCATGTCTTGTCATAACCATATTGTCGCAATTTGATGAATATAACCATATTGTCGCAATGTGACGAACATGACTGGCCATAACCATATTGTCGCAATGTGACGAACATAACCTCATCATCACAATGTGATGAAAATAACCATAATGTTGCAATTTGATGAACAAAACCTCGTCGTTCTAATGTGATGAACATATCCTCACCGTATGTGACACAAATATCCTATCGTCATAATGTGAAAAAACAACATACGAACCTGTGATGCAGGAGCATCTCCCACCTCAAGCGAGCCAGCGCGGAAAGCAAAAGACAGCTGGACAAGCCAGCACAAATTTTGAAAACACTTTGGAATTGTTGCGCGATCTTAAATGTAATCATTAAGAAAAGGCGCACTTGTACATTGTAAATGGACCTTGAGCGGATTGCTCTCTTCCTTAGGCAGATAGGAGGCATTTAAGATAGTTAATGTGAAGTAGGTAGAATTTTAATTGTAGATTAGACAGCTTGAGAGCACAAGAGGGAAACTCATTGTGCATTGTAACAATAATTCTAGAGGAATAGGAGAGCAAGAGCATGCAGAGAGTTCTGTAGAGAACACCCATGTACTGAGATTTGAATTAATAGAAGAAGCTTTGATTCAAATTCATAGTTATGTGTCTATTCTCTGTGTATTGATGTTATGCTCAATTGATGTTTGCTTCCAGTTATACATTTTCTTTTATATGCTGTGTATATGATTTCATGGTTGAGTTGAAGTCTAAGACGAAGAGAGAATGAGTTTCAATTGTTTCTCTATTTGAGCCAGAAAATTCCTGCAAGGAGTGCAGTTGAAGTCTCCGCAAGGAGTGCGTTGATAAAGGGTTCAAGTGGAGATAACTTTTGTTCTCATTCGTCTCAGAAGTGAAGTTGGACACATAAGCCATGCAAGGAGTGCGCAGGTTGAGGGAGGTCTCAGAGTTGTGATTCTGAGCGAGAGTAGTGAAGGACTGCTGCTACAGGTGTTCGCAAAATCGAAGAATTCAACACTTAGACGTGGCTGAAGGTTGACGCAAGGAGTGCATGCAAGAGTTTCTAGGAGGACTTGAAGGTCGTGGGAAAGCTTAGGAGGGATAGGCCTTCAGATTTGTTGAAGGATAACTCAGGGAATTCGTGCCTCGAAGGTTTGCAAGAATCATCATAAGTTTTCATTTCAGGGGAGCGAGTTCCGCGGAGGAACACTCAGTCATTTTATAGATTTCACCAGGAGATATGGACGGTTGAAATTCTCCGAGGAGAATTCGCGAGTCTCCGTAAGCCATTAGATCTTGGCAAGGTGCAGGAAAGATACGGCGACGTATTCCCGAAAGGTTGAAGCTCAGGAGGGGAAGCGCCATTGATCCGAGCCACAAGGGTCATCGGATCTACACGTATATCGTGTATCGGGGTTTCGTAAGTTGGAACTCCAAAAGATTGCAATGGGAATCGCGATATTGCGATACGCGACATCCCGAGAGGAAAAAGAAAGACAGTGTGTGGGCCACAACGGAGTCGGCGAGTGGAGGACAGGTGGCACGAGCTATCGGAGTTTCATAGTGAGAAGCGTCGAAAACATTGAATCAGGATTCGTGAGATCGCAAACCCTGAATTCCCGATAGAGGTGACAGGATGTTGAATGGTCAACGCACATGCAAGTTAGGTAATTGGCATATCAGGGATCAGGAGTTGGTAAACCAAAGAGTTTGACGTCACGAGTAGTGAACTTGCGATAGGAGAAGTCCCGACAGGGCGCAGAAAGGGTCAGCGTTGACTCATATCGGCGTTCAGGGATCCGAGAGTCCAGCGCATGACCACTGACCTCGCAAAACCATGAAGTCCGATTCCCTGATAAGTAAAGAAAAGGGGGATCGCAGAAGATATTTGTGGGTGTAGATTTCTCGACAGGGGAATAGAAGGACCGATTAGTGTTCTTCGTTCCGAGAGAAGAGAAGATCCTGTGAGCGGGCGTGCCTGCGGGTGCGGCTGCGTCAAGTTTGGTATTAGAGCACAGAAAGGTTCTTTGCTTTCTATAGCAGAGAAGAGAATTCACCATGCCGCCAAGGAGATAAAGGAAATCACCTGATCCAGAGGATAGGGAGATGCCAAGAAGAAGAGGTAGGCAGATAGCAAATCCAGAAATGGAAAGACAAATGCGATATCTCCGAGCAAGACTCGAAGACATGGAGACAGCGCAAAGACGCACAGCCAGTGAAGGGGATCTGAGTGATTCCGAAAGCGAAACAGAGGGTGAACGTGAGGAGGAAATTGCAACCGAAGATGCCTCAAACGAGCGTTTGATTAAAGCTATTGCCAGGATGGGTGCAAGAGCAAAAATGGACATTCCAGTTTACGAGGGAAACTTCGATGCAGAGGAGCTTCTAGATTGGATTAGAGCTCTAGATACCTACTTTGACTATGAAGAAGTCGAAGAGGGTAAGAAGGTCAGGCATGCTGTCACAAGACTGAAAGGACATGCAGCATTGTGGTGGGATGAGCTACAAGCTGACAGACACTGCAAGGGCAAGCAGAAGATCAAAAGCTGGGATAGGATGATCGCGAAGATGAAGGCGAAATTCATCCCAAGAGACTATCAAATTACTCTATTCAGGAGGATGCAGAACCAGAGACAGAAGCTGATGACAATGATAGAATACACTGAGGAATTCTACAGACTGAACATCAGAGCAGGTCATCGGGAGAGCGATGATGAGAAGGTGGCTAGATATCTGAATGGTCTGAGATATGACATTCAGGATGAATTGAGCATGCTAACCATCCGAACGGTGGAATATGATTATCAATTGGCTCTGAAAGATGAGGAGAAGATGAGCCGAAAGAAAGGTCAAAGAGGTCGAGGTAGAAGTTAGCCCAGAGGCAAATCTGTTGCCCAGGATAAATTCCAGAAACCCAAAGAAGACTGGAAGAAACCTCAAACTCGTGCTGAGAGAGGTGGAAGTTCACAGCATGGGCAATATGCTGAGCAGAGAGGACATCATAATGAGCAGAAAGGAAATTATGCTGATGGCAATACTTTTCCTCGTACCAGAGGTCGAGGTAGAGGAAGAGGTGGAGTAATTACATGCTTCACGTGCGGGAAAAATGGTCACAAGTCTTATGAGTGTCCAGAGAAAAAGAAGGACATTGGAGAAGCTCACATCACCGAAGAGCAGAGGTGAGATGTTGAGGTAGAAGACGTTGAAGGTGAAATATCGCTTATGATGCGAAAGGCTCTTTTGACACCTGAGAAGGAGGTAGAAAGCTCAGTCCAGAGGAGCAGATTATTCCGGACTGCTTGCAAAACCAAGGACAGGGTGTGCAAGGTTATTGTAGACAGTGGAAGCACTAATAATCTCGTATCAACAGAGATGGTAGAAAAGTTGGAGCTGGAGACGATTGATCATCCAAGACCGTACATAATTTCTTGGTTACAGAAGGGACATCAGGTAACTGTCATTAAACAATGTTTAGTTGAATTCAAGATAGGAGGATATAATGATAATATTTTATGTGATGTCATTCCTATGGATGTTTGTCATCTATTGCTGGGTAGACCATGGCAATATGACAGGAATGTGATTCATGATGGGAGAATGAACACATACACCCTGGAAAAGAATGGGAGAACCCATATGTTGCTTTCGATTAAGGATAAAGAGGTAAATCCAGAAGTAAGCAACACGGTACTTCTCATGAGTGGGAAGGAACTCCTTAATGAGGTTAAGAAGAAGGAGGATCCACAATTATTTGTCTTCAGGAAGCCAAGGATTGTTCTGACTAGCACAAGAGTGGATGATTTACCAGAGGAAATTTAGGAACTGCTGGAAGAGTTCGTTGACATCATAGTGGACGAACTACCTCGTTCGTTGCCGCCGATTAGGAGTGTGAGTAATCATATTGATCTCATACCAGGAGCCAGCTTACCGAACAAAGCTGCGTACAGATTGATGCTGCAAGAGAATGAGGAAGTTAAGAGACAAGTCCAGGATTTGTTGGACAAAGGATTGGTCAGGGAAATCTTGAGTCCATGTGTTGTTCCAACAATACTTAGTCCAAAGAAAGACGGAGGATGGAGGATGTGTACTGACTCAAGGGCGATCAACAAAATAACCATCAGGAACAGTTTCCCATTGCCGAGGATGGACGATCTGATGGACTGCTTGATCGAAGCAAAGTATTTTTCAAAGATTGATTTGAAAAGCGGATATCACCAGATTCACATGAGAGAGGGTGATGAATGGAAGACAACATTCAAAACCAACGAGGGTTTGTATGAGTGGCTTGTTATGCCATTTGGCTTGACAAATGCACCGAGTACCTTCATGAGGTTGATGAACGAATTCCTGAAGGAGTTCATCGGGAAATTCATCATTGTGTACTTAGATGACATACTGATTTACAGTAAATCAGTGGCCGAACATTTGAAGCATTTGGCTATAGTGATGCAGAGGCTACAGCAGGAGAAGCTACTGATAAACATGAAGAAATCTTCGTTCATGAAGACGGAGCTCATTTATCTGGGATTTCTTATTTCAGCAGATAAGTTGAGAATGGATCCGGAGAAGGTGGAAGTAATTAAGAATTGGCCATCACCGAGGAATGTATTTGAGGTGAGAAGTTTCCATGGATTGGCTAGTTTCTACCGAAAGTTCATTAGGAATTTCAGTGGAATTAGCGCATCAATGCTGGACACAGTGAAGAAGTGGCATAAATCTTTTCACTGGATAGCAGAGGCCGAAAAGAGTTTCAACTTGTTGAAACAGAAGATCACGGTGTTAG
>ML793158.1:312489-327555 GCA_009831015.1 Picea engelmannii
CCATGTGTCCCACCTCTTTCCACGTCAGTCTCCCACCACAAGTGCACCCATTATGTCTTGAATCCTGCTCCTTCCACTTATCGTCTTCCACCACATGTCTTCCCCTGCCGCCTCTCTTACACCTCACACTTTTCACTTTCCCCTCGCAGTTATGGCCCCATCACTCCGTTGTTGTGCCTCATCTTTCGCGCTGGCCTCCACGTCTATGCACCATATCACTCAGCTAATCCAGGTGGCAGCACAAGAGGGTCTTCCACATCGCAGAAGTACCGAGTTGGCCGGGCCATCCTCAATCCCGATGAAGCAGTTATTGAAGCAGTTGGTGGTGGTTAGACATCGCTCCTGCCATAATGGGAAAGCCCAACAATGAATTAAAGGCACGTCGATTCGCCGCTGGAACTGTCATGAGTTTGATTGCGTCTGACATAAGTTGCATGATCTTTCAGAGACTGCAGATGTTGACTGTCAGGAGCCATGCAGACGCAAAGCTTTCAATGCAATGTCTCGATTCCTCTACTGTTCTTGTTCTGAGTATATGAAGGCGTTTTCGCCATTTTTGTATCTATCGATGGTAGAGCTAAGCTCCCGACTGTAAAGTTTCCGCAAACATTCTGGTTCTCTGGGTTGTGTATCTGTGTTTGAGATTTCTTGTTTTATGAAAAACAGTTCTCCTTTTTCCATCTATGTTTTCATCTTATGCCAGAGAGTTCATGATCGAATGCTTCACGTGGATTAGCAATGTATGTTACGATAAATGATTTGTTGTCGCATTACTGTTTTCTCTAGTTTCCTGCATTTGGGTGTAAGAGGATCTTGCATCTTGATGCTTTCTCTCAGAGTCTGTTAGAAACCTGTTGTTTATGACAGTTCTCTGCACTTTTCTCAATTAAGTCTTCCCCCTACTCACCCTTATTACAACTTGTTGTTTGAAGTTTATCTAAGACCTCACTCGCCCATGCACGCCTGGCCTAGTTTCTGAGTTGAGATGATATTGTTCCGAGTTTGCTTCCATTCGATTGCCCCTTATAAACAAATCATGACATTAAACTGATGGGTGTTAGGCTCTACTCCTGCAAGCAATCCAGGAGTGACTTCTGACGCTAACATTTCTGGCGCCGTTGCCGAGGACGAAGTTAAATATTTTCCCTGGATTTGAACAACAAAGATCAATTGATTCTGAAGGTGCATCAGATATCAGAACTTGAATATTGCTATTGTGCACCTGGCGACTCCATTGTAACGACTCCGCTGGGGAGAAATTGCTCTATCAATTGTGGCTTTCAGAGGTAGACACACGAGGTCTAATCCACACTTGCCTTTAGCTACACCAGAAGCTGACTCAGAGGCGGTGCGTAGAAAGGGAAAGAGCTTTGCAAAAGAATTTTCCATCAGTGAAACAGGTAATACGCCATCCCCTTCTGTGAGAACTCCTTTTTCTCATTCTCATCTTCCTAGTCGTCCTTCTTCTAAGGTTTCCCGTTTTCTGAATTTCAGGAGTGTTCCTGCTGAGTTTTCTCCTCCTAGTCTGGTATCAGAAAGAGAGATCCTTGTCACTCCCCCCTCCCTGGAAGTTGTGCCTCAACACAAACCTCAAGCCTCTGAAGGTTTCACCACCCCTCCTCCTGTTGTTACTGTTGCTGGAGGAAGGGAGCTTTCCGTGCCTCTGAGTATAACAGCCCGTTCTCCGAATTCACCACATTCCCCCCTCCACTCTGTAAGCTCGACTCCTGTCTCTTCGTTTCAAATCTCGCCACCCTCTAGTCCTCCCACACTTGTTGTTCCTATGGCTGGTGCTAATCCCCCTCTGAATAGAATGGATGCCATAGTCGTTGCTAGATATGCTCCTTTAATCCTACCTCATCCAATGAATTCCCTCCCTGCGGGAGACTATTTGAAATACATGCCCAAGTTCACTGGGGAAGGAGACTTAACTGTTGAGGAGCACGTAGCTGCTTTTTACAGTTATGCAGACAACTTGAATATCGATAATGAAGATGTCTGGATGAGAGTTTTTGTCCAGAGCCTGGATGGAGAGGTAAGGAAGTGGTTCAGAGGATTGGCCCTTGGATCTATTGCTGGCATTGAAGCCTTGGATAACGTTTTCCTGAGGCAGTGGGGGGACAAAAAAGATTTCATGTATTACATGACAGAGTTTGGGTCTCTAAGGAAAGTGGAAGGAGAGTCTGTCTCCGACTTCTCCAAAATATTTAATAAGATGTACAATAAGATCCCTGCAGAGATAAATCCCTCAGAAGCCTCTGCCCAAATTTCATATGCTGGTGCATTTGATCCTGATTTCTGCCTACTATTGAGAGAAATAAGAGCTACCTCCTTAGCTCAAATGCAGGATGCTACCGTAGAAGTGGAATCCAACATATTGGCAGCTGATAGACTGAGGAACAAAGATGACATAGACAGAAGAAAGGGAAGATCTGAAGCCTCAACTTCTGGCCCATCGTTTCCCCACCCTCAAGTGAACGAGCTGACTGAGATAATGAAGTTTATGATGGAAGAAGTGGAGAGATTGAAGGTGGAAAGGAAGAAAATGTATAAGGGCCCTCAGAACACCAAAAATAGAGGAGGTTTTAGGAGGCCAAATAATATTGCTCCCCCAACTATGCACAGAGAAAGGGGAAGAGACAGAGAAGACCAGAGAATTCAGGCCCCTTTTCAGAACCATTTGGTTGCCCATGAGGAGGAAAGAGAAACAGATGAGCTTGAGCCTGAAATCCATTTCCTAGAAGACACTCCTCCTTTTCCTCATCTCACTCAGACAGCTTATGAAGAGTCTCTCATGGATAGTCAGCTAAATGAATTGAGCAAGGGAGACAAAGCTAGTGGCGGTCGGGGCAGGTACAACCTGAGGTCCGACAAAAGGGCAGCAACACCTGATGCTCCTAAGCAATCCACTAGAACAGAGAAGCCTGCTAATAAAGTAGCAGATGCTCACAGAGGTAAGAAGGCTCAACCCCTCTCTCCCACTGTCCATAATCATGTTCCTGAAGTTAGAGAAATCCTAAAGTCTACACCTTCTTTTAATTTCGAACATGAGATTCAAAAGATTAGAATTCCTGTGCCACTCACTGAGTTAATTAAACATGGGGAATTCAAAAAATGCTTCTCCGAGCTGTTGAAATCTGAAGCCTCATACCCTCTCACAGACTCCATAAACCTCCAAGATGAAAGGCCTGCAGTTGTCCCAGGTCCCATGGTAGAAGATAGAGATGATTCATCCCCTCCCTTCTACACATCCCTGAATATACATGATAAAGTGTTGCATAATTTCCTAATGGATTCAGGGGCCTCTCACAACCTCATGCCCAAAACTGTCATGGAAGAGTTGGGACTAGAAGTCACCCGAGCCTATCATGACCTCTATTCTTTTGACTCTAGGAGGGTTCAATGTTTGGGAGTCATCAAGGACCTGGTATTTTCTTTGTTTTAGTTGCCCATGAAGAGTATGGTCATGGATATTGTGGTAGCTGATGTTACCCCCAAGTTTGGCATGTTGTTGTCAAGATCGTGGATTAAGATACTTGGAGGAACCTTGCAAATGGACCTCACATATGCCACTATTCCAGTGTTTGGAGGGGAGCATAGAAGACTATATAGGGAAGCCCAACTGGCCTACATAATTAGTGATGAAGCCAACCCTACCAATCATCCCATCTATGCCTTGGACACCGATTTGGGCTCTAGTTTACTGCAACTCACCCACACCCCTGAGGCTCCTTTACAGATCAGAAAGCAGCCTATTCTTAATCAAGAAACACCCCCTCCAACCACCTCTATTTGGAAGATGTTCTTTGATGGAGCTTCCTCCAGTATAGGTGCAGGTGCTGGAGTGGTATTCATATCACCCTGTCGGGAGACCATATCTCTGTCATACAAGCTAGAATTCAAAATCACCAACAATGTGGCAGAATATGAAGCTCTGGTTTTGGGATTAAGAGCTGCCAAGGAAATGGGAATTAAGGAGATGGCTGTGTTTGGAGATGCAGAGTTGATCATCCAGCAGGTAAAAAACATTTATCATGCTAAGAATCCTCGGCTCAGGAATTACCAGAATGAGGTATGGGACCTAGTTGATAATTTCTTCCTGGATTTTAATATTTCTTACATTCCAACGGAGGAAAATGCTTCAGCCAACTTTTAGCTGTCACAGCTAGCTTGCTTGAAGTCCCTTCACCGCCTGTGGTTAGATTTGACGTTGAAATAAAATATAGACCTTCTGTACCAGACAATGTCAAACATTGGAGGGTGTTTGAAGATGATCAGGAAATCGAGAAATTTCTCCAGTCCATTGATGACTTTTCTACATTCCATATAGATGAGAATCCTGACATGGAAGGTGACCATCACCCTGGGGAGTTTGTAAACAAAATTGCTGATCACCAGATTATTCAACTACCGAGCAATTACATTTTGAGAGGACTAATCCCATTAGAAACACTGTTCGATGGAAATGATGTGGCAGTGAAGGGTAAAGTCTCAGGTGATGATGAGGACACAGCTGAGTGCAACATAGGCACACCTGAGGAGCCTAAATTTGTCAAGATGTCAAGAAGTTTGACCGAGGAGCAGAGAGCCAAATATACCAAGTTGCTGAAGGAGTTTGCTGATGTGTTTGCATGGACCTACGAAGACCTCAAGACGTATGACACATCAGTCATTGAGCACAATATCCCACTGAAAGAGGAGGCAAAGCCATTTAAGCAGAAGCTGAGATAGATAAATCCCATGTTGCTACCTGTCATGGAGAAAGAGGTAAAGAAGTTGTTGGATGCCCAAATCATTGTCCCCTTGAGATATTTTGAGTGGGTAGCCAATTTGGTCTCGGTGAGAAAGAAAAGTGGGGAAATCAGACTCTGCGTTGATTTCAGGAACCTGAATAGAATCTCCAGGAAGGACAATTATCCCCTGCCCAACATGGAACACATACTGTAGAGGTTAACCGGTGCATCTAGAATATCCATGATTGATGGTTTCTCTGGATACAATCAGATATCAATCATGCCTGAGGACAGAGAAAAAATAGCCTTCACCACTCCTTGGGGGACATTCATGTATGCCAAAATGCCTTTCAGACTGATGAATGCAGGAGCAACATTTCAGCGGTCCATGGACATAGCCTTCATCGGGGAGAAGGACCAGTTTGTGGTGATATATCTAGATGACATCACAGTCTTCTCCAAGACTGATAAAGAGCACCGCT
Source organism: Picea engelmannii (assembly GCA_009831015.1). Taxonomy (NCBI): domain Eukaryota; kingdom Viridiplantae; phylum Streptophyta; class Pinopsida; order Pinales; family Pinaceae; genus Picea; species Picea engelmannii. The sequence continues at coordinate 317,705 of ML793158.1, forward strand.
GCCACTTGAAAAGAGTTTTCCTGAAGTGTCGGAGGTATGGCCTATCTTTGAACCCCAAGAAATCATTGTTTTCTATGCAGGAGGGAAAGTTATTAGGCCATATAGTATCAGCCGAGGGGGTGAGAATTGATCCAAGCAGGGTGGAAGCGATTCAGACCCTGTCACTTCCCAGGTCTAAGAAGGAAGTTCAGGCATTTTTGGGGAAGGTTAACTTTCTGAGGAGATTCGTCTCAAACTTTGCCGAGCTGGTGAAAAACATCACAACCATGCTCAGGAAGGGCAATGAAGTGAAATGGACTACTGAACCCAGGGAATATTTTGCTCGAATAAAGAGAGCGTTGACTAAGGCACCTGTGCTAATCAGTCCTGATTATTCTAAAGATTTCCTAATTTTCTCGTTTGCTTCTGGTGACTCGGTAGCAGCAGTCTTGTTGCAAAAAAACGATCAAGGGTGAGAGAAACCTATTGCTTTCTACAGCAAGGCATTGAGAGATGCTGAACTCCGGTACGAGATCATGGAGAAGCAGGCCTATGCATTGGTGAAAGCTCTCAAAGATTTCAGGATCTATGTCTTGCACTCAAAGATCACTGCATATGTCCCTTCAACCTCTGTGAAGGACATTCTTATACAACCTGACATAGATGGGAGAAGGGGTAAATGGATCGCCAAGATCCTGGAATTTGACCTGGAGATTAAGCCCACCAAGTTGATAAAGGGGAAAGGATTGGCCAAGCTACTGGCTGAATCCAATTGCAAGGCTTTGGGGATTAACTTCATCAATGAGCAAGCTGAGTCATCTGGCAAGAATTCTCAGACCATCATACCACTAGCAGTATGTCCCTGGTACAAGGATATCTTGTATTTTCTGCTTGAATTAAATCCCCCTGATGGATTGGGAAAAAGTAGGGCCAGAGCTTTAAAGCTCAAAGCGATCAGATATTGTCTCATTGATCAAGCCTTGTATTGGAAAGACCCTCTGGGGATACTATTAAGATGTCTGGACCCGCAGCAAGCCCAGAAGGTAATGTTTGATTTCCATAACGGTCTCTGCGGAGGTCATCATTTTTGGAAGACCACAACCCACAAAATCCTTCGAGCTGGGTATTACTGGCCTACTTTGTTCCCTGATGTTTGCAGAGAAGTCAGAGCTTGCATCAAATGCCAGAAATTCTCAGGTAAGCAGCAGCTCAAATCTCTGCCATTGAAGCCTATATTGGTTTCAGCACCCTTTCAGTAGTGGAGATTGGATTTCATTGGAGAGATTCATCCTCCCTCAAGTGGCCAGCACAGGTGGATCCTCACTGTGACCGATTACTTCACTAAGTGGATAGAGGTTGTCCCCACCAGGAGCACTTCTCACAAAGTAATCATCAGCCTCTTGGAAGACATCATAGCCAGATTTGGCTACCCAAGCAGGACTGTCACTGACAATGCCGCCCCCTTCAGGTCTGAGCCTCTGGTCAAGTTTTGTGAAAAATTTGGAATTTCATTGGTTCACTCTACTCCATACTATCCTCAAGGAAATGGACTGGCAGAGTCCTCCAATAAAATCCTAATCAAGCTTATCAAAAAGCTACTGGAGGATAATAAGAGGGCCTGGGACTCAAAGCTCAAATTTTCTCTTTGGGTTGATCGGGTAACAACAAAGAAATCCCTGGGTATCTCACCTTTCCAGCTTGTTTACGGAATAGAGGTCGTTTTCCCCACTCAACTTGCCTTATCTGTGGTGAATTTCCTTCAAGACTTTGAAGGAGAACCTAACCATGTGGTTAGAAGGATTCATCATATGGTGGAAGTGCAGCAGGTCAGAGAACAAGTCATGGGTAGGGCTTATAGTCATCAGCAGAAGATCAAGCAAGCTTTTGACAGAAAGAGCAGAAAGAAAGAATTCGAGCAGGGTGACCTGGTACTTAAATGGGACGCACCCAGGCAGGACAGGGGCAAGCATAGTAAGTTTCATGCCCTCTGGTTGGGGTCTTTCAAGATCCTTGAAGTATGTTCAAACAACACTTACATGTTGCAGGATCTGGAAGGCAAAGAAGTTTTTAGTGGCCCAGTAAATGGGCATTTCTTGAAAGAAAAAAAATTGTGAGCCGCAGTCGACTCTTTTCTTTTGTGTAAATATTGTTTTTCTTTTGTTTTTAGTTTAATAAATGACTCCATAGCCCAACAGCAAGGCACTGAATTTGCAAAGAGTTCTTAGAGCATCACAGGGACGACTCTATCCCCCATGGAGCCGAATGTTAGCGATATTTCTTGTAAGGGGGGTCAGAATATAAAGAATGGGTTAAAAACCCACTTGTCTTAAGTTCGAGATGCAAATGCACCCATGATTAAATGAAAACCAAATCTGGACAGCAAGGATCAAAGCGCCCGGATCAACGACGCAGCTGGGATTCCAGAGCCCCCCCACCTTTCTACCTTTAAGCGGAGGGGGGGGTCCGGAATCCGGGGTGCACCTCTTCGATGGTCAGGATCGAAGCACCCAGATCAACGACGCGCGAGGTGATTCCGGACCCCCCCCACCTTTCTACCTTTAAGCGGAGGGGGGGGTCCAAAATCGAAGGAGCATCTCTCCAATGGCTGCAGTTCGAGCGCTTGGATCAACGACGCACAAGCAGCCTGGGCATCCTCTGTCATTCTGCGATTAACCAATGTGGGCCCCTGTTCTGTCATATCATCTTTTGTGCCACCTGTTCTCTTCCCAACCGAGCGATGAGGCTTGCGCCCTTTGCCCTTTCCTCATCCTCCGACATCTGTCACTCCCCCCTCTCCTAGTCCGTATGATCCTTTTCCCATCTCACCATCCACCCATCGTCTGCCATGTGTCCCACCTCTTTCCACGTCAGTCTCCCACCACAAGTGCACCCATTATGTCTTGAATCCTGCTCCTTCCACTTATCGTCTTCCACCACATGTCTTCCCCTGCCGCCTCTCTTACACCTCATCGCTTTTCACTTTCCCCTCGCGGTTATGGCCCCATCACTCCATTGATGTGCCTTATCTTTCGCGCTGGCCTCCACGTCTATGCACCATATCGCTCAGCTAATCCAGGTGGCAGCGCAAGAGGGTCTTCCACGTCGCAGAAGAACCGAGTTGGTCGAGCCATCCTTAATCCCGATGAAGCAGTTATTGAAGCAGTTGGTGGTGGTTAGACATCACCTCCGCCATAATGGGAAAGCTCGACAATGAATTAAAGGCACGTCGATTCACCGTTGGAACTGTCATGAGTTTGATTGCGTCTGACATAAGTTGCATGATCTTTCAGAGACTACAGATGTTGACTGTCATGAGCCATGCAGACTCAAAGCTTTCAATGCAATGTCTCGATTCCGCTGTTGTTGTTGTTCTGAGTGTATGAAGGTGTTTTCACGATTTTTTGTATCTATCGATGGTAGAGCTAAGCTCCCGATTGTAAAGTTTCAGCAAACATTCTGGTTCTCTGGGTTGTGTATCCGTGTTTGAGATTTCTTGTTTTATGACAAACAGTTCTCCTTTTTCCATCTATGTTTTCATCTTATGCCAGAGAGTTCATGATCGAATGCTTCGCGTGGATTAGCACAGTATGTTACGATAAATGATTTGTTGCCGCATAACTGTTTTCTCTGGTTTCCTGCATTTGGGTGTAAGAGGACCTTGCATCTTGATGCTTTCTCTCAGAGTCTATTAGAAACCTGTTGTTTATGACAGTTCTCTGCACTTTTCTCAAATAAGTCTTCCCCCTACTCACCCTTATTACAACTTGTCGTTTTAAGTTTATCTAAGACCTCACTCGCCCATGCACGCCTGGCCTAGTTTCTGAGTTGAGACGATATTGTTCCGAGTTTTCTTCCATTCGATCACCCCTTATAAACAAATCATGACATTAAACTGATGGGTGTCGGGCTCTTCTCCTACAAGAAATCCAGTAGTGACTTCTGATGCTAACACATGGAACAACCAGTTTTGGTGTTGTCAGATTTCCGAAAAACATTTCAGGTGAAATGCGATGCAAGCGGGTTTGCGATAGGAGCGGTCTTGAGTCAGGAAGACAGACCGATTGCATACTTCAGCGAGAAGCTGAATGAGGTGAAGGTGAAATACTCCACATACGACAAGGAATTTTATGCTATCATACAGGCACTGAAGAAGTGGAGGCATTACTTGATCCCGAAAGAGTTTGTTCTATATAGTGATAATCGGGCATTACAGTTTGTGACTCAACAGGAAAAACTGAATCAGAGACATGTAAAATGGGTAGAGTATATGCAAAGTTTCACATTTTTTATTAATCATATTTTGGGTACTGCTAACAAAGTGGCTGATGCTTTGAGCAGGAATTGTTTTCTATTGCAGGAGTTCTGAGTCAAGACGTTAGGTTTTGATGATCTCAGGGACATGTATGCAGATGATCAGGATTTCAAGGAAGCGTATGAGGCAGCTGAGAATATAGTTCTCAGAGATAGGAGCCAATGGATAGAGTATATGATCTAGGAAGGATTGTTGTTCAAAGGAAATCAATTATGTATTCTGAAATGCTCCATGAGGGAGTATCTGTTAAAGGAAAAACACAGTGGTGGATTGGCAGGGCATTTTGGTCATGACAAGACATTCACGAAGTTGAGCGAGTCATACTTTTGGCCAGGGATGCGAGTAGAGGTCAAGATATTTGTAGATAGATTCATAATTTGCCAGCATTCGAAGGGAAGAAAGCAGAATGCGGGTTTTTATCAACCGTTGCCCATACCAGAAAAGCCGTGGGATGAAATCAGCATGGATTTCATATTGGGATTGCCAAGGATGCAAAGAGGATTTGACTCTATCTTTGTGATAGTGGATAGATTTTCCAATATGGCACATTTTATCCCATGTCAGAAAACCAGTGATGCAACGCACATCGCAAATCTGTTTTTTAAAGAAGTCATTCGACTTCACGGCCTACCGAAAAGTATAGTTTCATACAGAGACACGAAATTCATAGGGCATTTTTGGAGGACCTTATCGAAGAAAATTGGACCGTGTAGGGTCTTGAAGAAGTTTGGGACAAATGCTTATGAGATTGAATTACCGGATGGAATTGGAATATCTCTGATATTCAATGTCTCATATTTGTACCCATATAGAGCTGGAGAAGCAGGAACAAGAGATGAGAAGCCAGTGATTCAGTGGAGAAATCAAATGCCAGTTGCAGAGAATCTATAGATGGAGTGCATACTGGACAAGAGAGTAAGTAAAAGGACCAAGCGAAAGCAATACTTCGAGTATCTGGTCAAATGGAAGAACCATCCAGTTGAAGATGCCAGCTGGGAGACTGAAGCGAAAATACAGAAGCATGGACAGACCGTGCAGGATCTCATGGACAAGAGCCCATGAAAGTTTTCAAGCGAGGGAGTATGATGCAGGAGCATCTCCCACGTCAAGCGAGCCAGCGCGGAAAGCGGAAGACAGCTGGACAAGCCAGCACAAATTTTGAAAACACTTTGGAATTGTTGTGCGATCTTAAATGTAGTCATTAAGAAAAGGCGCACTTGTACATTGTAAATGGACCTTGAGTGGATTTCTCTCGTCCTTAGGTAGATAGGAGGCATTTAAGATAGTTAATGTGAAGTAGGTATAATTTTAATTGTAGATTAGATAGCTTGAGAGCGCAAGAGGGAAACGGGATATAGACACCCTCATTGTGCATTGTAACAATAATTCTGGAGGAACAAGAGAGCAAGAGCATGCAAAGAGCTATGTATATAACACCCATGTATTGATATTTGAATTAATATAAGAAGATTTGATTCAAATTCATGGTTATGTGTCTATTCTCTGTGTATTGATGTTATGCTCAATTGATGTTTGCTTCCAGTTATACATTTGCTTTTATATGCTGTGTATATGATTTCATGGTTGAGTTGAAGTCTGAGAGGAAGAGAGAATGAGTTTCAATTGTTTCTCTATTTGAGCCAGAAAATTCCTACAAGGAGTGCAATTGAAGTGTCTGGAAGGAGTGCGTTGACAGAGGGTTCAAGTGGAGATAACTTTTGTTCTCAATCGTCTCAGAAGTGCAGTTGGACACAAAAGACGTGCAAGGAATGCGCAGGCTGAGGGAGGTCTCAGAGTTGCAATTCTGAGCGAGAGTAGTGAAGGACTGCTGCTGCAAGTCTGTGCAGAGTCCGTAAACGTGGCTGAAGGTTGCCGCAAGGAGTGCGTGCAAGAGTTTCCTGGAGGACTTGAAGGTCGTGGGAAAGCTCAGGAGGGATAGGCCTTCAGATTTGTTGAAGGATAACTTAGGGAAGTCGTGCCTTGAAGGTTTGCAAGAAGCATCGTAAGTTTGCATTTCAGGGGAGCGAGTTTCGCGGAGGAACACTCAGTCATTTTACAAATTTCACCAGGAGATATGGACGGTTGAAATTCTCCGAGGAGAATTTGCGAGTCTCCATGAGCCATTAGATCTTGGTGAGGTGCAAGAAAGATACGGCGACGTATTCCCGAAAGGTTGAAGCTCAGGAGGGGCAGCGCCGTTGATCTGAGCCACAAGGGTCGTCAGATCTACACATATATCGTGTATCAGGGTTTCGTAAGTTGGAACTCCAAAAGATTGCGACGGGAATCACGATATTGTGATATGCGATATCCCGAGAGGAAAAATAAAGATAGTGTGTGGGCCACAGCGGAGTCAGTGAGTGGAGGACAGGTGGCATGAGCTATCAGAGTTTCGTAGCAAGAAGCACCAAAAACATTGAATCAAGATTCGTGAGATCGCGAACCCCGAATTCCCGATAGAGGTGACAGGACATTGAATGGTCAACTCACACGTGCGTCGGGTAATCATCATATCGGGGATCAGGAGTCGGTAAACCAAAGAGTTCGACGTCACGAGTAGCGAACTTGCAATAGGAGAAGTCCTGACAGGGCGCAGAAAGGGTCAGCGTTGACTCATATCGGCGTTTGGGGATCCGAGAGTCTAGCGCATGACCACTGACCTCGCAAAATCACGAAGTTTGATTCCCCAATAAGTAAAGAAAAGGGGGATCGCAAAAGAGATCTATGGGTGCAGATTTCCCGACAGGGGAATAGAGGGACCGGTTAGTGTTCTTCGGGCCGAGAGAAGAGAAGATCTTGTGAGTGGGTGTGCCTGTGGGTGCGGCTGCGTCAACTTGACCTTATACACTAAACATACGATGTGACGAACATAACCATATTGTCGCAATGTGACGAACATAAATATGGTTGACCTTGATTGACCATGACCATGGTTGACTATGGTTGACCATGGTTGACAATGGTTGGCCATATCCATATTGTCACAATGTGATGAACACAACGATATTGACCATGGTTAGCAATGGTTGACTATGGTTGACAATGGTTGGCCATAACCATATTGACAATGTGACAATTTCATCAAAATAGCTTCATCATCGCAATGTTACATGAATATCATGTCTTCATAATGTGACAAACACTTCCAAATTTCACTATCTAAATGTCATTCGTAGTCTTGGTCAACTATGGTCATGGCCAACCATGGTCACCTATGGATAACAACTGTCAAACTTGGTTAACCATTGTCAAGCATAGTCAACCACAGTCAACCATGGTCATTGTCAATGTCACTAGTTGATCGCACGATCTTCAATCGCATGCCTTCGTACTGTGCTTGAGGAGGGTGTGAAGGCAGTGGAAGAGACGTGTAAATATTGTATGGTGGTAACGAAGAAGGAGACAGTGGGGAGGAGACTTTTAGTAAGACAGCGATGGAGGAGATGGGGTTGTGGGTGGTGGAGACTTGTAGTAGTATGGGGGAGGAGGAGATGGGGATGGTGGGGGAGGTGATTTGTAGTAGTGGGGTGGTGGACGAGAGGGTGATGGTGAGGGAGGGGACTTGTAGAAGTTGGGAGGAGGAGGAGATGGGGGAGGCGGAGGTGGTGATTTGTAGTAGTATGGTGGTAGAGGATATTGGGATGGAGGAGGGGACTTGTAGTAGTATGGGGGAGGAGGTGATGGTAATGGGGAAGGTGGATATTTATAGTAGTAAGGAAAAGGGGGAGATGGCGAGGGAGGAGGTTATGAATTGTATTAATACAGAGGAGGAGGAGTGGAAGGAAACTTGTAGTAGTATGGTGGAGGATGTGATGGTGATGGTGGAGGTGGAGAGTTATAGTAGTATGGTGGAGGAGGAGATGGGGATGGAGGGGAAGGGGACTTGTAATAGTACAGTGGAGGAGGAGATGGTGATGGCAGCGGAGGGGATTTGTGGTAGTATGGTGGAGGAGGTGATGGTGATGGGGGAGGTGGAAATTTACAATAGTATGGTGGTGGGGGAGGCGACTTGTAGTTGTAGGGTGGCGGAGGAGATGGATATGGAGGGGGAGTCAATTTGTAGTAGTATGGTGGAGGAGGTGATGGGGATGGTGGAGGTGGAGATTTATAACTATACGGTGGTGGGGGAGAAGAGGATGGTGGGGGAGGCAATTTGTAGTAGTAGGGTGGTGGAGGAGATGGAAATGGAGGGGGAGGATATTTGTAATAGTATGGTGTAGGAGGTGATGGGGATGGCAGATGTTCTTTTCAATATGAGCACTCCACCACCTATTCCAAAAATTCACCCTAACCAGGGGAGGCCCCCCAAAATCACCCTAGAGATACTTTGCAATTATATGGAATCAATAGAAAAAAAAAGAGAAGAGAGAGATGCCAAAATCCAAATAGAGTTAGAAACATTAGAAAAAAGGAGTGAAGAAAGAGACGTAAAACTCAAAATAGAGCTAGAGGCAATGATTTATAAAAAAATTAAAGATACCATTGAAACTCAAATAGAGGATTGATTCTTAGGGTTCAAGAGTGAATTGCAGATAATGAAGGATAGAATTCAAGAAATGGAAAAACATAAACAATCAACCCAAGAAGGAGGGGTTGAAGAAAATCACAACTTGAGAGATAGGATTAAAGAGCTAGAAGAAAAACTAACCAACAATTTGACCCTCAGTAATATGGAAAACAAATTGGATATCAAACCCATCAAAGAGGAAATGAATACGCTAATCGAATTGGACCATGATCGTAACAAAAGAGACCTGAACGTCATAATTTTTGGTATAAAAGAACAACAAGAGGAGGAAACACTAGCAATAGTAAAAGAAGAATTAAAAAATAAATCACAAATTGATACAACTTACCTCATAGAAGAAAAGAGGCTAGGAAAAATAATTGATCACAAATATAGGTTGATCTGTGTCAAAGTAAGTTGTAATGACCATAAATATAGCATACTTAGTAAATCTCCGAGCTTAAAAGGGTCGGGAATATTTATAAATGAAGACCTCATTCCCGAAGACCAAGATGAATTAAGGAAGGAAGTTCAAAAGGTAAAAGAAACCAGGAGAGAAGGAAAACGGGCAATAATTAGAAATCGAAAAGCTATTGTTAGGGATAGAGACCAGAAGGATAATAATAAATAGGAATTTGGGACACTTGCGATCCTTTTTTGGAATTGTCGTGGCTATCCATGGCGCAAAGGTCCTATGATAAGTTGGATCCTGAGTGGTATTGATATTATCTGTCTAGATGAAACTTGGGAGCATGAGGAGTCTAAGGTCCCTAACATGGAAGGATTTGTCTTGTGGTCGGCATGGAACAAAAAATCCCATCGTAGAGGGATAGGAAGCATAGATTGTTATATTTGAAAAATCATTTCTCCTCACATTCAACTTCATAAGATTGACCCTCTTAATTAATAGATTTGGATAGAAATTTTAGACACCAATGCTAAGAAGATGTATATAGCAATTTTTTATTTTGCACCTATTAATTCTACTTTTTATAAGAAAAATAATCTAGATAAAAATTGTCCCTATAATAATTTAGAACAAGATATTTATAA
>ML793158.1:349732-362109 GCA_009831015.1 Picea engelmannii
AACTATTCCACATGGTCAAGGTTTGTGTTCCAGGCTATTGAATCCTTGGCCAGAGGAGAGTATCTGCCCGCTGCCCCTTAGGAGGGAAACATCCACACTCCTCTCTACAAGGGTGGTCACACCCCTCTCTACGAGGGTATTCTAGCATGTCCCTAGAGTATCCAAAACTCAACACTTGGACAGAGGCCAACCTTGGAAAATTTCTTATTCCCCTTCTCTACGAAGGTATCTTCCTTCTCTACGAAGGTCTAGCTATGGGATCTGAAAAAATCTCTTGTGGTCCAAAATATTTCCATGGTATAATACCATGCCACCCATCTGTTGGGCACCATCCATCTACTAGATAACTTTCATCTTGATCAAAATATCTCATTACTCATCCTTGAAGTTCTCTTCTATAATATCATGGGTGCCTTCTTGAGTTCGAACATTTATTTCTTTCTAGCTTCATACTAGATCAACCTGCTCTCTCTGCATCTATAAGAATGATACTGGAGAAACATGTAGTTACTTGCATCTCATCAACTATATATGAGTATCCATCTTTCTCTTCATCTTGAACATATTTTTTATGCATCTTTAGGATCCTCCTGCTCCTATATAAATACTGGATATTGTCTGGTTCTTACTGAATGTCACCATATCATAAGTCCTTCTCATGATGTATAACTTCTGCAAGTCAAGGCATAATTTCTTTCTTTAGAGACCTGTAAACTTACTTACAGTATGCTTTCTGAGATATGTCACTTAGCCAATCAGTCAGTAACAATAAGCAGTAATCAAATAAAACTATATCATGATTTCTATCAGAGTAGTACACATTTTTTCTTAAGCAAAACTTGTTCAACCATGTACACATTTGAAACCCTAATCATGAATAAGACTTTTTAACTCTTTCACTCTAGCTATGAAATTACCAAATTTTCCCTTACTATCATAGCTAAAGACATACCTTTGTCACTCTCATGAGTGATCATACCTGAAATAAATATTTTATCTCTTTCTTTATCCTCTTCCTTGATACTTCCTTCATAAATCTGCATAGACATTGAAATAATATTAGGTTAATTAACATTCTCACAAAAATCTAACTTGTAATGATAAAGTATTAAAGTAAACAAGATACTAAAAATAAACATGAATACTTATATTTTGCTTTTGTGTGGGGAGGCTCCACGGACTCCACCATTTCCTATCTTTCTTTAGATCAACTATCTTCAACTTAAAGTACATAATCCTCAATTTATACTAAATATTTCTTTGAGGGAGGAGATTCCTCTTCCTCTACCACATGTGCTTGATGCTTTCTTTTCCCTTTTCCTTAAGGATACTCATAGGAAAAGTGTCCCAACTTTTGACAGTTGTAGCATCTCATATTTGAAACATATTTCTTCTTATCTGGAACTCTTATAGAGTTAGCTTATTTATTATTCTTCCTAAAGGAACTTCTTTTGTTCTTTTGAATTGTAAGAGCTTTCTCTTCATCAACGATTAATCTCTTATGTTGGTTTGCAAGTCTAGATTCTTCGTGTGTGCAATCTACCCATAACTTATCAAACTTAGGTAACTTGCTTCTTTCGCACACTCCTTGTACAAAAGGAATCCAAAATGTTGGAAACCCATTTAGGGTTGTGGTTACAAGCTCTTTGTCATTAATGACATCTCTAATAGCTGCAAGTTGATCTCTAATCTGAGAAACTCTCATAAGATAGGATGAGATAGATTCTGAGTTTTCCATCTTCATATTATGAAGTTGATTTCTTAAGGCAAGATTATGGCTAATGTCTTTTCTTTCATATAACTCGTTGAGTGCTTCATACATTTTCCTTGTTGTTTGTAGTTTGTATATATGAGGGATCAAGTGATCCTTTACTAAATCCAACACGATTCTCTTTTCTTTATTTTCATTCTTCTTATGCTTGGTCTTTTTCTATTCTTCCTTTGGTTCTGGTGCACCCATTGTAACATGTTCTAGGAGATCATTCTCATATAGAATCATCTGCAACCTATGCTTCCAAGATTTGAATTTTTCAGATCCTTCCATCATGTCTTCTACCCTCATATCGGTAGCCATTCTTTCTTGTAGTAGAAACCCTAGCCCTCCGGGCTATATAAATAATAGAAAAATCAAATTTCTTGGATCTAAAAACTGAACTCACCAAAATATGTGTTGGACTGAGGTGAGTATGTTGGTATAGTCAGTTTCTGAAAATTGCAAATTTTACCCCTAGAAACTGAGCTTGCGAAAATCTGGACTGGCACTTCTGGTACTGGTTCTAGTTTCCTGGTTTTCTGGTACTAGTGAAAACTAGGGTTTCACTCTCTGGGACCACTTAAAAGGTGCGCTCAAGGTGCCAAAATATTCACTAGGGTAGGGCACACTTTTCTAGATGGTTTTTTAGGAAAAAATTCATCTCCAATAAAAATCCCTAATTTTCTTGTACGACAACAATGACGTTTTTTCATATCTAGTGAAAGGTGCTCTCATTAGCTTAGCTCTGATACCATGTTAAGGTTTAAGATATTATTAGGTTTCTTTTCAATTTACTAGATAACAATAACATAGGTAGGATCACTGAGAGAAACACAATCACAAGATACAAAACATTTATCCTGGGAAACCCTCATGGGGAAGAAAACCCAGCAAAAACTTACTTAATATAGATAGCCAATACAATGCCAAGACAATAAACCAAACACTAGAGAATATCAAACACTGAGAAATATGCCTCTCTCTCTTCCTTCTTCCGACAACTAACAACTGCAGCTTCCTTCAAACTTGCACACTAGATGAGTGAGGTGAGTGAGTGAACAAATGAGGCACTGGATTCCTTTATTTATACAAATTGGCAAGTGTTGAAAGGAGGTGTCTCTTCACTAGCAGGGCTCACTTGTCTTTTTGGGTGGTTAGAACCACTTTAATTTTTCTGGGGGTTGACTTCTTAATTTGGATATTACAATTAGGGTTTGACCAATCTACAAAAGGGGATTTGGTCAATTACAATGCTCGACATGATCAATCCACAAAAGGGGATTGGTATAATGAATAATAAATCAATAATAAATAGAATACTCTTTGCAGTTACAATATTTCAAAAATATGTTACTGTGCTACTGCGCAGATGATGAAATGCATCTCTTTTTCAAGCTTTTGTAAAAATGTATGTGACTTGTTCTTTTGACCTGCAAAACTCTAATCATATCTCTTTGTTATTCACTAATTCTCTCATAAAATGATACCTTGTATCAATGTGCTTGGTTTTCTTGAAATACATGATTCTTTGATAAAATTATGGTTGAATTGTTGTCACAAACACTCTTGTTGGTTCCTGTTGTTCCTGCAACAAATTTTTTAACATTCTTCTCATTCAAACTGCTTGACAAGATGCGCTTGTAGTTGCGATGTACTCTTCTTCTTCTGAAGAAAGAGTCACTATGAGTTGCTTCCTTGATTCCCATGATACCATACCTGTTCCAAAATGAAATGTGTACCCAAAGGTATTTTTCCTGTCATCTATGTTTCCTCCACAATCACAGTCAATGCATTCAATAAGTTTGAAAAATTCTGAAGTAGAATACTTGATGCCACAATCTTTTGTTCCATTCAATATTTCAAAATTTTCTTTCCTACCTTCCAATGTGGTTCTTTTGGAGTTTCCATGAACCTTGAAATCAATATCACTCCATACATAATATCTATCCTTGTTGTTGTTAGATACATAAGACTGCCTACCTGTCTTTTAAATAGTGTGGGATCCACCTTGGACCCTTTATCTTCCTTGCTTAACTTCAATCTTGTTATGACATGTGTTGGGGTTGCTTTTGAATTTATCATATTAAATATTTTGATAATTTCATGTGCATACTTAGATTGTGAGATAAATATACCATCTTTGGACTGGTGAACATCTATTCCCAAAAAATATATCATAAGCCCTAAATGTGTCATTTCAAATTCATCCCTCATGACTGACTTACATTCTTCTATGCCAAAATCACCTGTAAATATTAAATCATCTACATATAAGGAAACAATTAACTTGTTACCTTGCTGATTTTCTTTCTTGTACAATGTTGGCTCACATAAACTTCTCTAGAATCCATTTTGTGTGAGATATGAATCTATGCGACTGTACCAAGCTATGGGAGCTTGATTTAACCCATACAATGATTTATTTAATATTTATAACTTGTTTTATTGTCCTAGAACCTCATAGCCTTATGGTTGTTCCACATATACTTCTTCTTCTAAGTGTCGATTTAGGAATGTTGACTTTACATCCATTTGATGTACTCGCCATCTGTTCTTTGCTACAATGGATAAAAAAGTTCTGACTATGTCCATGCGCGCAACTGGTGCAAATGTTTCATTGAAATCTATTCCAGTTTGTTGTGTAAAACCTCTTGCGACTAACCTTGCCTTGTGCTTCTGCACATTTCCTTCTGCATCTTGCTTGGTCTTATAAATCCACTTGACACTTATCACATCCTTGTCTTCAGGTACATCTACCGTTTTTCATGTCTGATTGATATCTATGCATTTGATTTCTTCATCCATGGCTTGTGCCCATACATCATCTTTGAAAACTTCTTCAAAAGTTAATGGATCATCTGTTTGTGAAAACAAAGCAAAAACTGAAAATGAATTTATCGTGTCCTCATTATAGATGTTGCACAGACTTCTTGTATTTCTTGGTAATAAACTTGCTAATATTGGATCTGGAGATGTAGAACTACTTAGACTACTTGCTAGAGTTTGTTGCGCTCTAGGTGTGGATTGTGCACCTAATGGTCTTACAGGAGTATTTTACATTCTGATTTGTGTCGCAGTTGAAGGAACTGTGCACTGACTTGTGCATGGTGTTTGAGCCACATTTTCTTCTTTTGTTTCATCATGTTCAATGATCTTGACTATCTTTTCTATTCTTACATCCCATGCTTCATTGTTCGTGAATTGAACATCATGATTGATTATGACTTTCCTTGCGACATGGTCATACAACTTGTATCTTTTTGTTTCTTCAGAATACCCAACAAATATACACTTTTGTCCTTTGTTTTCCAACTTCTTTCTCAGCTCATTTGGAACATGTGTGTATGCAACACAACCAAAAACTTTTAAGTGCGCCACATTATGCTTCATACCTATCTAATATTCTTGAGGAACTCTGTTCTTCACACTCTTTGTCAGACATTTGTTCAAGATGTATACTGCAGTTTCTACTTCCTCATCCCAATACTCATTTGATAAATTGTTGGCTGCCAACATACTGCACGCCATTTCCATGATGGTTCTATTCTTTCTTTATGCGACACCATTCTGTTGTGGTGTATATCGCGGGGTAAATTTCTCATAGATTCCATGAACTTTACAAAAGTTTTGAAACTATCTTGAGATGTATTCTCCTCCTCTATTAGTTCTTAGACACTTGATGTAATAACCACTTTGCTTCTACATAAGTGATTTAAACTGCTGAAAACAACCAAATGCGTTAGATTTATGTTTTAGGAAATAGATCCATGTCTTTCTTGAGAAATCATCGATGAATGTCAGAAAATAAGTATTGCCTCCTATAGATGGTGTTTGTATTGGTCCACAAATGTCTAAATGTACAATTTCCAGTGGATCTTTTGCTCTGTATGAATTTCCAACTGGAAATGATTATCTATGTTACTTTCCAAATATGCAGCCTTTGCATATTCTTTTTGTTTTTTCAATCAATGGTAATCCTTTTACCATATCATTTGTGTGTAGCAGCTTTAGACCTCCAAATTTAAAATGTCCAAATCAGAAATTCCATAGGCAGGAATCATCATGTACTTCAGATTGGAATGTTGCTTGTATCTCTATGCTACTTTCTCCTTTCTTGATATTGCACGCACTATTTTCTTCATTGGAACTGCACACACTTTCTGTTGTAAATGCAATGTCTAATTGTGCATCTTTTATTTACCAACATCTATCATTGTGTTTTATTCTTGGATGGATTCAATGTCAATGGGAACATTTTTTTACTTGTCATCTGGATTTTTTCAATAAGTCGATTTCTTGGATATATGTCCATAATCACACAATGATTATCTTCCATGTAGATTATGTATCCTTTCTGTAAAAGTGGTCATGTTCTCATCAAATTATGCTTCAGACTAGAAACATAATATACATCAGGCATAACCTTTTGTTATCCTTATTTAGTTAATTTTTTTATACTGCCTTTGCCTAAGACAGTGACTTGGATATATGTTCCAAGTGTAACCTTGGTTTGGACTGACTTATCCAAACTAGAAAACAATTCTATGTTTCCTGTCATGTCGTTACTGCAGCCTAAATCTAAATACCATATGTCACATGGAMTTTCTTGAGTAACATTTCATTCAAATGGTGATAYTATAGGCATTGCTTCAACACATGCCAGAAACACAGGATTGGTTTGGTTATTTTTGTTGTTTGATTGATCTTGTCCTTGTTTTTTTTTTCTGATTATATTGTCTCTTTCTGCACTCATATGCATAATGTCCATACTTTTTATAGTAATGGAACTGAATCTTTGATTTTTCAGTTCTATTATCACTTGGTTGACTAGTATTTGGGTTTTGAACTCTTCCACCAGTGTTTTCAGGACTTCTACTACGCCCACCTCTGAAAAATATTCTTCCTTTGCCTCTAGGGTTAGCTCTCCCCCTTCCTCTTCCACGACTTATAGATGACTGCACGGAAAATGCATTCTCTAATGACATAATTGACCTATTTAGTATGTGTTCATGATTAATGAGGGAAGCTTTCAATTCATCTAGGATGAACTGACTCAGATCTTTGCTCTCTTCTAGAGTCACAACTAGGGTATCAAATTTAGGAGGAAGACTCCTAAGTACCTTCTCAACAACTTTTTTTTATTCTATGGTTTCACCATGAGGGTTAATATGATTTATCAGGCTAATGAAATGGGTGTAAAATGAATCTACTGAATCTGTGTCTTTAATTGACAATGTTTCAAAATCTCTTCTAAGAATCTGTAGTTTTGAAGTCTTGACTTTGTCCATACCTTGATAAGATGCTTGTAATGTATCTCATGCCTCTTTGACTTGCTTTTATGATGAAACTCTTGGGAGTATTCTCTCATGGATGACTTGATGTATGTAAAACATAGCCTTTCCATCCTTCTTCCTTTGATCTTTCAAAGCATCCTTCTCAGCTTGTGTGAGTTCATTATATGATTCCTAATCTGTTGGTTTTAGATAGCCATTCTTGACAATATCCCATACATCTTGACCCCAAAACAACGCTTTCATGGTAAAGGACCATATCTCATAATTATTTCCTATGAAAGTGGGAGGTTGCAGATTTGAAGTAGAAGCCATATTTTCACTTTTCAATAGAGTTAATACTCTGATGATAAACTTGTTCTAATAGAACATTCTCTGATCAACCTTCTTTGATACCATATCTCGGATCTATAATGCACAAGGAAATTGTGCGCAGCGCAATTGAAAATACTGCGTGCCACAAACTTCGTCGTCGAATACTTAGGACTTACCGCGCAGTGGAAAACCTACTGGATTCACTACACACTATGATAAAACACTTAATGAATGATTTATAGTTGCATAAATAAAAAAGTGCTATGCTTAGCACATAAACTCATAAACAAAGAAAAACATAGAAATACATGTAAGTATGACAACACTCAAAATACTTGATATATATTATATTAAACTTCGACGCTACGCACTAATACAAAATACGATAATGTGATGAGATTCAGCTCCAACGACCTCTACTGACTTTACAGAAACAGATCTTGTGCTCCTAGTCTTCTTTGAATCCTCAGTTGTTGTTGGTGTTTTCTTCTTCACGACTATGTTCTCTCTACCTCTGTACATCTACTGCATCTCTACATGCATCCTCTCATATACTTCCTACAGACTCAGAATTATAAAGACTACGACTGAGACTTCTTATAGAAGTAAAAACTAACTCAAAATGTAATACATCAATAACTTCGACTGACTTCTATCAACTTATAAGAACTCGAGAAATATAAAGATTGTCTTCATTAAATAATACTCATGATTTTTGACTAACTAAGACTAAGCTTGCGTAAACAGTGACTTTGTATTTGCAGACTGACTGACAGACAGACAAATCGGCTGAGACGTGAAGCTCGTTGACTTGTAATTACTATTTTCAACATGGATGAAGAGTGAAAAATGCAAACTAATCAATGGAAAATGGAAGGTGTGCACTTGGTTGGGGATCATGCTTATTGTGGTGAAGACCTATGATATTAAGGTGGTCAGAGTTTCAATACTTCTTATGGTGAAGACCAATGATATTAAGGTGGTGAGAGTTTCAAAAGAACAGTGAAGGATTTAAACATGTTGCAGGTTATGGGATTTTTAATGTGTTTCTTGTTACGGTTATCAATTCTAAGACATCCACAATTAGTTGAGAAATAATTTTTTAGTTTAAAATTTTTAAGAGTTTTTTTTTTTAGCTATTAAATATAAAAGGAAGGGAAAATGATATTTTAATTTTTAATTTGATATTTTGTAAAGATATTTTTAATTTTTAATTTGGTATAATGTATTAATTGTAATAAAAAATATTAAATGTTAACATTGCATAATTTAATTTGATTGCAAAAAGAGCAATTTGCTTGTAATAAAAATATTATAGGAGATTGAATCCATTTTTTTTTTATTAATCCAAAATTGTAATCTTGAAAATGATAACATCCTCTAATTTCTTTTTTTTTTGTAAGTGAGTATAAGAAGTTGTATTACTGCAAAAATGATTATGATACAAAAAAGGGGGGCCTCCTAGCCTACCTAGTAGGAAACTAGACCAGGGGCTCCCGAGTTGCGCTTACTGCTATATATGAGGGGTGGGATTGGTTTGCCACCAGGGGAAACCAGGCCAGTCCCACCATAACCATTTTGAAAAGGAAAAGCATCATAGACATAAAAAAAACAGACGCAGAGATTATGCACTAGGCATGAGAGGCTAGTGGTTGAACTAACCATTCGACTAACCATTCACTTTTCCAGGACAATGATGTGTTTCTTCCCGTCATCTGCCTGACTCTTGTTATCCTCCTTCTAGGAGATCGTGCGAGTCTTCCTGATGTGGGTTGGCGCACCATGTACGTCGGATGGTGTGATGTCCATGTGATGGGCATCGCGCAGATAAAGGTGAAATTGAGCAGCCAACCGCTCCATCTTGGATTTTTGATCCTTCTCGACCTCAACTAATAGTTTGGTAATATTTTCCAGACTGTTGAGGTGACTCAGGATTTATTCCAACATTTTCTTGTGATCCGTGCTATCCTCCCGTCTGGCTTCTTCCATTTATGAACTCACTTTCCTAATCATCATCTTAGTTATCCAGGCCATCTCCATTGTTTTATGGTAGAGGGTTTCCCTGGGTTGCGTGGCCCCCGGATCAGTTACCCAGACTGCTTCCTGTGCCAGATCTTCCCAATCTTTGCCTTTGTGTTTTTCTTTGATTTCCTTTTCCCAGTGGGTGATGGTCGCTTTTCCTTTCAGCGCAACTAGAGTTTGAAAGGAACCCTCCGCATCTTTTTCCTCCTGTTCCATTCTTTACACCCGTTGTGGACTATTCAGAACTTCATTTCCAAGAGGATTCCTCTTCCTGTGCATGCACTGCATTCTCACCATCCTGCTTGGTCTGTCACAGCTCCTTTGTTGGTTACTCAACATGTACCTCACTTCACAAGGATTCTTCCTTTACCTACCCTTGTATCTGTGATAGCCCCTACAGTTGCGCTCCTTCTGTTTGTAGTTGTTCATGTTGTCTTTCCTCTTATTGATCTTCACCTTCTACGATCTTGTTCGTAGTGGTGATCCCTCCCGTCTTTTTTCCCGGTGGTGGCTTGTATGTTCATGATGACTCATCCTTTATCCCTGTGTAGGTCCCTTCCCCTGCTCGCTTGAGATCCTAATGTGATTCTCTTCGTACCTATGCTTTGGCTTGGAGGATCGATTTTGAACCATGTCACTCCCTCATGCCTTACATCACTTTTTGCATGCGGTTTTTCGTCTGTACTTTCCCCGCAATTCTTTCTATCGCAAGGGTCTTGTTGTCATACCCCCGCCAACTATTCATGTTGGTCCTGCATGGTCATTGGTGAACGAGTGTTTGATAATCATATTCTTCCTGGGTCCTACGTGCCTGCCACCAAGCCTTGCACTGCCCTTCTCGATGTGACCTTCCTTGTTTAACCTGCCTTCACGGTAATGTTTTGCTAGGTGGATGCAGTCTGTTCTAAGTTTTCCATTCGGGAGGCTGATCTAGGTAGTGTCTAGTTCTGAACCTTCCTTATCAACCCCCTCATTGGATATTCTATCCACCAAGCCATTTGTTGACCTGAGGAGCCAACGCAACTCCACTGTATTCAGAGTTTTCAGATGCTCCTAGATTTTCTGTAGCGAGAGTGCCATGCGCCAGTGTCTCTAAACCTTGGCCACTATAGTACTATTCTAGAGTCTCTTCATCATGTTAATGACCAGGGTGGATTTTCCTTCCATGATAGTGTTTGTCATCCTTTCATGCCTTAGGATTTCATGGCCAAGCACCAGGGCTCCAAATTTCACTGCGTTGTTGGTTGAGTTTCCCATACTCCCAGCATACAGCCAGATGATGTTACCACCACTGTCTCTAATCAAACCTCCCATCCCAGCCACTCCTAGATTTCCTTTTTCCGCCCCATCAAAATTTAATTTGAGAGACCCTAACGAAGGGGGGGTCCAATTGCGGTCTCCTAGTTGGAGTTGCGGTTCTCACCCTACCGTTGTGTTTTTGCACCCATCTTTTAGGTGAAAAAATTCCAGGATGCAGGATTCATGATCTGTGAGTTACATTGTTTCCTTCTTGCAGTTGCAGCTCTGCACCATTTCTCGTATTTGTGAGATAATTGCATCCTTCGACTTTCCTTCTGGTAGGATTTCATTCCTAAAGATGTGTTGATTCCTCTCCTTTCATATTTCCTAGATGATCATCCTCGACATTAAGTTCCAGCAAAGGTTCACCATTTCATTTTCGTTGTATCTCTCATTCCAATTGTTGATGGTTACGTTGATGTTGCCTCGTATTCTATTGGACTGGCGATAGATGCCTGTCACCCAATCCCATAGTTTTGTTGTGTAACTGCACTCATTGAGAAGGTGATTGGTTGTTTCCTCCTTATCTTGATAGAGGTGGAAACGGGAAGGGCCTATATAACCCGTTTTCCTAAGCTTTTCCCAGGTTAGAATTCAGTTTTGGAGATCTAACCATTCGAACATTCTGATTTTTGGCCATTGGGGGCTGCTCCAGATATTTCCCACTGTTGCGTCGGGTCCTCTTGATCCTGGTCCGCGATGTAATACTATGCTTATTTTAAGTTTAATTCCCCACCATTTTCCCTGCCCCACCTTAATTGGTCCTCTTCCTTTGAGACTGCAATTTTCCTTTTCCCCAATTCCTCTTCCACCTCTTTCACTAGAGTTGCGATACGATCTCTATTTTGTGGATTGAGTTTGTCCCAGGTCCTCCATCTGTTGCTATCATTTCTTGGCTTCCAGTAGTGATGGATTTTTGTTTTTCCTTGCACTGTCATTTCATGTTGGAGCACCTCCCTATCCGGATTTTCTATTATGGGTTCCTATTGCCACACATCCTCCTAGAATCTGGCAGTTTGACCATTTCTGACTTCCTAGAAGCTATGTTTATGAATCCAGTTATTGTTGCGCCAAGCGAGATTCCAGATGGTTGATCCCTCCCTTGTGACCATGAGTCGAATTCGGTCTTGATCATTGATGTTCATGGCATACTTGGCCTTCCAGAGGTTTTCCCATGGTATTGATTTGTCCTTGACCCATCTCCACCAGAGTTTTGCCCCGTAGGCTTCGTTGGTTACCTGTGGGTCTTGTAACCCCAGGTTGACTTTGCCTTTTGGTTGAAAAACCTTCTCCCAGTCTACCAGGGCCCATTTCTTTTTATTTTTAGCACCTCGCCATAGGAAATCTCTTTGAATGGCTCTTATATTTTGTAGTATTCATTTGGGAGCAGGAAACACTGACATCATATACGTCGGAATTGCTTGTAGAACCACTTTGGTGAGGATAAGCCTCCCTACCAGGTTGAGAGCTTTGTAAGTCCAGTTTTTTACCCTCTCCTGCAGTTTGTTGATCACTCCTTCCCACGTAGCCATTTTGCAAGCTATGTCCATCAGGGGAATTCCTAAGTATTTCGTTGGGAGCGTTTTGCGTTCAAACCCCAGAATGTTGGCTAGGTTTCTTTGAATTGAAGGATTAGTGTTGAAGAAATAGATCATGGATTTGGAGTGGTTGATCTCCGCCCCTGAGGCTTCCCCAAA
>ML793158.1:363570-382570 GCA_009831015.1 Picea engelmannii
TGGGGGATGAGTGACACTTGTAAGACATAGAATTTTTAGAGGGTTTTTGATTAAAACTTAAAATAAATGTGAATTAGGTCAAAACTGGATAAAAGAAAGGGGCATGGGGGGGAAAGGGGATGGGCTATGAGGTATTGTTAATCTGCCAAAATTGCAACTTGACTGATTTCTTGTGAGAAGTTGGGGATTTTCTCAGCTGATTGAGTGGTAGCTCAGCCTTGAAGGAGAGCTGGGAAGCTAGGTTACTGTCTGGACTGTGTGTGGCCCCTTTGCGGCTCGGGGGGCTGAGGGGGAAGCAGAGTACCCCTAGCGTTTGGCTGGGAGGTACCGGTGTAGTCTCTATGGTCGGCGAGCGGGAGCATCAAGGAGCACACGGACGCCATCCGGAGCGGGTGAACAGGCCAAGGTATGTTTTTCTTTGGTAGAATGATAGTCTGTGTTTGCGTCTGAAAATTTAGATGGCTGTGATCATACGTCTGTTGTTAGGACTGAAATTTTGGTATATGCTTAGTTCAATTTCTGGAAGGTTAGTTTGTTTTGAAATCCAAAATTACTTATGCGAGTCAATGAGTCTGCCTGGTGCTTAAAGTCCCAAAGTTATATGACCAATACTACCGAGTCTGCATGTGTGAATGCTTAAAGTTTGTGACAACGATTAGTTAGAATGGTTGCAATGAACCACAGGAATCGACCCATTTTATGCTGTATAAATTAGCAGGGCAGTTTATGGTGCTTCGTTTTGGCACAGTTTAGGGTTTCTGGCAATGTTGTTTTTGGTGTATGGTTATGGTATCTGGGTCCCTGGGCGTATAAATCCACTATGGGAGTTGATTCTTCTGCCGAGGGCGTTTTCATTTCCTGTCAGTGCATTTACCTGTCTGCGTTTTCATCGAT
Source organism: Picea engelmannii (assembly GCA_009831015.1). Classification (NCBI taxonomy): domain Eukaryota; kingdom Viridiplantae; phylum Streptophyta; class Pinopsida; order Pinales; family Pinaceae; genus Picea; species Picea engelmannii. The sequence goes on from ML793158.1 coordinate 364,465, forward strand.
TTAATTTATCAAATTTCTGAGCGGTAAACTATTACAGGTCGTGGGACTGTATAGACCGAAATTGATTGATGATTGCACTACCGCAGGTGTGAATCAGTTATAGCCACCATTTAGACTTTCCTTTACAATCTAAAGCGTATCTAAAGTCAGTGGTGCGTCCACCATTCTGACCACTGTCTATGGCATTGATACCAGGACCCCTATGCCACTATTAATCGAAGATTTGTTTAATATTGGAACCTTGAGTTCTGTTCCAGCGTCCTTCCTTCACACCTGTAGGATCAGCCTTTAAACCAAATTTCTGGTAGAGCCCTCACGTCGACCCTCCCTCGGCGAACCGAATCCCTTGTCCGTATGTGCCTCACTCCTGCAAGTCACTCTGGATAATGGTGGTATAGTTTCCTCACGGTGGTCATGAGCAGTCGTGATGTCTTTCTAAATCCGTTGTTCCTGGCGTGAATGCCTCTTGGAGGAGCAACCGTCACCTAGAGTCAGCTTAGATAGGAATGCTCGACTGTCTGACGGACGTGTTCCTGTACACGTCCTCCTTTCTCCCTCCGAGGCGGTCTGAGCATTGCCACGTCGCCCCCTTCATCACCTCACCTGACAGTGATCAGTTTCCTGGTTGCAATGCCACCTCCCTTTTTCCACAATCCACTCAGGTTACCTCTGGGCTGTTGGGCGATTCAACCACGGGAATCCAAGCAGTCTCATGTCCCTTCCGGTACTGATCTAGATCTGTGTTGTCGCCCTGTTCACCCAATCTTTAACACCGACAGCCGGAACCACTAATTCTTTTAGGTCTGTCCCTCCTCCCTTACCTTCGCATTAATGTGGCTCTGACTTGCACGCTGGCCGAGGATCCTTAGAAACCCTAGATTTCTAAGTTTTAATTACTGAGCAGAAGGAGGATCTTGTCCCACGAAAATGGAGTTAGATTTAGGTTTATGCTTTTACAGCTATTAAAACTTATTACAGTTTTAATTTAGGAGACAGTTAGATATATGATTGGTATAAGCCTTTGGGGAGTGGTTTGGGCGCACTATGCCTTAACTAGTCGTTATTGGGGAGGGTATTGCCGGTTGCTAAAATCAAGAATTGTGTATCATTTTAAAACAGTGCAATAATGACAGTGCAATATGTGTATCTTTTTAACACACTGAGCTGAGAAAATCTTATACCCCATGGACGCATATAACCATCTTGAATTGCTACAGGACAAGGATTTAATAAGCACACACCACTGTTCTCTTTAATAAAAGATTACGATTTACAAAGAAATAGGTTTTATATAAAGGAATCTGTTATAGTATAACTGCAATAGGGAGATTTCAGTTACCCTACGAATTGCCTTAAGAATTTCCTCCTGGTTTTTATTCTTGTGCTCATCATCGTTATTCGTTTATCAGGGGTGTAATGATGATGCTTAAACTGCCATGTTAACCCTGTTTAATTTAATGTTATTATTGTTTAAAATGCAATATAATGATGATGCTTAAGCTGCCATGTTAACCTTGTTTAATTTAATGTTATTATTGTTTAAAATGCAATGTAATGATGATGCTTAAGCTACCATGTTAACTTTGTTTAATTTAATGTTGATATTGTTTAAATTTGCAATGTAATGATGATGCTTAAACTGCCATGTTAACCTTGTTTAATTTAATGTTATTATTGTTAAAAATGCAATGTAATGATGATGCTTAAGCTGCCACGTTAACTTTGTTTAATTTAATATTAATATTGTTTAAATTTGCAATGTAATGATGATGCTTAAACTGCCATGTTAACCTTGTTTAATTGATGTTATGATTGTTTAAAATGCAATGTAATGATGATGCTTAAACTGCCATGTTAACTTGTTTATTTAATGTTAATATTGTTTAAATTGCAAGGTAATGATGATGCTTAAACTGCCATGTTAACTTGTTTAATTTAATGTTCATATTGCTTAAAATTGCAAGGTAATGATGATGCTTAAACTGTCAGGTTAACTTTGTTTAATTTGCAATGTTGATATCGTTTAAATTGCAATGTAGTATTGTTAAATTGAAGGGTTAATGATGATGTTAAATTGCAATGACAATGTTTGTAAGGTTATTGTAAAGTAGGGTAATAAATTGGAAGGCAAGGTAAGATAATATGGAGAATGTAAATGTTCGGGGGTTTACCAATATGGTAAGGATATCGTGCTCAACTATTGCGATTAACAGAAAAATGCAATGTGCTTGTGTTATTGCCCGTCCTTGAACTGGTGCAAAATGATTTTATAACTTAATAATGGGGGTTGAGATTATTGGGTTTTTACCTTATGTTAAGGTATTCGTCAGTTAATGGTAATTAATGGAGCAGTTGGTCAGTAATCAATCATAGTCGGGGCGTAGGAATGTCCGGTCTTAGTTATTGGTTGGTCCTTGCCTGAGTCCTTTTTCTTGCACCTCCCGTAGAGGATGAGGTTTTTCCTTTATTTATTGTTCTGCCACGTTGTTAAGGTCTTGTTGGGTCTACATGTATCGGGTGGGACGCAGACACCCCCCCCAGGTAGCCTTAGGAGCTGTGTCAGCATGTGAATGTTTCGTGTAAAGAATCCAGTGCCGTATCAAGAGTCTCGGGCCCTTTAAAGGCAGGGTTTCCACTCTTGCGACACACCGGACGGAGTTACTAGTTTCTGCCTGAGCAGTCGGCCAGGAGCCTATCTGACCTTCTCTCTCTCCGGAGCAAAGAACTAAGATTAAACGCCCTGCTTTCCTGTGCAGAAATAGTAGGATCTACTGCCATGGATTCTTCCCTCTGAGTTTGTACTGTGCGTGACCTCGTATGTCGTTAACTGTTGTGTTGTGTGCCTTGCGTCTAGGGTCTTAATGCTTGCAGTATCTCTTGTGTGCTTGCGTCTTCTTGATTGTGATCATCGTGGTGGCGTCTAGTTAGTCGTCGGATGGCGACACCGAGTCAAGTGTGTTTGTTCCCTTCTACACACGCGCACACACTTTTAAAACAAACAAAAAAAAATTGCACCTGTTATCAGAGTAGTTGTCGTAACGAGGAGGGTTGTTACATATTCTTTTATAGGTTTTTTCTTCCTTGACCGTGGGTATGCCATGGAGTAGGGTGTCATCAACGATTTGTTGGTGTGTGGAGGTTGGATAGTCTTTGAAAGGTCTGATTCCTTTTAGTTCCCTTGCTATAGTTGCACTTTTTATGCTTCTGTTGAGCCCTTCCATCATCAGAATGAACAAGAAGGGGGACAACGGGTCTCCTTGTTTGATGCCTCTCGAAGGCCATAAGGGTTTTGTTGGGGCTCCATTAATTCGGAGCGAGTAGCTTGTCGTTGAGACTAGATTGAAAATCCAGTTGATCCAGTGTTGTTCAAACCCAAAGGATTCCAACGTTTTGGCCATATAATTCCAGCTAATCTTATCATAAGCCTTCGCCAGGTCAAGTTGGATTATCATCCCCCCTCTCCTTTGTCTTTTTAGCGTGTGTATAAGCTCATGGGCATGGATGATGTTATCCAGTATTTGTCTTCCTTCTACGAAACATGCCTGCTCCTGTGAAATCAATGTGGGTAGGAGTTGTTTCAGTCTATTGGCTATGACTTTGGAGATTATATTGTAAACAACATTGCATAAAGATGTCGGCTTGTAGTGATATGGGGTCCTTGCTTCATTTTCTTTTGGGATTAGAGTGATCATCATGGCATTTAATGCTTTCAAGATGGAGGCCGAACATCTGAAGTCTTCCACTACCCCATAAACATCATGTTTAACCACTTCCCAACAGGCTTTGAAAATTTCCACTGTGAAGCCATCTGGGCCTAGGGCCTTTCCATTGGGAATCTCCTGGACCACTTGGTCAGTTTCCTCCTTTGTTATGGGTTTGTTTATAGTGATATTTTGTTCCTATGTGACCAACCTAGGGATGTGTTGAGTTATCCTTTTTGTGGCCTCAGTTCTGTCTTGGTTGGGTTCCTGGGCTATCCCCTGGAAGTGATTGACCAGTGTCTTTTCAATTTCCTTGTGGGATTCTCTTTCGATCCCATCGTGATCCCTAATTTTTAGGATTTTGTTGTGGGTTCTTCTTGCAATGGTGGTTCTATGAAAAAAATTTGGATTCCACTCCCCTTCCTTTAGCCACCCGATTCTTGACTTTTGGCGCCATAGAGTTTCTTCCTGCTAGCATATTGCTTCCCATTCCTAGGTCATTTGGATCTATTCTCTTTTCCACTCCTCTGTGTAACCCTCATCTATGCAGAGTTCCTAGAGTATCCTCATTCTATCCTCAATGTTTTTGTTTCCTTGGTTTATGTTCCCAAACATTGCCTTCTTCCACTTCTTGAGTTTGTGTTTGATGTACTTGAGTCTCATATAAAGTTTGAAAATCTTTGTCCCTTGATCCAGTAATTCCTCCCACCACCATTGGTTGATGTTCTCCTTGAAGGTGGGATGTTCAATCCAAAATTTATCAAATCTAAAAGGTTTGTTCTTCGGAGTGGTTTGGAAGTTTGCTTCTAATTGCACTGGCCAATGGTCTGAACCCCCCCATGGAAGGATGCTGCAATCTAAAGTTAGTCCCTGCAGAATGATGTATTCTGACACCAGGAATATATCTAGCCTTGTAGCTACTTGGTAGTGATTAATTCGTTTGTTATTCCAGGTGAACTAGCGATTGTTGGTTCTGATTTCTACCATCTCCATTGTATCAATGGAGGCTGAGAATTCCTTCGCATCTCTATCCAGTCTCCTGGTGCCCCCTTTTTTCTCCGCAAGTGTCGTGATTTTGTTGAAGTCCCCTTCCAAGATCCAGTGGAGGTTGTGGGATTTGGCCTTTAGATTTTCTAGGTCTACGAGCATTATCCTTTTTTCCTCCAACCTCTGGGGACCATACACATTGGTGCATAGAATCACCTCAGTGTTACCTATAAGTTTCATGTTAACCGAGAGTGTGTGTCTCATGGCTTCGGCTGCTAGTAGGTTCAGTGATTGTGGGTTCCATAAGGTGAGTATACCACCTTCCATATGTTGTCCTTTGATAGCCAACATCTTGTACTTTCTCCATTGTTTTTTACTGATTGTTTCCATTATGTCTACAGTTCATTTTGTCTCTTGAATGAAACAGAGGTCAGGTTGTTTCTTTGTCGGTCTATTTTTAAGGATTCTTTGTTTTCGTGGGTTGTTTAGGCCTCTTATATTCCATGTTATAATATTTATTTAAACATGTGGGGGGGATTTGGGAAAGATATTTTTCATCTTACCTGAATTTATCAACAGGGCTCCTAGTTGTTCTAGGGCTACGTTGTTTGATTTCCTGTCTTTCTTCTGCCTCGTCTGCTTGGGTGAATGTTGTGGGTCTCCTTCGCCTGCTTTGATTCCCAGGTGTCCTATTTCGTCGTGCATATGCTTGATCCCTATGGATTTTTCTTCCTCCCTTAGAAGGAAAAGGTATTGGATATGATATACTTGCGCCGCTAGCACATTGTCTACTCCCTGCTTTTTCCATTGCTCCAAGATGTTCGGGAGATCTATTCCTTCCCTTTCCATAATTTCTATGAGATTAGGGTCTTCCGTGCCTACCTCGCTTGGTGTCATCTTCGAATCTTCATCTACCTCCTGCATTGGGGTGTTAGCGTCTTTGATTCCTCCTTCCATAGGACTTGTGTTACCTCCATGTTCTCTCTTATTGCCTGGAATATCAATGTTTTCCTGAGTTTCTTGTTCCCTAGCTACTCTAGCTTTGTTCTTTTCTGTTCCTCCTTCTTCCCCTTGGTTAGCCATGTCCCATCCTTCTGGTTTAGTCCTGGCTTTCGGGTTGCTTTCTGTTGGGGCTTTTCTTGGTTTTTTGTTTGCTCTGTTTTTGTGGTTCGGTTTTACAAACCCGTCTTCATCCTGTTGTGTTTTGGTGTTTTATGTTTCTTGTTTTTTATTGAGCAGACATTCTTTGATTAAGTGTCAATGTTAATGGCATCTTCTGCATCTAAATGGGATTTGCTCATAATCGATGCTTTGTATTCATTCCTCATCCCTGAATTCTAGGCTTATGGCTTCTAGGAGTGCCCCCGACACATCCATCTCTATGCAGATCCTTGCATAGGATGTATATCTCCCTTTTAGGGTTGCTTCCGATGTCTTAACATATTTTCGAAGTTTGTTCTTGATTGCTTCGAAGGTGGACGAAATCTAGTAGTCTAGCGGTAAGGACTAAAACCTCAATCAGACTGGGACATTTTTAAAAGTTTCTTTCTCTGGGGAGAAGTTTTCCTTCCACGGTCACGTGTACAACCTTGTTGAGGAGTGGAAGTATGGCCCACCCTCAAAGACTTTATCCTTGTCCTCCAGGTTCATAAAGACTGCTATGAATAATCCTTTCAAACCCAGGTGGAGTTCCACTTCTCCACTTGGCTTCCATTGACATTTTATCCAGTTGCACAATGTTCTTTCTGTGGGCCACAACCCCATGAACTTGGATATTAGTGCATGTGTCTTCATCTGGTCTCGATAGAGTTTCATTTGTGGGTATTTCAGTATAACCTTGGGTATCATTGTTGTTTTAGGTTTACATGGGTTGTTCCCATCTGCCGCATTGGGGTTCGTTGGTTCCTGCGCAACCTTCTGGGCTTCTCTAGCTTCCTCCCCCACGCGATCCCTTTTTTACTGGTTGCTCTCCTGGTTCTTTTCTGATCCTGATCTCGAGGTGCTTGTTAGTGATTCTTTGAACCCAACACCTCGTGGGCCTTTCCCCCTATCCACCACTACCTGCTTGTATGATGGAGTGTCACTCCCGCCCCTTTGGTAACCATTATGTACGCTATTGAGACCACGACTGTCAAACCCTAGCTTGCAGTTTCTTCAGAATTCAGGATAACATCCTCTAATTTCAATAAAGACAAACCTGAAAAATTAAAATTAAGAGATTGATCAACTTTTTTCAAGAATAAAACCTCAGTTGGATTTGACCAATCATTTACTAAATAATTAAAATATTATGTAAACTTTGAAGAGATTTTCTTTTCCCAAAACAATAGTATTAGGGGCTAAAAATTTTCATGAATACTGTATGTTTGCCTTACTCGAAAGATAATAAGGAAAAACGAAAGCATGAGAGTTGTACATGTAAAATGTAGAGACTATTTGGCGGAGGTGGAGATTTGTAATTGTATACTGCGGGAAGTGATGGGGATGGAGGGGGAGGAGACTTGTAGTAGGAGGGGGAGAGGGTGATGGAGGTGGGGAAGACTTGTAGTAGTAGGGAGGTGGAGGAGATGGGAATGGCGGAGGAGGTGATGGTGATGGAGGTGGTGGAGATTTATAGTAGTATGGTCGTGGACGATATGGAGAGGGAGGGGGAGATGGAGAGGGAGGTGACTTGGAGTAGTATGGAGAGGGGGGAGATGGAGATGGTGGAGGGGGTGACTTGTAGTATTATGGAAGAGGGGGCGGTGGTGATTTGTAGTATTATGGAGGAGGTGGAGGAGATTTATAATAATAAGGGGAAGTAGGTGGTGAAGACTTATAAAAGTATTTAGGGGGGCGGAGTGGTGGTGATTTATAGTAATATGGAGGATGGAGGGATGGATATGGGGGAGAGGGAGATTTGTAATAATAAGACGGAGGAGGAGATGAGTAGTGATATTCCTCAACACTAGCGGTTACAGTGAAGATGGCAAGAAACAGCGGCAACAATAATGCAATCATTCGGGAGTGTCGGGAGTGCGAGATTTATAGGATTCTTCGCAAATTGCATTCTCCATTGATATAGAAATCGAGTAATTATAGTGATCCAACCACAGTTCTAGTTTTTTTATTAGTCACCGACTTTTTCGATATATGAATTAATTAATTAATTAATGATGTAACACATGTCGAATCAAACAAATAATGTAACAGGGACGACRAATTCTAAGTCTGAGTAAAGTAGTTGGCATGAAATCGAGYAGTTAATCATGCGTGAGTGGTGAYCGACTGGGACGAGCAATTCTAAGCTTAAAATAATTGGCATGAAATGGAGCTGTGAATTGTGCGTGAGTGGTGACCTCACGCACAATGACTCAGCCACCCGCTGGCTGAGTCAATGGGCGGCTTTAAAGCAGCTGGCCTCTTTAGAATGTATAAGACCAAAACGCGTGGCCAGTTAATTCTCGTCCATCCCATTTTGAAACCGTCAACCACGTTTAAAGTAATCAATTTGGTAGAGTGGGGGTAAACTTTAACTTTTAAGCATGAGATTTAAAGTATGTGTCTTTCAAAATCCCCTTCAGTTTTAATTGAATGATCATGTTWATTTCTATGCATATGTGGTACTAAATTCCTATGATGTTAAATGAAGTGTCTTTCTCTACTATATTCTAGGATGGAAATGTCATTGTATGAGATTGCTTACTTTATTGGTTTATAATCTTATATAATATTGTGAATATTTATTTTCGAAAAAGTCTATTCTTTTTCTATGTGAATATTTGTTTCAAGAATAAGTCTAGTCTTCTTATAGTATTTTTATATTATTTTATTTTATTTATCATAGAGGAGTACCATTTCTTTAAAAAAGAAGGAGGATTTATCTTTATGTTGTTATCTTTAAGACTCTGAAAAATCATAAAGATCAACAATACCTTTACAAAACACTCCAAATTATCGCTTCAAAAGCCAAGAATTTCATATGAAACCAAAAGCTAATGCAACAACGTGTTTTTCCTCAAGAAAGAGGCAAATGAAAGCTACTCAGATATTTAGAAAAATAAGAATTAAGAGCACGACAACGCTATGATATTTTTTTCCACCACATTTACAAAACAATGCAGCTTCCAAGTCGAGGTCCGAAAGTTTCAAAAGCACAATACATTCATTAAATGCAAACAATTGGTTTCTATCTTGTTTATCTAAGACTGTTGACATAAAAATATTGACGACAACTGTGCAGCTTAATCCCCAATCAAATCGAATAATTCCAACTAAGCTCAACCCTAGTTAATCACTTCACTCTCTCCAGTGACCTTAACACTCCTGGGACCTTATTCCAACTAAGCTCAACCCTAGTTAATCACTTCACTCTCTCCAGTGACCTTAACACTCCCGGGACCTTAGGAAATAGGGACGGTGACACACGTAAATTATAACACAAACCTAGCCTTGGAACCACCGAATCACAAAACCAGACCTGAGCCTAGTACAAATTCATGAAGGCCATGCCTGCATAGTCATTAAGGTGGTGGGCCCCTCTCCCCCGGTTCCTGATCTACTTGCCACAAATTTTGTATTAAACCCCTACATATTTAGGTTGATAAAGCTTTGTCATGTTACTCTTTATAACTTAATAATAACTAGGAAGAAAACAATGATTACAGTGTGGTCGGGAATAAGAGATGGAGTCGCTCAGCCAATAAAAATAAATAAACAAATACTTTTTAATATTTTATAAAAATCAAAAAATAATTTAATAAAAAATAAACAAATACTTTTTAATATTTTAAAAAAATCAAAAAATAATTTAGCTAATATAAAACTTCGGAGCAAGGTGAAAATTTATAGTCAACTCTCATATACTAATAGGTAGTTAACAGGAAAATTGATTTCTATATACACTACTTGGCGACAAGTACAATAATAATTTTATCTACTTATTTGTATGATTTGTTTTATTGTTGTTAATGCTAACAAATGTATATAGATACTATTCATTGTATCCCTATCTTAATACAATTCGTTTTATTAGGGTTGCTTTACTTCTTTGGCATGTTTCAACTAATGCTTCTTGAATTCAATGATCTTTCAAGCCCAATCTTCTCTGTGATGCTTTTTATCTTAAGTAATTGGCTTCATTTCATTCTCTATCTTAATGGCTATGTTGAGTGCTTCCTACTATGACTTTCATCTATACTCTCATAATTGTGATAAGAGAGTAGGTTAAAGGCTTGAGATGAACTAATACATGCATACTAGTTTTAGAATCTTATATTTGAGTTGGTCAAAAATCTCTTTTAGTTTAAAGTCATATCATTGCACCGCTTTGCCCCCATAACTTTTGAGTTCCTATTAGCTTTATAGGAGCATAGGTTTTATGGGTGAGATACCTAAATGCCTTCTTATTAATCACTTCACCTATTGCTTTAATTCTCATTAAAATATCAACCTTTAATACCACCTCAGTGTTGTGCCCCTCAAAGTACCCTTAAAGGTTACCCATTTTGTTGAGGGTCTCTCACTTTTTCAACTTCCTAGTGGGTGTAGTAAGTGTTAAGGGTGAACAAGTGATTATATTTTCGCTTAGCCTTCTAAAATGAGAAAATTGAATATATTGGATCGACTATTCTCTTCAGTTTTGTTTTGCTTCTTTTGTCCAAGTACATACATCTCACTGTGCTGACTCTAATTCTGTGGACTCGTCCAAAGCTTGATGGAGCACAGTATTATGGAGTGGTTTGATGTCTCATATACATATGTATAGAAGATTTCTTAACAGTTTCCAATTGTGGTAAAGTCTTGATTAAATATTATATTTTTTGGGTTTTTTTGGTTGAAATTAGATAATATAAATCTGGACAAAATCACTATTTTCTATTATTTAAATTGCATTTCTGAAACTAAAAAAATCTCTAAAAAACTTTCAAAAATAAAAAACTTTCAAAAATAGATCGTTCATACTAAGCTATTATGATAAGGTTTACTACACATTATCTTAAAATGTACATTGCATTTTCATCTTGACCTCCTACTATTTCAGTTACAGTTCAACTTTCTTTGCTGGAGGGTGCTCTCACCTCTTAATCAATTTCGACGATTCTCATTGCTGAATATATTACCAGTCCTATATCTGAAAATCTCGTAGTTTTTCCCATCCTAAAAGGGGAATGCAGATGCCATCTCAGTAACTCCTGTCACAATGAAATTCCTGTATATATTTTTGTTGATAAACACAAAACCATGCAAAATTTCTTCCTTCAAGTCAACAATGGTTACATTTAGGAGCAGAGAGTGGTCCCCACCCAAGAAAGCTGTATAGTTTTCGTGATATCAATCCCGGCTGTGAAATCATCTTCTAGCTCGGCTCTACAAGCGCCATATTTAAAAAAAATTACTCACTGTCGCTCACCGTGGACTCGAAGTTAAGAGCCTTGCGCTCTACCAACTGAGCTAGACGGGCTATAACTTTCAGAGAACGCGTAGCTCTTTAGCAATTGAACTTTAATGAACAGATTTAACACAGTTCTACATTTGGATTTGTGTAGATATATTAAAATTCTTTTAAATTGTATGAGTGGCTGTAGTTTAGTGGTGAGAATTCCACGTTGTGGCCGTGGAGACCTGGGCTCGAATCCCAGCAGCCACATTGGAAGATGGAAATTGTTTCTTTTTATTGAAAATCCACGCATTTGAAAACTGCATCATAATTTCTGAAGATAGTATAAATTTTCTAGGGTACGAGGCTACACTATGCTGGTTGGCAGAACACTGTTGCATAATGCAGTGGGGTATATGAGTGAGTGGGGTTCTGTCTCCTAGCTTCATGTATGGGTTTGAGGCAAGCTGCCTCTTGAAAGCATATGATTCCTCAGTATGTAGCTTCAGCAATGACATATACGGAATACTGTCTTTCTTGGGGATAGTATGGGCTGAAGTGCCTTTTTACTCCCAGTGTAAGATTAAAACTGTCTTTGAAGTGCTTTTTTATCCCAGTGTAAGACTTAAAACTGTCTTTGATCAGCTAACCGGTCATTTTTCACAGAAATAAGAAACAGGTAAACGACCCAAGATTTAAAGGTGGAAATCTGCTCTTACTGACTAGTGATTTCATGTGACATAGTTTTTTTTGAAATACAAAAAAAAGGTAAACTACCTAAGATTCAAAAACATTTGGTAAGGTAGAAATCTGCTCCTTACTGACCACTAACTGATGATTCCCGATGACATAGTTTTCCTGAAATACAAAGAAACAAGTAAACGACCCAAGATTCAAAGATATCTGGTAGAGTGGAAATCTGTTCCTCACCAACTACCAACGGGTGATTCCACTTGACATGGTTTTCCTGAAATACAATATGTGTTTGCACACTTGTAGAGCGGCAAATCTAGGTTGAATATAGTTACATCCATTGTGGGTAAATCTAGGTTGCATATAGTCACATCCATTGTGGGGGTTTTCGTTGTTGTAATTATATGAATATTGTTGTAATTATATGAATGTATTCATAGAGATTGTGATGATCTGGATTGTGGTGCCTCTGTGCACTTAGATAACAAATTTGGGAAAGTGTAACAAAAGAGAAGCTCCTCCTCTGTACTTCAAGTGTAATGGAAAAAAATTATAATGTGAACATCTCATGATTATTTGTGCTTCAAATGTCTCTTCTTGTAAACAGAGCATCCAAAACTAGCTGCTGCTCAATTTGCTTCTTCAACCCTTTCAAAGTGTTTTTGGTGCAGGCATCTCCTAATAATTTAGCAAGTCGATTTTTGCCAATTTTCTGGATTGAAATGGTGCTATTTATAATACTTCCGATGATGGTGCAATTGATAAAAAATGAGCCTGTTTTATCTAACAATTCCATCATGAAAACCATGATAAGCACCACTTGGCTATGGCTCGTGTAAACTGTTAAAGCTGAAGAACAGAGGCACCACAATCCAGAGATCAATAGTTCATCACAATCTCTATGAATACCTGCATATAATTACAACAGCGAAAACCACACAATGCATGTAACTCTATGCAACTTAAATTTTCCGTAGTGCAAATGTGGAAACACATCATTGTATTCGATGAAAACCATGTCACATTGAAACACCAGCTGGTGGTCCGTAAGGAGCAGACTAGACTTCCACTCTGCAAAATGCCTCCCGGTTTTAGACGATTAACCCATTTCTTTATTTTTAAGAAAGATAAAAACTCTTAACTAATAAAAAACAGTTTAAAATTTACTTAAGGCTAAAAGACAATTCAGTTTAAGATTTACTTGATGCTAAAATACAGTTCAGCCCATACGTATCGCCCATATGAAGCAGCCTGCCTAAAACCCATACATGAATCCAGGAGACAGAACCTTATTCCCTCACCACTAAACTATAACCACTGATGAAATTTAAAAAAAATTGTACTACATCTACGGAAGGCAAAATATAAGAAGATAAAATGTGTTAAGTTTGTTCATGAAAATTTGAACTTTTTATAATCATACTCTCTTCAAAGTTCGTAGCCCGTCTAGCTCAGTTGGTAGAGCGCAAGGCTCTTAACCTTGTGGTCGTGGGTTCGAGCCCCACGGTGGGCGTCAATTGGCCTGCTCCGAGCTAGAAGATGATTTCACAGCAGTGATATCAATCACGGAAACTATAAATCGGGGAACTCTTGAAGAGATAACAATGCATAATCTACCAAATTTTATCAATATTGATACACAATGTCGAAGCAATTTGACAATGCATAATCTACCAAATTTTATCAATATTGATACACAATGTCGAAGCAATTTGACAATGCATAATCTACCAAAGGTTATAGATTATTTACAATAATATAATAATAAGTCAATAAGTCATGTCATTTACCAAAGTAGATGACTATATTTATATAAGTCCATTATAACCATTGAAGCAAACAATCTTATACAATATATTTAATAATAATAAATTATTATTATTTATGATAATGTATTGTATGAGGTTTTATATTCATGAGTGTTGACATCATGAAGTGGATTATTTGGTTCACTTCAATTGGTATTGGAGGGGTTAACATGTGGTCAATTTTTAATTTTCTTATGGTAGTAAAAATTTAAAGCTTTCTTGGTCAAATTTCTTTTTCTAGTGGCAAATAATTTCTAGGATCATGGCTCAAACTCACTTTTAAATAGAAAAAATGGTTTTCAAGTCCTTTTAAAGTGTATGTGAAAGGATAGAGTATGTTAAATATGAATGGGACCTGCAACTGGGACCTGCAACTTCAACTGCAAGAAGATCGTATCTTTATGTGATTGTTCTTGATTCTCGGGCACTCTTTTAGTTTTTCTTTCAGTTTAGGAGGTGGTTTCGAGGAGTGTTGTTCCAGATGATTCTCTCTCGAGCACTTTTTTGTCGAGTTCCCTTAAGGTTTTCTTTTTTGTTAGGGGGCAGGTTCTTTACTTTCATTGGAAACTGAACTGGTTTCAAGCTCTTTTTCAGTTTTGGTGGGGCTTTCTTGTCGCGTGCTTGACAGGACGCAGTTTGATCTTGCTTGTCATTTCGAGGGGTTGTTTATTTGCACCTCTTGTCACTCTTGGCGTGTCTGTCTTCCTTTTCGTCCTTGTTGTTTTCTAGTGCTGGCGTTTTGGAATGGAGAATAAAATTGACTGTAGAGTAGACGTCACTCCTTTTTTTAATCATGAGGTGGGGACTGTTTGGCAAAAGAGGGGATTTATTAAGAAGAATGACTTGGTTGGTGAGATTTCAGGAGCCTCAACTCCTTCTTTTAAACAACAAACACCTAAGTCTGGGATAGGTACTTCGTTCTTGGGTACTAGTATGAGTTCTCTTCATTCTGGTCAGAGTTTTCCTGCTGGTTGTCAAGGTGTAACCACACCTAGGGTAACAAACTTTGCGCCTTGTTAGTCTGGCGGTAAGTTTGAGAAGGGAGAGGCTTTGTCTGGTAGATATAGAGCTCCTTTTCCTACCCCTGTATAGACTGGGGTCCGTAAGAAGACTTGGAAGGCGAACAAGAGAGTCAAGAGGATGGCCTTGGGGGCAGATGTGGGTCTAAAGGAGACCTGCAGACTTGATTTGTGTGGCCTGGTTGGGCAACTGTCATATGCTTATTTGGCAGGGATTCCTTTTTTTGAGTGGATAAATCAAACTTGGGTGCCAATCCTTGGGTATGCGCCTGAATTTCTCAATCTAACCAAAGGATGGATGGGCTTTATTTGTAAAAGCCCGGAGGACACTACTCTCTTATTAAATAATTTCTGGGTCTTGGGAGGAAGAAGCTTGATGTTGAAATGATGGAGGGTAGCATTCGACCCATTGACTGAGCACTTTCAATATAAGCATTTATGGGTCCTTTTGCCAGGTCTTCCTTTACATTTTTGGAATGAGGGGGCAATAAAGGTGATAGTGGAGGCCTTGGGACGTTTTATCTCTCTGGATAAAACAACTTTGTCTTTGTCGACTAGGAAGCTGGGGAGAGTACTAGTGGCCATGGATTTTCATGAAGGTTTATCGGAGATGTTGGACATTGAATGGAGAGGTCGCCACTACAAACAAAGGTTAGATTACCAGGGAATTCCCTTTAAATGCAGTTGGTGCTGGTGCACTGGTCATCTTCGACGTGACTGCAGTGGTAAGCAGGCAGATGAAAAGTCAGAAGACACCCTCTTACAGGAAGATCCACCGAATTATATGAGGGAAGTGGATTCCCTCGGCGATGCAAATATCCACTATGATACTGAGAATGGCTTATGGTCTGAACTAGATTCTTCCTTGTCTAGTAAGTTATTGTCCTATTGTTCCTCACTTTACTCTTCTATTTCTATGTGGGAAAAAGAAGCCCTGGAAAATTCAGGATGATTGATTAATAATATTTCATATTCCAAGGATTCCTTTACAAACGATTGTTACTCGACAATGGGCATTCTCAGAATCTCTATGTGAGAACGCGTTATCCATTATTTTGTTTTTCTCATTATTTTATTTTAAATTTAAAGTAACGACATTATACAACCTTAGTTGTGTGCTAAATCAATATGAAAACAAATCATACAACCTTAGTTGTGGATCAAAATATTAGTGCACAATTTCATGTGAAAAAATTTAAAATATAGTGTATAAAAAGTTTAGTATTTTAAATAGTTTATAAGAATATATTTTTAATTTTGTTTTTAGATAAGAGGTTAAACCAGCCACTCAAAACCGTGGCACGCCTAGAGGCGATGCCAAAGCCGTCCGCGATCGTGTTGTCCGTTGGAACCATCGTGTGGCCTGCAGGTTATACATGGCAAGTATGTTAATTACTTTAATGACTAACGGACTCACAATCACAATGACATGCCCAAGTTATAATATTAACTCCCGGCCTTCTTTTACTATAAAATATTCTTTTACTAAACCAAGATTTCCGTGACGTACGTTGTGGCTTCCTTGCGGTTTCCAATTGGCAGGCACCACCCATGATTAATGGCGTGTATTATTTAATAATGTTTATTGTGGATAATTTCTTATATATATATATCCTACCTTCTTTATAGTATTAAATTATTAATGGTTATTAAAAATAAATTTATGTTTACTTTATCTTCTATTCAAATATTTATATCATTCAACTGAAATAATGATAGTATTGGCATGTGTGTGGACCATGAAATGGAAGAGAACATTTAGGATTATATAAATTCTATTTGTATGGAAGAGAACATTTAGGGTTATATAAATTCTATTTGTATGGATAATGGTTTTTTTACATTTCAATTACAACTAATCTATAATATAATATCATGTAATGTTGATATTTTGATTTAACAAAGCTCTTCAAACATGGCTAAATATAGTCTACCATTATCAATATAATTCAAGCAAAATGTGTAAATAAGCTTATATATATATATATATATATATATATATATATATATATATATATATTTATATTCAGTATATTTATAATGAGATTCACTTATTAATGTCATAATGTGATATAATTTTTTATGAGTATTGTAATGCAACACAATCATTAAGGAATGTATCAATTATTAATTCAACATAAAAAAAAAGATAAATGTTATAATTTAACATAGTCATTGATGAACATCATAATTGAATATTAGATTATGATAAATGTCAAAATGTCAAAAACTCTTTATGAACATCGCAATGCAACCCCATAGTTGATGAACATCATTATGTGACATAACCATTCATGAACATATGAAGTCAACATAATACAACCAACATCAACATTGCAACACACACACACACACACACATTCTTATAAATCATATTCTAAACCTCTTATTGTCTTACAAACGACCAAATGCGGCATAACCCTTGATGAATATAATAATTTGACATAAGACAATGAATATGAATTTCACCATCTATCATAACCATTAAGCATAGAAGATTGCAAGTTTTTAATAAAATTTCCAAACCCCACTTTATAAAACTTCTATTCAAATCCTTGTAAGTGTTATTTTTAGCAAAAAAAAATAACACCTAAATCAAATACTTCAGCTAGGAGTTATACTCAATTAAGAACATTGTACATTTTAACTACCATGTTCTTCAATGAATTTTTTTAGACAGTTTCAGAGTTCAAATTATATACATTCTTGATGAACCATGAATCATTTTACATAACCATTCAGGAACATAAACCACAACCAACCAAGGTCAACCAAACCAAATGCAACATAACCCTTGACCAACATAGCCATGTATCAAAACCAACAAGAAAAATAACAATTTGACATGAAATTTGAGAAGATGAATGTTACAATGTAACATAACCATTGAAGAACATCACAATCCATAATTACCGTTGAGCAATGTCACAATCCAATAAAACCCTCAAGGAACATCACAATGGATATAACAAGGGCGCTCACACAATGTTTATGGAAAAAACAAGTGGAAATGGGGTGTGAATGAATGTGTGCATGTAGGAACATGTGTGCATTCATAGAAACACACACATGTTTTGAATATTACAACCTTGGTACTCACCAAAGTGGAAAACACACTTTCCAACTCAGATTATTTATGAACATGCATGTGTTCCTAAGAAACATGTGTTCTGCACACATGTTCCTAAAAAAAAATGAAAATGAAAATAACAAGTGCTCTTTAGGAATGTGTGCACATTCCTAAAGCGCATGCATGTTATTAGGAACATGAACATGTGTGTGTGTGTGTTGTTACTAACACAAACTCTCTCTCTCTCTCATATCTTCCACTCTCTATCTGACTTCTCTCTCCCTCTATCTTGCTCATTGTCTCCCCTTCTCTCTCACTCTCTCTTTTCCCCCTCTTCCCCTCTCTCCTTGTCTCCCTCTTCCCCCCCCCTCTCTCTCTCCCCTGTCACCCCCCTCCTCTCTCTCTACCCCACTCTCTCTCTTTCTTCTCTCCACTTTCCTCCCTCTTCCACCTTCTCTCTCTCTCTCTCT
>ML793158.1:392970-424996 GCA_009831015.1 Picea engelmannii
TTCAACAGTTGGGAAACAAGTACATGGACTGACCCAAATGCAAACTATGCTACCACCATTTTTACCTCATCCAAATGAAATCCATCTTCCACTTGCACAAACCATTATGCAACCAAACATTTTTCCATCCACTTCAAAAAGAAACCCATCATTACCATTTATGTGCTCAACTACTGATAACATCCCTTTACTCAATACCTCTCATACCTCCTCTAACCTCAACTTCAATCTCACCAACCAAATCAATAGTATTCCATCTACACTAAATACCCTAGCAAATGAAAAACGTCGTAAACAATATTTACATCGCAAAGATGAACTAAATAAGCATAGACGAGCTGCGAGATCCAAGGGAAATCTCCTTTCAATGGATTTCCCATTTGAACCCACTCAACACCGAGCCTTTCCCATATTACATAAACAGTCCATACTCATATTGATGCCTTGTTGAAAATACATACTTGTAATACTTGTATGGAATCTTACCTTGGAATCCGTACAACCATATCACCTGATGGTTTTATTTGTTCTCACTGCCACAAGGAAACTAATTTCCACCTCTTCTCTAAATGGAATAATATGGATCCTAGAGAACAACCCCTTGTCCTCTCTATTCTCACCCAAGTAGAAGAAATGATCATCGCTCGAGTGAGCCCGCTATTGCAGGTTAGCCATGCTCAAGGTGGCCAATACAAATATAGTGGTCACACTATTGGTTTCCAACAAAACATTAACACAATTGTTAATTACTTCCCATGCCACCTTGAATATTTGGACATATTAATAGTTAGAAGACATGGCATCGAGGGAAAATCATATGATTTTTATGTGACCAAATCGCATATCATGAATGAACTTCTATACAACATACAAAATGATAGATATTACAAAGATGTCCAACTCAACCACACCTCAATTTCTTCACTTCATGTTTTACCTACAAACATCTCTTCTCAACTCAACAACATTTCTTCTAATATTTCATATACAACTCATGTTGCTCCAAACTTTGTTGTAAACCAAAATTCTTTTGCCTTCCACCTGCCTAATATGCATCGAGAAATGACATAAATGAATCATTTTATCCAAAACAAATACCCCCCATTAAATCTACTTGAATGGCCACAAATAGGTGCAACACCAGTGAATGAATATACTACCGAGGGATTATTTGATATGGCGTTTCCTTATCTATTCCCAACTGGCCATGCAGTCCATGGCTAGCCACAACAAAAAAAGATTTGCATTGACCAATATGCACTCCACTTGATGTGCTATCATGACAACAGATTTGGTAGCCACCCAAGATTTTGCTACTTCCTTTACAACCTTATCATGTGCCATCGCAATCAATAAAGTGCATGAATGTTTGTAAAGCAGAGCCAAGAGAACAACATTCCAACTATTGAGGCCCTCTGATCCCACCTACAAACTTTGCCTACTAATAAACTACCAGAGCATGTTATGCGATTTGGTGCACATCTTCAAGGGACTAAAGCACACTGGAATTCTCATAGAAGAGAATTGACAGAAATGATCGCACAACTAGGGTGCCCCACATTATTTTTCACACTCAACACAACAGACACAAAATGGCCAGACTTGCATGTTGTAATGGTACCTCTCCAACTTCAAATCCACTTCTACGTCATGTCATTCAACGAACCCACATTGTTTCTTTGTACATGCATAAAAGGTTTGAAATATTTCATTAGAAAATGCTTCAAAAATACTTCCATACTCAAGAATTTTGTTACAAGTATATCACATCTTACTTTTATCCCCATTCATTCTAGGTAAAACATACAACTTGTACATCCATCTAACATTTTTTATTGGTTTTCATGCAGGTATGAATGGAAACACTGAGGCTCCGCACATATTCATGGTTTCTTATGGTTACAAGGTGATCCAGAAATGGAAAATTTGGATTGGGAAGACCCCATACAAATAATTTATGCTAAGAGTTTCTTTGACAAATATGTAACAACTTGGAATCCCTGAAGTGGCCATACTACAAATCTACACATGCATCCGTGCATTGAGGATGACCCTTATTTAAAATATGCAACAACCCTCCTTACTTCACATCCATTTAAGGACTACACAGAGCTCCTCAATCGGGTACAACGCCATACAAGGTGCACAACGATGGCATGTCTCTGTATGAAAGCTTCCAAGCTCCAATGCAGGTATAATTTCCCATGGACCTTACAGTCTAATTCTCCTCTCTTCATTGATGCTTATGGTAAAAAAAAATATGAATCTTCCAGGAATGATGATCATCTAAACATCCATAACCCTGATATACTAACAGTATGGCGAGAAAATATGGTTTGTCAACCTATCCTCTCCCGTCACGTAGTTATGAAATATATTTCCAAATATGCTTCTAAAGTAGAGGTTCGGTCAAAGAGATATCATCATATGTTGACTAGAACCACAGATACATTGAATCCAACAAATATTGCTTCATTTTCCTATACGCATTTTCACACAAAATCTATAGTCAACCGAGATATAGGCACCCAAGAAAGTTGTCATATGCTACAAAAACTCCCCCTTGTCACATGTAGTCATATTTTCATGACACTAAATGTTGGTCGCCATATCTTTCGTCGAGTATCCAAAGATACATATGATTTTTTATCTGGATCTACCTTCATTGATGCCTATGTCAATTGACCTCCTTTCCTTAATCCCCTCCCTCTCATTGAAATTGAAAAATATTGGTCATATATTTGCCATCGAAAAATTAAGCCTTGGCAATGAAGGAGCTCTCCATTAATTGTCCTTATATGACCACGCTTCAGAATCATTCCGACACTAGATTACAAATCCTTTGAAGAATTTTGTTGGAGTGAGTTGCTACTATACAAACCATTCAGTAAATTTGCAACTGACATAGGTCTCTCAAGAGATACTATCATACACAAATGGCAAAACACAAAAGGAACCTGCCATGCATAGCATGTAGACCGTTCCCTTTTAAATGTTGAAGAAATACCACTAGATGAAGCTGAAGAAAATGATACAAATATGCATTTCGACATGGAGATAAATGAGTTGGAATTATTATCAATATTGATGCATTCTACCAATATAGAATTCAACGAGCTTAACATTCTTGGACATTGTGACTTTGACACCAATTATTGTTGGAACAACCCACACATTCCAGAAGTAGTTCTTACTTATGCAACACAGTTCATTGAAACCAATCGACCTTCTATGGATGTGCTACAAAAGCATGGACCTATCAATCTAGGGGATAATACATTGTAACACAAACAATATCAGGCATTCAATATAGTATTACAACATTCACAACAAAAAGAAAAAAAATCACACCTAATGATGATCATCCAAGGAACCACTGGCACTAGAAAATCTTATCTAATCAATTGCATTAAATCTTCTTTGAATGGACAATCTCCATATGGACATAGTCTAATACTACTTCTTTCTCCCACTGGAGTTGTAGCTTTCAACATACAAATAACTACTATACATTCAACACTTAAGATTCCAATAAAAAATTTCCAACCTTTGCAAACACAAACATTAGTAGTGTTCCAAGAAGTGATGAAACATATCCATTATGTCCTCATTGATGAGATGAGGTTCATTGGGCGTAAACTATTTGTGCAGATCGAAATCTATCTACGTGAAGCCTTTCCAGAAACCAACAATTTTCCATTTGGTCATTGCTCTATAGTTCTTGTTGGTGATCTAGGACAACTCCCGCCTGTTATGGATAAACCTTTGTATACATGTGAAACACCAGGAAGGTTTTTGTGAAACTCCTTCACCACTATTGTAACCTTGCAAACAAGCTACCGCCAACAAGGGAAGGATATACAACAAGTCCAATTTCATTGCCTATTGACAAACATCTGAAATGAAACTCCACTACAAGAAGATTGGGAGATCCTTCAATCTCGTACAAATGCATACTTGTCTACAACGGAATTGAAAGACTTCAATGTGGCCATACACCTATTTGAAAAAAATACTTTGGTGTACCAACACAATAAAAAAATGATTCAATCCTTGAATAGGCCAATAGCACGTTACATCACATAACTCCTTGTCTCTTCTATCTCTAAGGAAGATGATGACCATCAATTATAACAACAAATCTTGCTATGTATTTACCAACGTGTTATGTTGACCTATAATTTATGGATCCAAACAGGATTGGTTAATGGAGCACTAGGCTTGGTCACTCAAATTACCTACATAGAAGGAGTCAACCCTCCAAGCTTTCCAACATATGTCGTTGTGGAGTTTGATACATATCTCGGTCCACCATGGGATGATGTCAACCCCAACAAAATACCAATCCCACCCATTAAAAGTGGCAATAAGAAACAAATCCCACTCAAAATGTCATGGGGTTTGACTATATATAAATCCCAAGGATTAACACTCTCAATGAAACCATAGACATTGGAAAGGTTGAATGACAAGGCTTAACCTTCACAGTAATATCACACATCAAATCATTAGCAGTTTTGCGCATCTCCCCCTTCTTCTCTTTTGACCGTTATGAAAAAATGCAAGATAGCACATTTGTTGCAATGCGAAAAGAAGAAGAAACATGCTTACATGCTTTGTCATTATAACCCATTTATACTCTTCTCAAACCAACAAGTCTATCCATAACTCTGTGATATGTACTTCATCTCTTTTTCCTTCATATCTTCATGGATTCAACTCGTTTCTTATAATGCCTTCTCAAATATTGCACTTGTTCCACTAAGAAAGCAAGTAGAAGAAAGCTTATATGGTTTCACGTTGTAACCCATTCTTACTCTTCTCATATGACTAAATTTACTCCATCTCTTTGTCCTTCATATGTCATGGATGCTTCTTGTTTCTTAATATATTTAGCACACATTTTCATGTTCTTTTTTATTCCTTAAAAATTTTCAACTCACTTTTCCTATTTTGTACATTTCTTCATTGCTTCCATACCACTATAGCCTTCATATACTTCTTTTACATTGATTTAAGATGAAAAACACATAACATAAGGTTAAGGTTAAGCTCGCAATTTGTACACATTTATTTAATGCTCATTTGTTTTCTTCTTTCTTCCACATCTACTCACATATTCTTTAATGGCCTATTTCAGTGCATCATCAAATACTGTTAATATAAAAAGCAACCATTACTTCAACATTCTCATTCGCTCGCTTAGGGGGTATGCTAGTATTAAAGTATTAATACATTTATTGAAGATGACTATGGTTGACCATGATCATGGTTTCTTATGATCATGACTATAAATTACATTGATACATTAAAGTGTATTAATTTAATTAATTAATACATTAATACATTTTTAATAAATACAATACTAAAGTATTAAGATATTAATAAAGTATTAATACAAAAATAAAATAATATATTAATAAAGTAGTAAGACATAAATAAAACATTATTACATTATTATGTATAAATTAAAGTATACATTTACATTAATGTATAATAATAATAATAATAATAATAATAATAATAATAATAATAATCTATTTTTAACTGGTAAAGTCTACGAAGGTATACATACCCTACCCCCCTCTGGATTTGAACTTGTGA
This sequence comes from Picea engelmannii, assembly GCA_009831015.1. Taxonomy (NCBI): domain Eukaryota; kingdom Viridiplantae; phylum Streptophyta; class Pinopsida; order Pinales; family Pinaceae; genus Picea; species Picea engelmannii. The sequence goes on from ML793158.1 coordinate 398,575, forward strand.
CCTCTTAAGAGGAAACACATGTTCTTAACCATTAGGCCCACTTAAGTTGTATACTAATTAATTTATACATTAATATATTAATGTAAAGTATACTAATTAATTAATACATTAATTAATTCATATATTAAATACATTATTAGTAATGCATTTATTAATAGGCTAATATATTAATATTTATATTATAATATAAATATTGATATTAAAACATTAATATTACAGAATTAATACATTGTAAAAGTATCAATATATTATTAGTAGTACATTATTAAAGTATTAATTGGTTAATACATCATTAATATATTATTAATACATTAATACATTAATAATTTATACATTGGTAAATTAATTAATTTATACATTAAATACTTTATAAATACATTATAATGTATTTAATATTATTAATAATGTAACTTAACTAAGGTATTAGTTAATTTATTATAATGTATTTAATATTATTAATAATGTAACTTAACTAAGGTATTAGTTAATTTATACATGGTATTAGTTAATTTATACATTAAATACATTATTAATAATGTATTTATTAATATTTTTAATACACTAAAATATTAATATTAATATTTATAAAACATAAATATTGATATAAAAAAATTAATTTTAAAGAATTAATACATTAAAATATTAAAAAGGTATCAATACTTTAGTAATACATTATTAAAGTATCAATACCTTAATAAATGCTTTATTAAAGTAATAATACACTAATACATTATTAATACATTATTAAAGTATTAATATGTTAATACATTAATTTACAATGGTCATGCTTGACTATGGTTGGCCATTATCATGGTTAACTTTGGTAGAAATTTGTTGACCTTGGCAAGGACAGGTTTACTATGGTTGACATGGTTAATTATGGTTGACCATGACCATGGTTGACCATGACCATGGTTAACTTCGATAGACCTTCATTATGGTTAAGTTCTATAGACCTTGACTATGGTTGACGTTCACTTTGGATGACCTTCACTATGGTTGACCTTGGTTGACCATAACCATGGTTGACTGTGGTTGACCATGGTTGACAATGATTAACCATGTTTGACAGTTGTTGTCCATAGATGATCATGGATGGCCATGACCATAGTTGATCAAGACTACGAATGATATTCAAATAGTGAAATTTGGAAGTATTTGTCACATTATAACGACATGATATTCACGTAACATTGCGACAATGAAGCTATGTTGATGACATTGTGATGATGACACTATGTTCTTCATATCGTGACAATATGGTTATTTTTGTGACATTGCAAGGGAGGGACTAAGTTCGTTATATTGTGACGACAAGATATTTGCATCACAATATGATGATATGATATTTGCATCACATTGCAATGACGGGGATATGTTCATCACATTGCGACGACAATATATTGTTTGTCACATATTGGTGACGACATGCATATTGGGATGAGGGGTTTGTGTTCATCACATTGCAATGACAGGTCATTTAAGTAAAAAGTGGCAATGTGATGAACATAAATGTTGTATGTTCATCGTATTTTGAATGGAAATGTGATGAAAATAATACATTAATTTACAATGACCATGCTTGAATATGGTTGGCCATGATCATGGTTAACTTTGGTACAAATTTGTTGACTTTGGGAAGGAAAGGCTCACATGGTTGACCATGACCATGGTTAGCTTCCATAGACCTTCACCGTGGTTAACTTTTGTAGACCTTCACTATGGTTGACGTTCACTATGGATGACCTTCACTTGGTTGACCATGACCATGGTTGACCATGGTTGACAATGGTTAATCATGTTTGACAGTTGTTATCCATAGGTAACCATGGTTGGCCATGACCATGGTTGACGAAGACTACGCATGACATTCATATAGTGAAATTTGGAAGTGTTTGTCACATTATGACGACATGATATTCGCGTAACATTGTGACAATGAAGCTATGTTGATGACAGTGTGATGAGGAGGCTATGTTCGTCATATCGCGACGATATGGTTATTTTCATGACATTGCAAGGGAGGAGATAAGTTCGTCAGATTGTGACAATAAGATATTTGCATCACAATATGATGATAGGATATTTGCATCACATTGCAAGGAAGGGGCTATGTTCATCACATTGTGACGATAGTATATTGTTTGTCACATATTGACAATTACAAAGATATTGGGACGAGGGGTTTATGTTCATCACATTGCAATGACAGGTCATTTAAGTAAAAAGTGGCAATGTGATGAACAAACATGTTGTATGTTCATCGTATGTTGAATGGCTATGTGATGAAAATAAATGTCGTATGTTCACCACATAGTGATAACATGATATTTATTTCAACGACGACGCTATGTTCATCACAGTGCAATGACACAACATTGTTTTTCACATTATGATGTCAGGATATTTGTGTCATAGATGACGCATATATGTTCATCACATTAGGACAACAAGATTGTTTTTGTTAGATTGCAACAATAGGGTTATGTTCATCACATTGTGATGACGAGGTTATGTTCGTCACATTGTGACAATATAGTTATGACAAGACATTCTCATCACATTGTGAAAATATTGTTATGGCCACTCATATTCATCACATCACGAAAATATCGTTGTGTTCATCACATTGTGACAATATGGTTATGGCCATCCATGTTCAACCATTGTCAACCATGGTCATGGTCAATCAAGTTCAACCATATTTATGTTCATCACATTATGATAATATGGTTATGTTTGTCACATTATATGTTCAACGTATAATGCTAGGTTTTCCACTTTGCGTCAATATGGTTATGTTCGTCACATTGCGATGACGACAGGATATTCGTTATGTTCATCACATTGCGATGACGACAGGATATTCGTTATGTTCGTCACATTGTTCATCACATTGGGAGGGAAAGATATTTACGTGACATTATGATGAGTAGATATTTGCATCACTTTGCAAAGAAGGGGATATGTTCATGACATTGCGACGATAGGATAATGTTTATCACATATTGACGATGATGGGGATAGTGCAATGATGGGGCTATGTTCATCACATTTCCACATCATGAAATTTAATTAAAAAGTGGTTATGTTATGAACATAAATATCATATGTTCATCGTATGTCATATGGCTATGTGATGAACATGAATTTCGTATGTTCATCATATTGTGACAACAAGACATTTATTGTGACGACGAGGATTCATCACATTATGATGACAATACATTGTTTTCCACCTTATGATGACAAGATATTTTCATAACATTGCGACGAGGAGGCTATTTTCATCACTTTGAGATGACAAGGCTATGTTTGACATTGTTTGTCACCTTATGACGACAAGATATTTGCATAACACTATGACAAGGAAGCTATGTTCATCACATTGTGACACCTAGAAATGTTTGTCACATTGTGACATCAGGATATGTGTGTCACATTGCAACGTGAGAAAATATTCATCACATTGTGACAATAGAGCGATGCAGGACACATTGCAACATTTTTTTATGTTCATTAAATTACAACGTTACTATCCACATTTTGACGACATGGCTATGTTCATCACATTACCACGTTAGTTTATGTTTGTCACATTGCAACGTTACTATGTTCATTACAATGAGACCTCGAGATATGTTTTACATATTATGTCGTCATTAAGAGATTGTGACAATGTGAGGACAGGGTAAATGTTCACATTACAACGTTGGGAAATTTTCATCACAATGTGACAAAGGAAAAAATTCATCACATATTGAGGTATGTTCATGAGTGTAACATTGTGAGATTTGTGTAAATAATTGCAATGTTGGGCTATGTTTGTTAGATTGTGACATTAGGGTTCTATACATTGTAATGTAGGCTTTTCGTTTGTCACACGCATTATGAAATTGGAATAGATTTGTGAGATTCTGACAATGTGTTATGTTTGTCACATAGTGACATCAAGAAATGTTTGTCTCATTGCAATATTGGGCTATGTTTGGCAAATTGCAACATTGGGTTCTGCACATCACAATGTGACAAAAGGTTATGTTTGTCAGATTGTGACATTTGGAAAATTTTGTCAGATTGTGACATTAGGACATGTACATGACATTGAAACATAAGGGCATGTTTGTCACATTGTAATTTTTTTTTCATCTTAACGCTAAGTCTAATGGGCAAGATGATTGACTTATAAAATTATATAAACATTTTCAACATCCAAGTACAAAAATGTATGTAGTAATATATATGTTATAGATATATTTAATTTGAAATTATGTCAAACTTTTTCAACATCTAATTAAATGTATTAGTAATTGACTTATCTTAAGTGAAGTTTATGCAACCAATTTCAAGTTAATTATGTTTTCTTTTAATATAATAAAAATTGAAATTTAATAAATTATATCAACATTTTCAACATCCGATTGTATAAAAATGTATGTAGTAATATATATGTTATAGATATATTTAATTTGAAATCATGAAAAATATTTTTAATATCTAATTAAATGTATGTAGTAATTGACTTATTCTAAATGAATTTTATGCATCAAATTTCAATTTTATAATAATAATAATAATAATAATCTATTTTTAAGGTCATGGCCAAGCCACACAAAATTGGTGTATGAGACCCCCTTGTTTGTGGGACAAGGGACCCCCCTCCACCCAACGATTTGATTGGTAAAGTCTACGGAGGTATACATACCCTACCCCCCTCTGGATTTGAACTTGTGAACTCTTAAGAAGAAACACATGTTCTTAACCATTAGGCCCACTCAGGCTATATTTCTTTAATAATATATTTTTAAGGCCAAGCCACACCAAATTGGTGTATGAGACCCCCTTGTGTGTGGGACAAGAGACCCCCCCTTCGCCCAATGATTTGAATGGTAAAGTCTACGGAGGTATGCATACCCTACCCCCCTATAGATTTGATCTTGTGACCTCTTAAGAGGAAACACATGTTCTTAACCATTAGACCCACTCAGGCTGCACATATTTTCTTAACCATTAGACCCACATGTTCTTATATTTTCTTTTAATATAATAAAATTTTATATTTAATAAATTTATAAAAATTATATTTAAATATAGAATATGTTTTTTCCTTCTTAGAAAAAGATTAAATTACCAAAAAAATAGTATATGGTTATATTTATAAAATTAAAGCTAAATATTATTAGAATTCATATAAAATAGATTTAACAAGAATACAAGGAACATTAACTTTCTTATACTATCTCGAGCTTATGCCCACATCATCAATGAAAAAAAAATCATTCATTATTAATAAAAAATAATCCTTCACTATCAAAGAGATTCTTTTTATAAAAATATGAAATGTTGAAAATATTTCATTTATTTTCAAATATTTTTCATATAGAAAAGTAGATTGCTATCCATTTGTAATCAAAATCACTTTCATTTAATTTTCAATATGTGGAGATATTTATTTTTTTTCTCTTTTCTGTGTTTCCATTTATTATTATTATTTAAATGGAATTCAAACCATTTTATTGTTATTATAAAATAAACCTTAATTTACAAATAATCATACCCCTAATTTTAATAAAAATAACACTAATCTTAATAACCTTAACCCTAATCCTAATAACCATTTACTTCAATATATTATTAATACATTATTGATGACATCTTTAATTATTAATATTGATTAATAATTAGTATATAAAGAGTATGTATGTTACATACATAAAGTACCCATTGTATATATTAACTAGCACATAATTGTGACTGATTAATGCCGAAAGGCATATTTACTTTACTTTATACATACTTGTCCACTCTTATGCACGCAGTTTCTTGAGCTGTCATGAAGAACGCAGTTGAGCTGTCATTGAGCCATTGTGATGAATATGAAACAGGCATCATATATTACTACGTCGAGACACTTGGTATTGTGAGTCATCGTTGAGCTACGAAGAGACACTTGAGCTACACGCATCGTGAGCCATCGTTGAGCTATGGAGAGACACTTGGAATCATATATTACTACGCTCTGCCCATTATGAAACGCGTGGATTGCTAATGCTGAAACGTCTGAGGAAAACGCGAGAACAAGTGAGGAAATTCGTGGTTAATAATTCAAATGTGGTAATGTTAAACGTTAATCATTTAAACGTGGCAATCATATAGTGTTATAGTAATTTTTTAATATGATTAGGTAAATGTTAAAAAGTAAACAGGTTAATGGATGCATTCAAAATACAAGGAGATTATGAAGAGTAAATCACATTCATTGATTTGGGAGGACGACTAAGAATATTCCAACATCTTTAATTGTTAGCCATCATATTAGAATTTTAGATTAAAAGATGATTAATTGTGCCCATTGCCAATAGGTATACGCCTTTCGACGTAATTATGTATATTAATAATTATTAATAATACAATTATTATTATTATATTATTGTATTATGTATAATAATTCTTAATGTATTAATAAAATTTATTAATTGTATTGTTAATGATAATCAAAGCAATAAGTAAACTATTATTAATAATATTAATAATTATTATTACTATTCACCAATAATAATAATAATAAGTATTTGTTTATATTAATAATAAATATATTAATTAATACTAATTATTAATAACTATTAATATAGTTAATAGTTGATATTAAATTAATCACTTTTTAGTATAATAATTTAATATTAATAATAGTAATCCTAACTTTACCAATAATTAATATATTAATAATACATACATTAATCCTAAATCTAATACCCCTAACCCTATTAGTAATATATTATTAAAAACCCTAATCCTAAATTTTTCAAAATTAATTAATCCACTTTATTAATATATTAATTTACAAAGCTAGCTTATTTTATTATAAACTTTATGTTATTTTCGAATGAAGTGTTACACTCATCAAAATTTGTTGAATACGAAGGAAGAATATGAAAGTACTAGTAATTATGCGGCTGCAAAAACTTAGAATTAGGAAAACCAACACACAGGTGAGGCTATGCTCACAATCTATATTATTCAATGAAGACTGATTACATCATTATATAGGAACGACTCTACTTAGTCGGTTACAACAAACCATAGAAAACTAGACTCTACATTAAGTGAAATAGAGTTCAACTACACAACTAACTCTTGCATCATTATTTCAAAGTCTCCCCCTTAATGGAGAATGGATTGACTCCTACACCTGACATCTCCCTGAACATCTCAAACTTAATCTTTCCAAGAGGCTTAGTGAAAATATCAACAACATTTTCACAAGTATTACAATACATAAGAGCTATTTCATTGGATTGCAACTTTTCTCTAACAAAATGAAACTGAGCATCAACATGCTTTGTCCTTTCATGAAAAATTGGATTATTCTCTAGCTTGATTGAACTTTGATTATCACATTTGATCATTGTAGGTTCCTTTTGTTCTTCTCCAACATCTTGAAAAAGTCTTCTCAACCAAACAACTTCACAAGTTGTTGCACACAAGGATTTATATTCTACTTCAGTAGAAGACAAAGATACAATAGGTTTCTTTTTACTGCTCCATGAAACAACCTTGGATCCAATGCCAAACACATATCCAATGGTTGATCTTTGATCATCCGGATGGCCAACCTAATCAGAATCTGAGTAACCCGTCAACTCAACATCATATGCATCAGTATATTTAATACCATAATCAAGTGTTCATTTTAGATGCCTAAGTACTGCCTTTGTTGCATTATAATGGCTTTCTAGAGGTTTCTCCATAAACTGACTTAATACACTCATAGAATATGAATTATTAGGTCTGGTTGTGGTAATATAATTCAAATTACCCACCATCCATCTATACATAGTGCCATTCACCTCCTTTGAACCATCATCACAAGAAAGTTTCATATTCTACTGCATGGGAACAATAGAAGATTTGCATTGATCCATTTTAAATCTCTTAAGTACTTCTCTGACATACTTACTTTGACAAACAAAATTTTGGCCTGCATTTCTCCAAACTTCAAGACCTAGGCAGTAATGTAACTCACCAATATCTTTCATTTCAAAAACTTGTGACAACTGCTCCTTGATTTCATCAATTAATTTCTCTACATTTCCTGTAATTATCAAATCTTCAACATATAAGGAAATCAATACTATATACCCTGTTCATCAAATTTGGTATACATATTTGGATCACTTTTGCTCCTCATAAAACCTTGTTGAAGAAAGAAAGAGTCTATTTTCTCATACAATGACTTAGGTGCCTGTTTTAGTCCATACAATCATTTCTTCAACTTGCACACTAAGTGTTCTTCCCCATGTCCACAAACCCTTTAGGTTGATTAAGGTAAACCTCCTCCTTTAACTCACCATTCAAAAATGCATATTTAACATATAATTGGTGTAGCTTCCAATGATACTTTGTAGCTAAAGCAATTAAAAATTTGATAGTATTCAATTTATCCACTGGTGAAAATGTTTCAACATAATCAATACCTCATGTTTGTGAATACCCATTTTCCACCAGTCTAGACTTATATTTATCTATACTACCATATGATTTAAACTTGGGTTTGTATATCCATTTGCATCCAATGAGATTTTTATGTTTAGGCAATTCAATCAATTCCCAAGTATTATTTTTCATTATAGATTCATATTCTTCCTCCATTGCATTTCTCCATTCATCACGTTCATTTGCTTCATTAAAACTCATGGTTTCTATGACATTTTAAATGCTACTCATTAGGGCATAGTCTCTATACCTCTCAGGGAGCCGAACCTGTCGTGAAGATCTTCACAACTGATTATCTTCCTCCCCACTTTTTGAAGATCTGTCTTTGCCTCTAGGTGAACTGTGACTTCTTGAAGTGTCCATATCACTATCACTGAGTCCTTCTTGCTGCTGCGGTTGCTGTTGTCGTTGCGGTTGTGGTTGTTGTTGTGGTGGCTATTGTGTTGGTTTTTGTTGCTGCTCTTATTTAACTCCTTCATCAAGAAGTCCATGCCATTCCTCATGACTATTGTCATCATGATTTCCTGCTTCCTGATCATGGAAAAGTACATCTCTACTCGCAAATACTTTGTGAGTAGAAGGATCAAACAATTTGTATGCTTCAAATTCAGAATAATGCCCTATGAAAATACTTTTAATGGATTTAGCATCCAATTTCTTCCTATTCTCCTTTGTAATATGTGAAAAAGCCTTACACCCAAATACTTTCATAATATGAACTATAGGTTTGGAACCATACAAGGCTTCGAAATGAGTAACATTATCAAGTCACCTTGTTGGAATTTTGTTCTTTAAATAAACTGCAATATTTATGGCTTCAACCCAAAATGTATTTGAGAGATTCTTACCTTTCATCATGCTGCGTGCACACTCTACCAGAGTTCTGTTTTTCCTTTTAGCCACTCCATTATGTTGTGGAGTGTGGGGTACTGTAAACTATTGTACTATTCCATGATATTTGCAATATGTGATGAAGTCCCCTGATTTATACTCTCCCCCTTGATCTAAATGAAATATTTTGATGGATTTTCCTGTCTTCTTTTCCACCATGGTTCTAAATTCCTTAAAGTACTCGAAAACATCACTTTTTCTTCTAAGGAAATAAACCCATGTATATCTTGTGCAATCATCAAAAAATAACAGAAAGTAAAAAGAACCTCCTAAATACCTAGTCTTCATAGGCCCACAAACATCAGTATGCACAAGATCTAACCCATCTCTCTTTTTCCTATCAGGATTAGAGGGGAATTCATCTATGTGCATCTTTCCTAATGCACATCTATCACAAGAAACATTCTCATTCTTTAACATGGGAAGTCCTTCAACCATAATTTTTTTCTGTAATAACAATAAATCAGGATGATTGATGTGGCCATAACTTTGATGCCAAAGAATCTATGTTGGCATAGTTGCAGAATTTAGTGCGTGATGTTCTTTGCTGGTAACATCAAGTTTGTATAGGCCTCCTGCTTTGACTCCCATTGCAACAATTTAGAATTGGTCCAGCAGATCCTTCACTATGCAATAATTTTTGAAGAATTCAACCTTCAAGTTCTGATCTGTAATGGTGGACACAAAGATCAAATTTTTCATTATCCCTGACACAAACACCACATTGCGAATGTGACAAATAGTTCCATTCGACAATGTCACAACAATGTCTCCATATCCCTTGATCTGATAAGTGCGGTCATCTCCAAGATATATGATGGCTCCATTATGTGTTTATTTAAAATTAGTGTACACCACATCTTATTACATGTCATATGTACCGATGCTCTGAAATCCAGAAACAGGGCATCAAAATCATCAGTTTCAGCAGATAAAGTAGCGTTAGACACAGACAACCTAAGATCTCGTGAATCAAAATTCATGGGTTCATCAATCTCATTAGTAGCAATAAACAATCTGAGATCATGATTTGAGGATTTTTCTGCATAATGACCTGAATGTGTTCTAGGTTTACTCCTAGCCTCATCACTCTTCTTCTTATGAAAGTCTCTAATAATATGTCTAGGTCAACCAAAATAAAAATAACTCTTTGATTTAGTCATGTTAGATTGCATACCTTGATTCGGCCTTGGATATTGTCTTCTCTGCGATGAGGCACCTCTCTGCGATGAACTGCCTCCTCTACCTCTTTCTCCTGATCTCCTTCTTCCAGATCTCTTATTTGACCACAATGAAAAATATTTATTCTAAGGATTCAGATTCCCATGCCTCTCTTCCTCTTGCAACGAAATACCTGCCATTTCTTCAAAAGTAGGAGGTTTCTCCCTTGCTGTGAGACATGTTATGAACATATGATAATCTTGTAGCATACCATTTAAGGTAAATGTGACCAGATCAGTGTTGGAAACAGTTTCGCCTATATTTCCTAGCTTGTCTTTCACCTCTTTAATACGACCCAAAAATGAACTAACTGATTCATTTCCATCCATCTTAATGCCTAGCAATTTAGTTTTCAGGAACATGATACAATTTTTGTTACTAGTTTCATATAAATCTTTAGGTGTTGTCCACGTTTCATCAGAAGTTGTAGCTTCTCTAATATGTGGAATTATGCTATCTTTAACAGACATGCACAACAATACCTTTGCCTTGTTTTCACACTTATCTCATTCTTGGATCTGTGTTGTTGTTGCATCGGCAGCCGCATCAGGTTTCGCTTCAGTTCCCTTCGTAATGATTCAAACACCATAGCCTTCTATGAGCGTCTACATCTTGAATTTCCAGTTAATGAAATTCAAGCCATCTAACTTGTTGGCTTTGTTGAGGTAGGTCTCTGCCAGCGGATTCGTCAATGTTGCAAGTGTCTTCTCGTCCAATCAGACAATGGATCCTTGTATCACCAAAGGTGAATCATCAAGAAATCATAACTTTCACCAATTTTCTCCTTTTATTGAACAATCCGTCGCTCTGCCTTTAGATCCATCGATCCAAGTCTACCTAGGCTCTTAGCTTAAAATAAATATGAGAATTTAAAAAAAAAAACCTTTACACCATTCCATGCATAAAAAAACCCATGCTCATTTATAAAAAACTCTCATATAAAATCTCACATGTAAAAAAGTCACGCTCATATGTATAAAAAGGAATTTAAATTTCTTAAAAGAAATCCTTTTTAATACACATACATCCACTTTTAAATAAACTTTCTACCTCACTCACAACTCACTCACAAAGGTAAAGTTTAAACCTTACAAAGAATCCACTTTAATAAAAAAAACTCACTCTTTTTGAAAAAAAATGTTGACAATTTATAAAGCAATCTAAAATATATCCCCTTTCTCATTTGCATAAGAAATCGTGGCATCCACTAATAAGAAATAGTGCACAAGGAATGGTGGAGGAGGACGCAACTTAACTCTATGCATCATTTTTTTACAACACCTCAAAAAAAACTTACACTTCAACACGATCCGCTTCAACCTCATATTCCAGCCTCACAAATGCTCACGGATTTGCACCAGATGGTGGATCGTCTCTCCAGCCTCGACCTGCTCTCACGGATCTGCCCCAAATAGCTCACGCTTTCCAAAGAAAATTTTGCACTCTTCCATGCTCACCGCACCACGATTTTACAAACAAACGACATTCAAAATGGTCGGTGCTCCTCCGAACAACAAAGGGGAGTGCTAGCACGCCTTTTCAATGACAAGGGGGGCGTTGCAGCGCTCTCGTAGAGGTGAGGCGTGAGCGCTAGTTCCCTAGTGCGCTTGGATGAAAACCAGGGGAGCACGAGGTCATCGGATTTTTTAAAATATCGTAAGAGTGAGAGGGAGCACTCAGCATCCCTACTCAATTAATTTGATATCTTTTCCTTGGATCTCGCCTTAGAGAGTTGGATCTCCAACCTTGTTGTTATATCAATCATAGGTGAGGCTACGCCCACAATCTATATTATTCAATGAAGATTGATTACATCATTATATAGAAAACAACTCTACTTAGTCGATTACAACAAAAAATAGAAAACTAGACTGTATTAAGTGAAATAGAGTTCAACTACACAAGTGACTCTTGATCCATTATTTCCAAGTCAAAATTCATTAATGGACACTATATTTCTTGAATACAAACTACATCATTCATTAATGGAATGAAGTGTTACGGGCTCCCGTTGCCATAGTAGTTGAGTGGTAGATATGGTAAACTTGGTACAAATGCAATTCTAATAATGTAAAATGATAAAAGGTGAATAGTGTAGTAAATTTGTAATTTCATGTAAGTTTGTTAATCATTTGAACGTGGCAATTAGATGGTTACACAATAATTTTTTAATGATATTAAATAAATATTAAAAAGTAAACAAGGTAATGGATGTCTTTAAAAATGTTAAAAAGTTATAAACATGAGATCTCATTCATTGATTTGAAAGGAAGATGAAGAATATACTAGCATCTTTAATTGGTAACCATACCATTGAAGAATATATTATTCACCGGCTTTTAGGAATTAATTAATGATGTAACACATGCCGATTCAAACAAATAATGGAACAGGGACGACCAATTTTGGGTCTGGTTAAAGTACTTGGCATCAAATCGAGCGGTGAATCGTGCATGAGTGGTGACCGAGTAAACGTGTCGCCCGATGGCTGAATCAGTGGATGGCTTTGAAGCAGCTGGCCACTTCCAAATATATCCTCCAGCAACAAAACATGTTGTTACTCAACATTCTCAGAGTGAGCACGCGTTCTCCATTACTTTGTTGTTTTTCCCCATTATTGTATTCTAATGAATTATTAAGTTTTGTAGTTTTTCCCATTATTGTATTCTAAAGAATTACTAAGTTATGTATTGTAAACGACATTATACAACCTTAGTGGTAAAGAAATCAAAGTGAGAAGAAATCAAAACATTGATTGCAAAGCTACAAGGTTATTTTATCAAGGTTGTTCAATCTTCCATGAATTTTTTGTGAGTTAATAAGAAAGTGGTATTGGGAAATCAGGAAATGGTGAGAGGAAGTATGGGTCACAAGAAGAGGATATACTAAATTAGATTGGCCAATGACGAGTAGAAATCCGAGCCTCAAATTGAGGCATTCGGAGTAGAAGCAACAATGCAGGTGGAATCCGGAAAACAATTGATTACAAGCTTATGATCAAACATGCTAGAAGTTTTCATTGTGCATCGTCTTAGAGGCCTATGTATACGTGTTGTATATATATGCTTTATTTTGATTAATCTCCCTGCTCTTTTCATACCTCTTAGTGGCAACGTTGATTTGTTGGTCTATCCTAAGATGTTAATGTTGAAAGAGTTCCTAAAAATGATAAATGAAGCAGAAAAAAGATAATAAGATTAACTCAATGGAGAATGCATACATTAGCAGAATAGAAGTGCACCAACATTTGCGAAACCATCCAATGCAAAATTAGGAGCAAGCACTCGCCACAATGAAGGTTCTCTCTCCTATCCTTCTCTATTTTTATTCTATCTTAATAGCGACCTCAATTAGAAATGTCTGTAATGGCTAATATATCTCCAATCATACTAGGAACAAACAACATAGATTGATTTATAGTAGAAGAATCAACACTTTCATTCTCATGGGAAAATTTATGTGTCTACATGTGGTGGTGAGAGACCATATGGATTCTTGGATCTACAGCGTATAAAGAAATTGTGCACAACACAGTTGAAAACACTGTGCGCCACAAACTTCGTCGTTGAATACTCAGGACTTACTGCGCAGTGGACAACCTATTGGATTTACTATGCGCTTTGATAAAACACTTAACGAATGATTTGTAGTTGCATAAATAACACAATGCTATGCTTAGCACATAAAATCAGAAGCAAAGTAAAACTCAAAAATACATGTAAGTATGACAACACTCAAAATACTTGATATATATATTAAAATTCGACACTATGCACTAATACAAAATACGATAACTGTGAGGAGCTTCAGCTCCAACAACCTCTACTGATTTTACAGACATAGAGCTTGTGCTCTCAGACTTCTTTGACTCCTTAATCGTTGTTGTTGTTTTCTTCTTCACGACTTTGTTCTCTCTACCTCTCTGCATCTACTACATATGTTCATTGACTTCCTACAAACTCAGACTTATAAAGACTACGATTGAGACTTCTTACAGAAGTAAAAAATGACTCAACATTTAATACATTAATAACTTCGACTGACTTCTATCTATTTATCAGAACTCGAGAAAGATAAAGATCGGCTTCATTAATTAAGACTCCTTCTTGTCGACTGACTAATACTAAGATTGTGTAAACGTGTGACTTTGTATTTGGAGACTGATTGTTGAGATGTGAACCTCACCGACTTGTAATTACTATTTCCAACTCTCCCCCTTAATTTTAAGTAGGTGGAATTACAAAAAAATTACATCAAAAATTGAATTGACATTTACTATCACTCATATGTTACTGTGCAGAATCCTAGACTATTGCACAAATGCTAAAATGCATCTCTTGCTCAAACTTTTTTAAAAATGTATGTGACTTGTTCTTTTGACCTTCAAAACTCTAAACAGATCTCAGTGTTATTCACTAATTCTCTAATAAAACGATACCTTGTATCAATGTTCTTGGTTTTCTTGTGAAATACATGATTCTTTGATAACATTATGGCTAAATTGTTGTCACAAAACACTATTGTTGCTTCTTGTTGTTCCTGCAACAAATCTTTTAACATTATTCTCATTCAAACTGCTTTACAAGATGCACTTGTCGTTGCGACGTACTCTGCTTTTGCTGAAGAAAGAGTCACTATGGGTTGCTTCCTTGATGCCCATGATACCATATCTGTTCCAAAATGAAATGTGTACCCAAAGGTATTTTTCATGTCATCTATGTTTCCTCCACAATCACTGTCAATGTATCCAATAATTTTGAAATCTTCTAAAGTAGAATACTTGATGCTAAAATCATTCATTCCATTCAATATCTCAAAATTCTCTTTCCTACCTTCCAATGTAATTCTTTTGGAGTTTCCATGAACCTTGAAATCAAGCTCACTCCATACATAATATTTGGCCTTGTTGTTGTTAGATACATAAAACTACCTACCTGTCTTTTAAATAGTGTGGGATCCACCTTGGACCCTTTATATTCCTTGCTTAACTTCAATCTTGTTATGACATGTGTTGGGGATGCTTTTGAATCTATCACATTAAATATTTTCATAATTTCATGTGCATACTTAGATTGTGAGATAAATATACCATCTTTGGACTGGTGAACATCTACTCCCCCAAAATATATCATAATCCCTAAATGAGTCATTTCAAATTTATCCCTCATGACTGACTTAAATTCTTCTATGTCAAAATCACCTGTAAATATTAAATCATCTACATATAAGGAAACAATTAATTTGTTACCTTGCTAATTTTCCTTCATGTATAGTGTTGGCTCACATTCACTTCTCTGGAATCCATTGTGTGTGAGATATGAATCTATGCGAGTCTTAGGGGTTATTTTAAGGATGGAAATTTATTTTAAAATGTAGAAACCTTGATGAATCTTACTAATCCTTCATATGCTAACTATAAATGTTTGGCGACATTTTTGTAAAAATATTCAAATTTCTAAGGATTTTATATAGTTTGTATAAAATTTTGGCGATTTTTAAGTTAAATTTTTTTTATTCTATAGAATTTGGGCGAATCATTTTTAGAATAACAAATATTTTTTTGGGAAAAACCATGGAAAATTAGTCCATGAGCGAAATTTAGCCCCTAAAATCATCTCTGAATAAATAAAATGTGACTATACCAAGCTATGGGAGCTTGCTTTAACCCATACAATGCTTTCTTTAATTTGTATACCTTGTTTTCTTGTCCTATAATCTCATAGCCTTGTGGTTGTTCCACATATACTTCTTCTTCTAAGTGTCCATTTATGAATGTTGACTTTACATCCATGTGTGCAACTGGTGCAAATGTTTCATTGAAATCTATTCCAGTTTGTTGTGTAAAACCTCTTGCGACTAACCTTGCATTTTGATTTTACACATTTCCTTCTACATCTTGCTTGGTCTTATAAATCCACTTGACACTTATCACATGCTTGTCTTCAGGTACATCTACCAATTTCCATGTTTGATTGATCTCTATGCATTTTATTTCTTCATCCATGGCTTGTGCTCATACATCATCTTTGACAACTTCTTCAAAAGTTATTGGATCATCTATTTGTGAAAACAGAGCAAAAAATGAAAATAAATTTGTTGTGTCCTCATTATATATGTCTCACAAACTTCTTGTCTTTCTTGGTAATAAAGTTGCTAATATTGGATATGGATATGTAGAACTACTTGGATTGCTTGCTAGAGTTTGTTGCGCTCTAGGTGTGTATTGCGCACTTGCTGGTCTTACAAGAGTATTGTGTACTATGCGCTGTGATTTGTGTCACAGTTGAAGAAACTGTGCACTAACTTGTGCATGGTTTCTGAGCCACCTCTTCTTCTTCTATGTCATCATGTTCAATGATCTTGATTGTCTTTGCTATTCTTACATCCCATGCTTCATTCTCCATGAATTGAACATTGCGATTGATTATGACTTTCCTTGTGACATGGTCATACAACTTTTATATTTTTGTTTCTTCAGAATACCCAACAAATATACATTTATGTTCTTTGTTGTCCAACTTCTTTCTTAGCTCATTTGGAACATGTGTGTATGCAACACAACTAAAAACTTTTAAGTGCGCCACATTATGCTTCATACCTATCAAGACTTCTTGAGGAACTTTGTTCTTCACACTCTTTGTTGGACATCTGTTCAAGATGTATACTCCAGTTGCTATTTCCTCAACCCAATACTCATTTGATAAATATTTGGCTGCTAACATACTCCATGCCATTTCCATGATGGTTTTGTTCTTTCTTTCTGTGACACCATTCTCTTGTGGTGTATATCACGCAGTAAATTGCTCGTAGATGCCATGAACTTTACAAAAGTTCTGAAACTCTCTTAAGATGTATTCTCCTCCTCTATCAGTTCTTAGAAACTTAATGTAATAACCACTTTGCTTCTCCACAAGTAATTTATACTGCTAAAAACAACCAAATGCGTCAGATTTATGTTTTAGGAAATATATCCATGTATTTCTTGAGAAATCATCAATAAATGTCATAAAATAAGTATTGCCTCCTATAGATGGTGTTTGCATTGGTCCACAAATGTCTGAATGTACAATTTCCAGTGGATCTTTTTCTTTGTATGACTTTCCAACTGGAAATGATTCTCTATGCTACTTTCCAAATATGCATCCTTCACATATTTTTTCTTCTTTTTCAATCAATGGTAATCCTTTTACCATATCCTTTGTGTGTAGTAGCTTTAGACCTCCAAATTTCAAATGTCCAAATCAGAAATTCCATAGCCATGAATCATCATGTACTTCATATTGGAATGTTGTTTGTATCTCTGTGCTACTTTCTCCCTTCTTGATACTGCACACACTATTTTCTTCATTGGAACTGCACACACTTTCTGTTGTAAATGTAGTGTCTAACTGCACATCTTTTCTTTACCAACAACTAGTGTTTTGTTTTTATTCTTGGCCGGCTTCAATCTCAATGGGAACATTATGTTACTTGTCATCTGGATTTTTTCAATAAGCCGATTGTTTGGATATCTATCCATAATCACACAATGATTATCTTCCATGCAGATTTTGTATCCTTTCTGTAGAAATCATCATCTGCTTATCAAATTATGGTTCAGACCAGAAACATAATATGCATCAGGCATAACCTTTTGTTCTCCTTATTTAGTTAAAATGTTTATACTTCCTTTGCCTAAGACAGTGACTTGGATATATGTTCCAAGTGTAACCTTGGTTTGTACTAACTTATCCAAAATAGAAAACAATTCTACGTTTCTTGTCATGCGATTACTATAGCCTGAATCTAAATACCATATGTCACAGGGACTTTCTTGAGTAACATTGCATTCAAATGGTGATACTATAGTCATTGCTTCAATGCACACCAAAAACATAGGATTGGTTTGGTTATTTGTGTTGTTTGATTGATCTTGTCCTTGTTTGTTCTGATTATATTGTCTCTTTCTGCACTCATATGCATAATGTCCATACTTTTATACTAATGGAATCAAATCTTTGATTTTTCAGTTCTATGACCACTTGGTTGACTGGTATTTGGGTTTTGGCCTCTTCCACCAGTGTTTTCAGGATATCTACTACATCCACCTCTGAAAAAACTTCTTTCTCTGCCTCTAGAGTTATCTCTCCCACTTCCTCTTCCACGACTTATAGATGATTGTGCGGAAAATGCATTCTCTAATGACATATTTGACCTATTTAATCTATGCTCATGATTAATGAGGGAAGCTTGCAATTCATCTAGGATGAACTGACTCATATCTTTTCTCTCTTCTAGAGTCACAACTAGGGTATCAAATTTAGGAGGAAGACTCCTAAGTACCTTCTCAACAACTTTTTTGTATTCTATGGTTTCACCATTAGACTTGATATGATTTATCAGGTCAATGACATGGGTGTAAAATGAATCTACTAAATCTGTGTCTTTCGTTAACAGAGTTTCAAAATCTCTTATAAGAATCAGTAGTTTTGAAGTCTTGACTTTGTCCATACCTTGATAAGATGTTTGTAATGTATCCCATGCCTCTTTTTCTTGATTTGATGATGCAGCTCTTGGGAGTATGCTCTCATGCATGACTTGATGTATGTAAAACACCGGCTTTCCATCCTTCTTTCTTTGATCTTTCAAAGCATCATTCTCAGCTTGTGTGAGTGCATTATATGATTCCCGATATGATGGTTTCAGATAGCCATTCTTGACAATCTCCCATACATATTGACCCCGGAACAACGCTTTCATGGTAAAGGACCATATCTCATAATTATTTCCTGTGAAAATGAGAGGTTGCAGATTTGAAGTAGAAGCCATATTTTCACTTTTCAATAGAGTTAATATTCCGATAAACTTGTTCTGATAGAACCTTCTCTGATCAACCTGCTCTAATACCATATCTCGGATCTACAACGCGTAAGGAAACTGTACACAACGCAGTTGAAAATACGGTGTGCACAAACTTCGTCGTCGAATACTTAGGACTTACCACGTAGTGACAAACCTACTGGATTCACTGGGCGTTGTGATAAAACACTTAATGAATGATTTATAGTTGCAAAAATAACACAGTGTTATGCTTAGCACATAAACTCATAAACAGAGTAAAACTCATAAATACATGTAAGTATGACAACACTCAAAATACTTGATATATATATATATATATAACGTCGATGTTGTGCGCTAATACAAAATACGAAAATTGTGACGAGATTCAGCTCCAACAACCTCTACTGACTTTATAGACACAAATTTTGTGCTCCTAGACTTCTTTGACTCCTCACTTGTTGTTGTTGTTTTCTTCTTCACAACTATGTTCTCTCTACGTCTATACATCTACTACATCTCTACATGCATATTCTCATAGACTTCCTACAAACTCAAACTTATAAAGACTACGAATGAGACTTCTTATCGAAGTAAAAACTAACTCAAAATTTAATACATCAATAACTTCGATTGACTTCTATCTACTTATTAGAACTCAAGAAAGATAAAGATCGGCTTCATTAAATAATACTCATGCTTGCAGACTGACTGATTGATAGACAAATCGGTTGAGACGTGAAGCTCACCGACTTGTAATTACTATTTTCAACATGGATGAAGAGTGAAAAATGCAACCTAATTAATGGAAAATGGAAGGTGTGCACTTGGTTAGGGATCATGCTTATTGTGGTGAAGACCTATGATATTAAGGTGGTCAGAGTTTCAATAATTCTTGTGGTGAAGACCAATGATATTAAGGTGGTCAGAGTTTCAAAAGAACAGTGAGGGATTTAAACATGTTGCAGAGTTTCAAGAGAATAGTGAGGGATTTAAACATGTTGCAAATTATGGGATTTTTAATGTGTTGCTTGTTATGGTTATCAATTCTAAGACATCCATAATTAGTTGAGAAATAAGTTTTTAATTTAAATTTTTTAAGAGTTGTTTTTTTTTAGCTATTAAATATAAAAGGAAGAAAAAATGATAATTTTAATTTATAATTTGATATTTTGTAAAGATATTTTTAATTTTTAATTTGGTATAATATATTAATTGAAATTACAAATATTAAATATTAACATTACATAATTTGATTGCAAAAAAAACAATGTGATTGTAATCAAAATATTAAAGGAGATTGAATCCATTTTTTTTTTATCCAAATTTGTAATCTTGGAAATGATAACATCCTCTAATTTCAATAAAGACAAACCTGAAAAATTAAAATTAAAAGAATGATCAACTTTTTTCAAGTTGGATTTGACTAATCATTTATTAATAATTAAAATATTATGTAAACTTTGAAGAGATATTTTTTTTCCAAAACAATAGTATAGGGGCTAAAATCATTTACTAAATAATTAAAATATTATGTAAACTTTGAAGAGATATTTTTTTCCCAAAACAATAGTATTAGGGGCTAAAAATTTTCATGAATACTATTTGTTTTCCTTACTCGAAAGATAATAAGGAAAAACGAAAGCATGAGAGTTGTACATGTAAAATATAGATACTATGACACTTTTTATAAGGAAATACACAACTCTGTAGATTGTACAGTGTTGTGTTGTTGGGATAAAATTTTGTTGCTTAGTTTTTCAAAACCCATTCGGTTATCCTCCGCTCACACATGCTTCTCAAAACACTTCAAATCCTGTGTACCCTGGTCAACACCAACCTCATACAAGGGGGCCCACTAGTTACAATTATCCACATAACCCAGTGATTGGCCCTACTGGTGTCCCCATGCCGCACCAGCATTACCCACAGGTTAACCGACAACTACCTTTTCTAGCTACCCTGGACCTTCCAGACTTGTCTTGGTTAACGAATGATCCTATTTATCATTCTTTGGTTTGGCCAGCTATTCCAGCTAAACTTCCTTCTGATATCCCAAAATTCGACGGAAAGTCCGGAGAAGACCCAAACAACCACGTGATGACTTTCCATTTGTGGTGTTCATCCAACACCCTCATGGACGATTCTATACGTTTGCGTCTTTTCCAACAAACGCTTACGGGTTCCATGGAAAAATGGTATATTGAACTACCACGTGCAGCCTTTCACGATTTCAACTCTCTCGCCGTGTCCTTCCTCACACACTTCCAACTACCCATTCGATATGAGATGGGTGCTGAACTATTAACCTCCCTTTGTCAGACAACGTTCGTACATATATCTGATCATATTCATGAATGGAGACGACGACGAAGGCTAATCAAAGCGGTCATTCCTGACCAATTGTTAGCGGAAAGGTTCACTAAATCATTGTTACCCCAGATTGCTCGTGATGTTTCCATAGGTGGTGTAGTCACCGAGGAAGAATCCATTGCCCGAGCTCAGTACTTAGACTTAGTCTATTCACAATCCAGTACTCTGTATGAGTTGATACTGAATGCTCCCCGTTCCACTAACGATCCATCCAAACCATCGTCTGCTTCCCACATGGATGGAGTTATTGGCTCCGTCAAAACCCAATCTACTACCCAGTCGACTGGAACGATTCAGCGGCCTGCTTCGACGACTTCTCCCAGCCTGACTGTACCCTCTTCTACCCCTCAAACTCAAGTCTCTAAGGTGAATGCGGTCCAATAAACCCCTTCACAACAATCTGGGGGCAAGAATAAAGCGAGAAATAAATCAAAGAAAAACAATAACAACGAACAACCGAAAAATCAACCGCAAACCCCTGCTGCCGGAAAACAACCACAACAAAAACTGAAATTCCCATGTCTCATTTGTGGTGACGATCACTACACCCGAGACTGTCCACATCGCGATGAAGTGGCCAAGATTTTCAAGGGAAAATCACAAAACCCGCTGTGCTTACTCAGCCTTTTCCGCAGCAGCAATCTTTGGTTGCTCAAACCCCCACCACAGGGGGCAGTTCCAACCCACCCTATGATGAGGCCTCGACAAGTGCTCACATTTACATGTTCAATGGGGTTAATCTAACCACTCTCTCTACAACATATGACACGCTAGTTAAACCTGATAAGCCGAAGACTACTAATGGTTCTGCACTGGACCCGTTACCATCTTCCATTGGTCCTCCCTATGCTAGCCCTCCATCCAAGCTGCTTCAGATTGAGAAATCTTCGTTTGAATCCATCTTACGCCCTCCTAAGAGAACCATTTGGAAATCTACCTTCAATCCTAATTCACGGGCTGCCAAAAACTACAACATTGTAGAAGATTTGGCCCAAGCACTGTGTGCTATGTCCGCCTTGGAAGTTCTACAACACTGTCCCAACCAACGTAGAATGCTCTTAGCCGCTATCGACGCTTTTGATCTCGAGTCATCAAATAACCTCATGTTTAATCTAGATGACCATCAACCACGACTCTCCTACCGGTTAGCTTTTCAAATCGATGTTGTTGTTCACAACCAACAAATCCACTGAACTATCTTAGATGAGGGAGCCTCTACTTGTGTCATGTCCTTAGATTGTTGGAAGGGATTAAAATTACCTGCCCTTAACAAATCCTCTACAATGTTACGCGCTTTCGATGGACGAGGTTTTCATCCTCACAGGTTATTACAATCCCTAGCCGTTCAGTTGGGCGGCAAAACTGTTACCGTTGATGTCGAGGTGGTCGATGCTCCCCTCGATTACAACATACTACTCAGAAGAAGTTGGTTCTATGCTATGACTATCATTGCCTCATCAGTGTTTTGATGTGTACAATTCCCCCATCAAGGCAAAATTGTCACCGTCGATCAGCTTGATTTCTGTACACCCGACGCTCGCATCCCTGCCACCAACAAAATTCCCTTTTTGGGAGACCACCCAGTTACGTATGAAAGCGTTGGTGTTGGCCTATTGAAAGATTCTAGTCTTATGGGTACTTTCCCTACACCACTTCCACCTACCACGCATCATATTATCGCCATCAATATGATCTCGACTATGCCTTATCAATCCTTAGAATCATCTGACCCTTGGATTGTACCTAGTCCTCTGGAATTTGATGTGCTTGGTGACACTATGCCACTTAGCCCAGCCGAGGACGCATATGTAGTTGTTCAATATGCCTCTCCCTCTTCGAACAATTCACATTTATTGGAACCAGATACCTACTCGGTGCCCTCATGGTTGGATTCCCTGTCGTCCGTTGTTGATTACATTTCCCAAATTTTTCCTTATAACGAATATACTACGGAAATGCTTAGCATTGACAATCTACCTTGGGATGATAACCATCACCGATCCTCTTTTCTTCCGACTTTGGAAGAAATTCACCAAGACATACGCTCTGTCTTCCCTCCCGATGTTACCGATGCTCCGCAATCTCCTATCCTCACACAAGATACTCTCTCTGAGGGGAATATGGGTAACATCTCAACCACGGTCGTTATTTATATTTCGATCAAAGAAGGTGTCATAGAAAACATTAACCTTGGTGCTAATTGCACACCCGAAGAAGTGGCCTCTTACACTGCTTTGTTTAAATAATTTCGCGATGTCTTCGCTTGGAGCTACGAGGAAATGCCAGGAATCGACCCTTCAATCGTCGCGCATGAAATCAGGACTTACCCTGACGCGAAACCTATTCGACAAAAACTTCACCCGGTTCATCCCAAGAAAGTCGCAGCTATAAAGGTAGAAGTTGAAAAACTTCTCAAATATGGCTTTATCTATCCTATCCCTTTGACAAAATGGGTCTCCAACCTTGTTCCGGTTGCCAAAAAACAAGGGATCATATGTGTTTGTGTTGACTATCGAGATCTCAACAAAGCTTGTCCCAAGGACAACTACCCTATTCCCTTCATCGACCAAATCATCGATAATTGCGCAGGGAGCGTAATCTTCTCTTTCATGGATGGCTTTTCTGGGTATAACTAGATTGAAATCTTACCTGTTGATCAACATAAGACAGCCTTTATCTGCCCATGGGGAAATTTCACCTATCGCAAGTTACCTTTTGGCCTAAAAAATGTTGGTGCCACTTTCTAGCGAGCCATGCCATACGCTTTCCATGATATCAAGCATATCGCAGAGCCTTACCTCGACGATTTACCTGCCCATTCATCCAATCGATTTGATCACATTGATCACTTGCGAGCGATTTTTCTTCGATGTCGGTTCTACTGTATTCGCTTGAACCCACACAAGTGCATTTTTGTTTTCGAATCTGGTCGACTCCTCGGTTTCATTGTCTCCAAAGATGGGATCAGGGTGGATTCCTTAAAGATTAAGGCCATTCTAGCCTTAACCCCACCTACCAATTTAACCCAACTCCAAAGTTTGCAAGGCAAAGCAAAATTCCTTCGTCGTTTCATTTGCAGCTATGCTGAGATCACTAAAGGATTTATGCAGTTACTGCAAAAGAACACCCCTTTCATTTGGGATGACACCGCCCAACGGTCATTCGATGCTCTCAAGAACGCTTTGACCCACGCACCTTTGTTACATCCCCCGGAGTATACAAAGGACTATATCCTTTACTTGGCCACCTCCACTTCCACTATTGCGATGGCGTTAGTTCAAGAGGACACCAACGACGAAGAACATGTGATTTATTACCTGAGCAAGAGTCTATCTGGACCTGAGCAAGAGTCTATCTGGACCTGAGCTCCGATATTCACATGTCGAGAAGCTGGCTCTGGTAGCCGTCATCGTTGTCCAAAGATTCTGCCATTACATCTTATTACGCACCACCACGGTGATTTCAGACTCCAACCCCATGTACCACATCTTGACACGTCAAGTACTTGGGGGAAAATATTCTAAATGGATCGTTATTCTTCAAGAATTCGATCTTGAGTTTACGAAGGCCAAAGCCAAAAAATCCCTGGTGTTTGCAGAGCTTATCTGTGCTCTCCCTCGTGTTGATGAAAAAATTGAACCTAGAGATTCTCTCCCCGATGAATCTCTCTTCCTCATCAGCACCTCCGATCCTTGGTATGGAGACATTCTCCTCTACCTTCAAACCTAATGTTTTCAGCCCAACATTTCTCACGAAGAGCGTCGACGCATTCGTCACCACTCTCGTCGTTATCTCATCATTGGTGACACCTTGTATCGTCGTGGTATTGACACCATCCTTCAATGATGTCTGATTCACGAGGAGGATGAACGCATTTTTAACGATTGTCACCTTCGTGCTTGTGGCGGTCACCTTTCCGGGATGGCCACATCCTAAAAAATCCTACGTGTCGACTACTTTTGGCCCTCGATTTTCAAATATTGCATCGAGGCCGTCAAAAAATTCCCACCTTGCCAAGTCTTTAACAAGAAATCACTCACCCACCCTACTGCACTGCACCCCATTATCGCCATTGGCCCCTTTGCCAAGTGGGGTATCGATTTCATGCAGTGTAAGCCTACCTCAGCTAGGGGGCACGGTTACATCATCGTCGCCGTCGACTACTTCACCAAATGGGCTGAGACTATGCCTACCTTCCTGAACGATGGTCGTACTGCAGCTTTGTTTCTTTTCAACCATATCATAACTCATTTTGGTGTACCACGTGCCATTGTCACTGATCATGGTGCACACTTCAAGAACCAGATGATGAGCGAGTTACATGTCAAATTGGGTTTTCGCCATGAAAACTCATCCCCTTACTACCCTCAGGCTAATGGACAAGTTGAGGCCATCAACAAAGTCCTGAAAACCATGATCCAACGCATGGTAGGGGCAAATAAGACATCGTGGCATTTACAACTTTTATCCGCTCTCTGGGCTTATTGCACTTCGGTGAAAACCTCAACTGGATTCACTCCTTTCCAGTTGGTCTATGGCATTGAAGTCGTTCTAGCAGTCGAGTGTGAGATTCCATCACTCAAACTGAAAGTAGAACTCCTGCCCCATAATTCTGTTGAAGAAG
>ML793158.1:449139-467294 GCA_009831015.1 Picea engelmannii
CTCATTAAATCAAAAAGAGGTACTCGTCTATCTGGATGGGGGAAAAAATTGAAAGGAGCAAGCCAAGCAGTCTCTTGAGAACATTATCCAACAATTCTTAGAGTCGCCCTTGAACACGACACTTTGTCATTTGCATACATCATAATCTGCTGAACCTCTGCACTGAGCCAATCCTTTGAGTTCCTTTCACTCCTTTGGGTCACCCGACACAAGTCACAGTATCCAATGCATAGTTTTGGTTCATGTCATGTTTTTTTGTTGTGCCTCAGTGTTCAAGGGAAGTATCCGCCTCGAGAGTCAGCCATCCCAAATATCTTGCCTCAAAACCCCTGTCAGTCCATGTGCTTTTGATATACCAATTACATCTCTATGTCCATTTCATGTCGTTGATGGGGGATACATCAAGGCCCTTCCTCGACGAGTCTATTTCTGTCGACTTCAACACATTATCTAGGAATTAGGCTTAGAAACCAGTTAGTACTTTGGGACCTGCATGCCTCAATGGCAGGCCTCCTCACATTCGACAATAGGTTTACATCATTGACCTCTGATCGGATGATTTCACGGATGTTTGACCTCAACTCATCTATTCACATTCGTTGGAATGTACTAGGGTACCTTGGGAATCATTGACATTAATGGTGATCTCCCTCGCACTTGTTAACGGTTCACACCATTGACCGGTAATCAAGTGGTTTATGCCATGTTTGACATCAGGACATCTATTCACATGGTTATATTCGTACCATATTTGGATTGGTAAGAAGACCCTAGGTTGAGTGATCACTTTGATATATGCTTTGACCAGGTTGCGAAGGAGTTTCTATTGGACAAATAACACATACACTGTTACATAGATCCACTTTGTATTGGTCGTGGCTATGTCTTGTCATCTCGTAGATCCACTGTGTATTCTTCATGGCTACGATTAGTCCGAGTCATCATAGTATAGATCCACATTGTATTGTCGGTGGCTATACCTTCTTATCAATACAATCATGGATCCATAGTGTATTTTATGGAGGCCATGTCTCACAAGTCTTGATCGCCTAAGCATAGGTATGCATGCCTTGGGTTTTGAAATATGTCATGATATTTGTTGGATGTTTGTGTGCAGCTTCCGTTAGGTTCTCCGAGTCTATACCCTTGCTTGAACGTCTACAAAGCATTTCAGTTATCAGTTCGCATCTTCTAACTTCATACTTTGGGGGGCAATCTGTTACACCTCAATATTGCTCACTTCGATAAGTGTCATAAGTGTCGCATGATCCTCTCAATTGTCGTAAGTGTCGCATGTTCCTTACAAATTTCGCAAGTGTCGCAAGTTGTTCACAAGTGTCACAAATGTTGTTCAAGCATATTTCCATAATGATGACACTAAGGAGGCACTTAAGACATCTCATACACTTGATTTGGAGGAGGGAAATGATTAACTGAAGTCAAGGAACTTTTATCACTTTAGAAGAGCTCTTAAACAAAGGTTTTGAAGGTGAGCGCTCCCCTACATCAACCTTAGGAGTGCTAGCGCTCCCCTATAAGGTCTCAGGGACTGTTATAACACTTGTCTACCCCTCATAAGGAGCACTATCCATCCTTGGAGCGTTGGCGCCACCCTCAAGCTTCCTAGGGAGCGCTATAGTGCTCTAATGCCCCTTTTGAGGGAGCGCTATCTAATCTGAGGCAGTAGTTGGCCCGTTGAGAAGAATAAGGGGAGGATCTCTCAAGTTTAGAAGGCAGTTACATTTGAATTCTTGGTTCCATCAAAAGATCCCTGATCCAAGGAGGGAATTCCTCAACTTGTTCTAAAGATAAATCAAGATGTTAAGCTCCTCTTAACCTATATAAGCATGCTCTGTGGTGGTGAAAAAGAAAAAGAATTGCTAGCATGAAACCTATGATCTCATAGGAAACACCAGTCGATCAGAGGAGAGTGATCAGTGAAGCTACTATCATCCAGGTTGTGGATCTTTCGAGCAAGGGTTAGATGAAGGGGACTTGACGAAGCTGTTGCATTCGCATCTACGATTGTAAGTACTGCTGTCATTATTCTCATTAATATGACACACTTGGCCTATTTCTTTCTAGTTTGTGTCTGATTTTACATTTGCTTTGATTCCTAGGTGTCTTATTTTGTCGTGCGTATGCTTGATCCCTATGGATTTTTCTTACTCCCTTAGAAGGAAAAGGTATTAGATACGATCTACTTGCACCGCTAGCACATTGTCTACTCCCTACTTTTTCCATTGCTCCAAGATGTTCGGGAGATCTATTCCTTCCCTTTCCATAATGTATAGGAGGAATATCTATCTCCTCTCAGCCTCTGAGACATGAAACAATGTCTGCACTCGCCGAGATTTATAGGATTCTTCGCAAATTGCATTCTCCATTGATATAGAAATCGAGTAATTATAGTGATCCAACCACAGTTCTAGGTTTTTTATTAGTCACCGACTTTTTCGATATAGGAATTAATTAATTAATTAATGATGTAACACATGTCGAATCAAACAAATAATGTAACAGGGACGACGAATTATAAGTCTGAGTAAAGTAGTTGGCATGAAATCGAGCAGTTAATCATGCGTGAGTGGTGACCGACTGGGACGAGCAATTCTAAGCCTGATTAAAATAATTGGCATGAAATGGATCTGTGAATTGTGCGTGAGTGGTGACCAAGTGAGCGGGCCACCCGCTGGCTGAGTCAATGGGCGGCTTTAAAGCAGTTGGCCTCTTTAGAATGTATAAGACCAAAATGCGTGCCCAGTTAATTCTCGTCCATCCCATTTTGAAACCGTCAACCACGTTTAAAGTAATCAATTTGGTAGAGTTGGGTAAACTTTAACTTTTAAGCATGAGATTTAAAGTATGTGTCTATCAAAATCCCTTTCAATTTTAATTGAATGATCATGTTCATTTCTAATATGCATATGTGGTCCTAAATTCCTATTATGTTAAATGAAGTGTCTTGCTTTACTATATTCTATGATGGAAATGTCATTGTATGAGATTGCTTACTCTATTGGTTTATAATCTTATACAATATTGTGAATATTTATTTTGGAAAAAGCTTATTCCTTTTCTATGTCTTCTCTATGTGAATATTTGTTTCAAGAATAAGTTTAGTCTTCTTATAGTATTTTTATATTATTTTATTTATCATAGAGGAGTACCACCTCTCTAGAAAAAGGAGGATTTATCTTCATGTTGTTATCTTTAAGACTCAGAACAATCATAAAGATCAACAATACCTTTATAAAACATTGCAAATTACCGCTTCAAAAACCAAGAATTTCATACGAAACCAAAAGCTAATGCGACAATGTGTTTTTCCTCAAGAAAGAGGCAAATAAAAGCCACTCGGATTTTTAGAAAAATAATAATTAAGAGCACGACAACGCTATGATTTTTTTTTCCACCACATTTACAAAACAATGCAGCTTCCAAGTCGAGGTTTGAAAGTTTCAAAAGCACAATACATTCATTAAATGAAGACAATTCATTTCTACCTTGTTTGCTAAGACTATCGACACAAAAATATTGACGACAACTGTGCAGCTTGATCCCCAATCAAATCGAATAATTCCAACTGAACTCAACCCTGGTTAATCACTTCACTCTCTCCAGTGACCTTAACACTCCTGGGACCTTAGGCAATAGGGATGGTGACACACATAAATTATAACACAAACCTAGCCTTGGAACCACCGAAACACAAAACCAGACCTGAGCCTAGTACAAATTCATGTAGGCCATGTCTGCATAGTCATTAAGGTGGTGGGCCCCTCTCCCTCAGTTCCCGATCTACTTGCCACAAATTTTGTATTAAACCCCTACATATTTAGGTTGATAAATCTTTGTCATGTTACTCTTTATAACTTAATAATAACTAGGAAGAAAACAATGATTACAGTGTCATCGGGAATAAGAGATGGAGTCGCTCAGCCAATAAAAAAAATAAACAAATACTTTTTAATATTTTAGAAAAATCAAAAAATAATTTAGCAAAAAATAAACAAATACTTTTTAATATTTTAGAAAAATCAAAAAATAATTTAGCTAATGTAAAACTTCGGAGCAAGGTGAAAATTTATAGTCAACTACCATATATTAATAGGTAGTCAACAAGCAAATTGATTTCTATATACACTACTTGGTGGCAGGTACAATAATAATTTTATCTGCTTACTTGTATGATTTGTTTTATTGTTGTTAATGCTAACAAATGTATATAGATACTATTCATTGTAGCCCTATCTTAATAAAATTCGTTTTATTAGGGTTGCTTTACCTCTTTGGCATGTTTCAACTAATGCTTCTTGAATTCAATGATCTTTCAAGCCCAATCTTCTCTGCGATGCTTTTTATCTTAAGTAATTGGCTCCATTTCATTTTCTATCTTGATGGCTATGTTGAGTGTTTCCTACTATGACTTTCATCTATACTCTCATAATTGTGATAAGAGAGTAGGTTAAAGGCTTGAGATGAACTAATACATACATACTAGTTTTAGAATCTTATACTTGAATTGGCCAAAAATCTCCTTTAGTTTAAAGTCATATCATTGCACCGCTTTGCCCCTATAACTTGTGAGTTCCTATTAGCTTTGTAAAAGCATAGGTTTTATGGGTAAAATACCTAAATACCTCCTTATTAATCACTTCACCTCTTCACCTATTGCTTTAATTCTCATTAAAATATCAACCTTTAATACCACCTCAGTGTTGCCCCTCAAAGTACCCTTAAAGGTTACCCATTTTGTTGAGGGTCTCTCACTTTTTCAACTTCCTAGTGGGTGTAGTGAGTGTTAAGGGTGAACAAGTGATTATATTTTTGCTTAGCCTTTTAAAATGAGAAAATTGAATATATTGGATCGACAATTCTCTTCAGTTTTGTTTTGCTTCTTCTCTCCAAGTACATACATCTCACTGTGCTGACTCTAATTCTGTGGACTCGTCCAAAGCTTGATGGAACACAGTGTTATGGAGTGGTTTGATGTCTCATATACATATGTACAGAAGATTTTTTAACAGTTTCGAATTGTGGGAAGGCGTTAGTTAAATGTTATATTTTTTGGGTTTCTTGGTTGAAATTTGGCAATATAAATCTAAACAAAATCACTATTTTCAATTGTATTTCTGAAACTAAAAAAATCTAAAAAAAAAACTTTGAAAAGATAAATCGTTTAGACTAAATGTACTAAATGTGGTAAGGTTTACTATCTTAAAATGTACATTGCATTTTCATGTTGACCTCCTACTATTTCAGTTACAGTTCAACTTTCTTTGCTGGAGGGTGCTCTCACCTCTTAATCATTTTTGACGATTCTCATGGCTAAATATATTACCAGTCCTATATCTGAAAATCTCATAGTTTTTCCCATCCTAAAAGGGGAATGCAGATGCCATCTCAGTAACTCCTGTCACAATGAAATTATGTATATATTTTTGTTGATAAACACAAAACCATGCAAAATTTCTTCCTTCAAATCAACAATGGTTACATTTAGGAGCAGAGAGTGGTCTCCACGCAAGAAAGCTGTATAGTTTTCGTGATATCAATCCCGGCTGTGAAATCATCTTCTAGCTCGGCTCTACAAGCGCCATAATTAAAAAAATTTACTCACTGTCGCTCATCATGGGCTCGAAGTTAAGAGCCTTGCGCTCTACCAACTGAGCTAGACTTTCAGAGAATGCGTAGCTCTTTAGCAATTGAACTTTTATGAACAGATTTAACACTGTTCTACATTTGAATTTGTGTAGATATATTAAAATTCTTTTATATTACATGAGTGGCTGTAGTTTAGTGGTGAGAATTCCACGTTGTGGCCGTGGAGACCTGGGCTCGAATCCCAGCAGCCACATTGTTTGTTTTATAAGATGGCAATTGTTTCCTTTTATTGAAAATCCACGCATTTGAAAACTGCATCATAATTTCTGAAGATAGTATAAATTTTCAAGGGTACGAGGTTACASTATGCTKGTTGGCAGAACACYGTTKCATAATGCAGTGGGGTATATGAGTRAGKGGGGTTCTGTCTCYTAGCTTCATGTATGGGTTTGAGGCAAGCTGCCTCTTGAAAGCATATGATTCCTCAGTATGTAGCTTCARCAATGACATATACGGAATACTGTCTTTCTTGGGGATAGTATGGGCTGAAGCGCCTTTTTACTCCCAGTGTAAGATTAAAACGGTCTTTGTCTTTGAAGTKCTTTTTTATCCCAGTGTAAGACTTAAAACTGTCTTTGATTAGCTAACCGGTCATTTTTCACAGAAATAAGAAACAGGTAAAYGACCCAAGATTCAAAGGTGGAAATCTACTCCTTACTGACTATCAACTGGTGATTTCCAGTGATATAGTTTTTCTTGAAATACAAAAAAAATAAACGACCTAAGATTCAAAAACATTTGGTAGGGCAGACATCTGCTCCTTACTGACCATTAACTGATGATTCTCAATGACATAGTTTTCTTGAAATAAAAAAAAACAAGTAAATGACCCAAGATTCAAAGACATCTGTTAGGGTGGAAATCTGTTCCTTACCAACTACCAATGGGTGATTCCACTTGACATGTTTTTCCTGAAACACAATATGTGTTTGCACACTTGTAGACCGGCAAATCTAGGTTGAATATAGTTACATCCATTGTGGGGTAAATCTAGGTTGCATATAGTTACATCCATTGTGGGGTTTTTGTTGTTGTAATTATATGAATATTGTTGTAATTATATGAATGTATTCATAGAGATTGTGATGATCTGGATTGTGGTGCCTCTGTGCACTTAGATAACAAATTTGGGGAAGTGTAACAAAAGAGAAGCTCCTCCTCTGTACTTCAAGTGTAATGGGCAGGTAAAATGCAAAGGAATGGGTAAAAAACCCACTTGTCCTAAGTTCGGGATCCAAATGCGTCCGTGTTTAAATGGAAACCAATTCTGGACAACAGGATTTCGCGCGCCCGGATCAATGGCGCGCATCGGATTCTGGAGCCCCCCCGCCTTTAAGCGGAAGGGGGGGTCCGAAATTGGGGGCACACCTCTTCAACGGCCAAGATCGGATTGTCCGGATCAATGACGCTCAAGGAGATTTCGAACTCTCCTGCCTTTCTACCTTTAAGCGGAGTGGGGGGGGTCTGAAATCAGGCGCGCATCTTCCCGACGGCCGAGATCAAAGCGCCCGGATCAACGGCGCTCAGGCGATCCCATCCTTCTCAGCTACTCTGTTTTAAATCAACGTGGACCCTTCTCCCTAGTTTCCATATGTCCCCCCATCTCCACTCTTTTAGTCCATCTCATCATCCACTCACCACCTGCCACATGTTCCACTCCCTTCCACGTTAGCCTCCCACTAAAAGTGTGTCTATCATATCTCGTCTCCTGTCCCCTCCGCTTATTTCCTCCCGCCATGTGTCTTCCCCTGTAGCCTCTCTCACACCCCATCACCTCTTACCTCACCCTCACAATGTTGGGGCCCCCACTCCCATTATGCGCCCTATCCTTCGCTCTGGCCAGCACGTCTATTCATCAGGCAATTTAGCTGATCCAGGTGGCAGCGCGAAGGGTCTTCCACATCCCAAAGGTGCCGAGTTGGCCGGGCCATCCTCAATCCCAATGAAACAATTATTAAGGTAGTTGGTGGTGGTTAGACATCGCCTCCGCCATAATGGGAAAGTCCGACAACAAATTAAAGGCACGTCAGTTCACCCACAGAACTGTCAGGAATTCGATTGCGTCTGCCATAAGTTGCACGATCGTTCAGAGACGGCAGCTGCAGATTGTCAGAAGCCATGCAGATGCAATGTGTTTAATGCAGCGTCTCGATTTTTTTGCTATTGTTGTTTTGAGTATATGTAGGCGTTTTCACCATTTTTGTATCTATCGATGGTTGAGTAGAGCTCCCGGTTGTAAAGCTTTAATGAAGCACTGATACTCTGGTTATGTATAGAATTTTGAGACTTCTTGTCTTATGGATGCCAGTTTCTTTTACATCTTTGTTATACTGTGTTAAAACAGCTCAGAATTGGAGGGTCCAGTCGAGTTGTAGCTGTTATAGGATGATGTTGGTTAGGATCACTGTAGCAGTTACATTGTTCTAATTAGTCCTTGTGTTTTTCTCAGCGCTGAGTGACTTGGAATTGGAGGATCCAGTCAAGTCCCCTTTTCAGTTTCCTGAGACCCCGAACCAAGAGGATCTTGCATTCAGAGTCTTTCTTCTGCAAACCACTGAAATCCTTTTGCCCAAAGTTGTTTGTTCACCTTTCTTACCAAGTCTTCCACCTGCTCATCTTTTAATCAACCCACTGGCTAAAGTTAGATCAAGACCTCCTTTGTCCCATACATGCCAGACCCAGTCCCCGAGTTAGAGTGATATCTCCCCGAGCCTTTATCTCCATTTGATCATCCCTTTATAAACAAATCGTGACATTAAACTGATGGGTGTCGGGCTCTGCTCCTGCAAGCAATCCAGGAGTGACTTCCGACGCTAACATTTCTGGCGCCATTGCTAGGGACGAAGTTGAATATTTTCCCCGGGATTGAACGACAACGATCAGCTGATTCTGAAGGTGTATCAGATATCAGAACTATTGAGATTGCTAATGTGCACCTGTCGACTCCATTGTGACGACTCCACTGGAGCGAACTTGTTGTTTTAATTGTGGCTTCCAGAGGCAGACATACGCGGTCACATCCACAACTGCCTCTAGCTACACCTGTAACTGATCCAGAGGTGGTTCTCAGAAAAGGAAAGGCCCCTGAAGAAGAAGATTTTGACGCCGAAACAGGTAATCCGCCATTTCCTTCTGTAAGAACTCCTTTTTCTCCTCCTCAGTTTCTTGATAGACCTCCTTCAAAGGTTTCCCGTTTCCTGAATTTTGGGAATGTTCCTGCTGAGTTTTCCCCTCCTGGTCTGGGACTAGAGGGAGAAATCCTTGTCACTCCCCTCTCCTTTGAAGCTGTTTCTCGATGAAGACCCGTGACTGCAGAGGATTTCCCCACTCCTACGCAAAGAGGAGTGCCTGCTGACTTGAGTTCATTAGCCTTCTCCTTAAATCCTCTCTTGTTTCCCACTCCACTTCGAGACTTGTTCCCAATAGCCCCTTCGCGAACTCCCTCTCCTCCCAGCTCTCCTCAACCTAATATTCCTATGGCTGGTGCTAATCCCCCTCTAAATAGAATGGATGCCATAGTTGCTACCAGATATTCTCCCTTAGTCCTACCCCATCCCATGAATCCTCTCCCTGCTGGAGACTATTTGAAATACATGCCCGAGTTTACTGGAGAAGGGGACATAACTGCAGAAGAGCACCTGACTGCTTTCTATAGTTATGCAAACAACCTAAACGTTGAAAATGAAGATGTCTGGATGAGAGTCTTCGTCCAGAGCCTGGACGACGAGGTAAGGAAATGGTTCAGGGGACTGGCCCCTGGATCTATTGCTGGAATTGAAGCCATGGATGATGTTTTCCTGAGGCAGTGGGGAGATAGGAAATATTTCATGTATTACATGACAGAGTTTGGGTCGTTGAAGAATATGGAAGGAGAATCTGTCTCTGACTTCTCCAAAAGATTCAATAACATGTATAACAAGATTCCTGCAGAGATAAAGCCCTCAGAAGCCTCTGCCCAAATTTCCTATGTTGGTGCATTCGACCCTAATTTCTGTCTTCTATTGAGAGAAAGAAGAGCCACCTCCTTAGCTCAAATGAAAGATGCGGCCATAGAAGTAGCATCCAACATATTAGCAGCTGACAGACTGAGGAACAAGGCCGACGCAGATAGAATAAAGGGAAAGTCCGAAGCCTCAACTTCCGGCCCATCATTACCCCATCCTCAAGTGGATGAACTGACCAAGATGATGAAGTTTCTGTCTGAAGAGATGGAGAGATTGAAGGTGGAAAGGAAGCAACTGAGCAAGGGCCCTCAGAGCACCGAAATCAAAGGGGGTTTCAGGAGGCCAAACAATATCGCTCCCTCGACTATGCACAGAGAAAGGGGAAGAGACAGAGAAGACCAAAGAATTCAGGCCCCCTTACAGAACAATTTTGTGGCCGAAGATGAAGAAGGGGAAACAGATGAGCTTGAGCCTAAGATCCATTGCCTCGGAGAGACTCCCCCTTTTCCTCATTTGACTCAATCAACATATGAGGAGTCTCTCATGAACAATCAGCTGAATGAATTGAGCAAGGGAGACAAGGTTAGTGGCGGCCGAGGCAGGTATAACCTGAGGTCCAACAAAAATACAACAACACCTGATATTCCCGAGCAGTCCACTAGAACAGAGAAGCCTGCTAATGAAGTAGTAGATGGCCATAGAGGTAAGAAGGCTCAACCCCTCTCTCGCATTGCCCATAATCATGTCCCTGAAATAAGAGAAATTCCAAAGCTTGCATCTTCTTTTAATTTCGAGCATGAGATTCAAAAAATCAGAATCCCTGTGCCCCTCACCAAGCTAATCAAACATGAAGAATTCAAAAAATGCTTCTCTAAGATTTTACAATCTGAAGCCTCATGCCTTCATGCAGAATCCATAAACCTCCAAGATGAAAAGCTAGCAGTCGTCATAGGTCCCATGGTAGAAAATAGAGACGATTCATCCCCTCCTTTCTACACGTCCCTGAATATACATGATAAAGTGCTACACAACTGCTTGATGGACTCAGGGGCTTCTCACAACCTCATGCCCAAAACCGTCATGGAAGAATTGGGGCTAGAAGTCACCTGAGCCTATCATGACCTCTATTCTTTTGACTCCAGGAGAGTTCAATGTCTTGGAGTTATTAAAGACCTGGTTGTGACCTTGTTTCAACTGCCCATGAAAAGTGTGGTCATGGATATTGTGGTGGCCGATGTTCCCCCCAAGTTCGGTATGTTGTTATCAAGATCTTGGATAAAAAGACTGGGGGGAACCTTGCAAATGGACCTCACATATGCTACTATCCCAGTGTTTGGAGGAGAGCATAGGAGACTATATAGGGAAGCCCAACTGGCCTACATAATCAGTGATGAAGCCAACCCTACCAATCATCCCATCTTTGCCTTAGACACTGATTTAGGCTCCAGTCTACTACAGCTCACCCATGCCCCCGAGCCTCATCTGAAACTCAGAAAGCAGCCCACTGCTTCCCATAAATTTCCTCCCTCCGTCACCCCAATTTGGAAAATGTTTTCTGATGGAGCCTGTTCCCGAGAAGGCGCTGGAGCTGGGGTGGTTTTTGTGTCACCTTCTCAGGAGACCATCTCCCTGTCATATAAGCTGGAATTTGAAACCGCTAACAATGTGGCAGAGTATGAAGCTCTTATCCTAGGATTAAGAGCCGCAAGGGAAACAGGAATTCAAAAGGTAGCAGTGTTCGGAGATGCCGAATTGGTAGTCCAACAGATCAGACGCGCTTATCAGGCCAAGCATCCTTGACTCAGGAGTTACATAAATGAGGTATGGGACCTTATTGACAGTTTCTTCTCAGTGTTTAACATTTCCTTCATCCCAAGAGAGGAGAACACAGTGGCAGATTCCTTGGCTACATTAGCGAGCAATTTCAAAGTACCCCTGTCGCCCAAGCTTAGGTATGATGTAGAAGTGAAATACAGGCCCTCCATACCTGACAATGTCAAGCATTGGAAGGTGTTTGAGGATGATCTCGAGATCAAAAAGTTCTTGAATACTATCGAAGAATTTTCAGAGATGCATATCGACAAAGATTCCACCTCTGAGGAAGGGTTTGATGGGGGTGAGTTGCTGAGTGAAATAGCAAAGCATGACATTATTCAGTTGCCTAGCAATCACATTCCAAGGGGACTGGTCCCATTAGAGAGATTGTTCAATGGGAACGACGTGGCAGTAAAGGGTAGAGTTTCAGGTGATGATGCTGACATAGCTAAATGCAACATTGGCACACCAGAGGAGCCTAAGTTTGTCAAGCTGTCAAGGAGTTTGACCAAGGAACATAGGGCTGAATATACTAAATTGCTGAGAGAGTTTGCTGATGTGTTTGCATGGACCTACGAAGACCTCAAGACATATGACACATCGGTCATTGAGCACAAGATCCCACTGAAAGAAGAGGCTAAGCCATTCAAGCAAAAGCTAAGGCAGATAAATCCCATGTTGCTACCTGTCATGGAGAAAGAAGTGAAGAAGCTGCTAGATGCCCAAATCATTGTCCCCTTGAGATATTTCGATTGGGTGGCCAATTTGGTCTCGGTAAGGAAGAAAAATGGGGAAATCAGACTCTGTGTTGATTTCAGGAACCTGAATAGGAGCTCAAGGAAAGAAAATTATCCCCTGCCCAACATGGAGCACATATTGTAGAAGGTCACTGGTGCATCTAGAATATCTATGATTGATGGCTTCTCTGGTTACAATCAGATATCAGTCATGCCTGAGGACAGGGAAAAAACGACCTTCACCACTCCTTGGGGCACATTCATGTATGCCAAAATGCCTTTCAGACTGATGAATGCAAGAGCGACATTTCAATGAGCCATGGACATAGCCTTCATCGGGGAGAGAGACCAATTCGTGGTAATCTATCTAGATGACATCACGGTCTTCTCCAGGACAGACAAGGAGAACTGATGCCACTTGAAGAGGGTTTTCCTGAAGTGTCGAAGGTTTGGCCTATATTTAAACCCCAAGAAATCTTTCTTCGCTATGCAGGAAGGGAAGCTATTAGTCCATATAGTGTCAGCAGAGGGAGTAAGGTGACCCTAGCAGGGTAAAAGTGCTTCAGACCCTGTCACTCCCCAGATCTAAGAAGGAAGTTCAGGCCTTTTTGGGGAAGATAAATTTTCTAAGGAGACTTGTCTCAAATTTTGCTGAGCTGGTGAAACACATCACAACCATGCTCAAGAAGGGAAATGAAGTAAAATGGACCACTGAACCTAGGGAATATTTTGTCCAAATAAATAAGGCATTGACTAAGGCACCTGTGCTAATCAGTCCTGATTATTCTAAAGATTTCCTGATTTTTTCTTTTGCTTCTTGTGATACAGTAGCAACAGTCTTGTTGTAGAAAAATGAGCAAGGGCAAGAGAAACCTATTACCTTCTTTAGCAAGGCATTGAGAGATGCAGAACTCCAATACGAGATCATGGAGAAGCAGGTTTATGCCTTGGTGAAAGCCCTCAAAGCTTTCAGAGTCTATGTCTTGCACTCAAAGATCACCGCGTACGTTCCTTCTGCCTCTGTGAAGGACATCCTCGTACAGCCTGACATAGACGGGAGAAGAGGCAAATGGATTGCCAAGATCCTGGAATTTGATCTAGAGGTTAAGCCCACCAAATTGATAAATGGGCAGGGTTTAGCCAAGTTGCTGGCCGAATCCAATTGCAAAGACTTGGGAATTAACTTCATCAATGAGCAAGCTGAGTCATTCGACGAGCATTCCCAGAGTGCCTTATCACTAGCATCATGCGCCTGGTACAAGGATATCTTGTATTTTTTGCAAGAATTGAGGCCTCCTGATGGAATGGAAAAGAGCAAAGCGAGAGCTTTAAAGCTCAAAGCGGTAAGATATTGCCTCATCGACCAAACCTTGTACTAGAAAGACCCTTTAGGGGTATTCTTAAGGTGCCTGGACCCACAAGAAGCTCAACATGTTACATTTGATTTCCATAGTGGCCTTTGTGGGGGGAATCATTTCTAGAAGACCACAACCCATAAGATCCTTCGAGCTGGGTATTACTGGCCCACTTTATTCCCTGATGTCTGCAGAGAAATCAGGGCTTGCATCAAATGCCAGAAGTTCTGAGGTAAGCAACAACTCAAACCTTTGCCATTAAAGCCTGTAGTGGTTTCAACACCCTTTCAGCAGAGGGGATTGGACTTCATTGGGGAGATTCATCCTCCCTCAAGTGGCCAGCACAAATGGATCCTCACTGCGACAGATTACTTCACCAAATGGATAGAGGCTATTCCCACCAGGAGCACTTCCCACAAAGTAATTAACAGCCTCCTAGAAGATATCATAGCCAGATTTGGCTGCCCTAGCAGAATTGTCATTGATAACGCCACCCCCTTTAGGTTTGAGCCTCTGGTCAAGTTCTGTGAACAGTTTGAGATTTCACTAATTCACTCTACTCCCTA
The DNA here is from genome assembly GCA_009831015.1 of Picea engelmannii. Taxonomy (NCBI): domain Eukaryota; kingdom Viridiplantae; phylum Streptophyta; class Pinopsida; order Pinales; family Pinaceae; genus Picea; species Picea engelmannii. The sequence goes on from ML793158.1 coordinate 463,224, forward strand.
TTATCCTCAGGGAAATGGACTAACATAGTCTTCCAATAAAAGTCTGATCAATCTCATTAATAAATTACTGGAAGACAATAAAAGGGCCTGGGATTCAAAGCTCAAATTTTCTCTATGGGCTAATCAGGTGACAACCAAGAAGTCCCTGGGCATCTCACCTTTCCAACTTGTTTACGGAACAGAGGTCGTTTTCCCTACCCAACTCGCCTTATCTGTGGCAAAATTCCTCCAGGACCTTAAAGGAGAGCCTGAAAATATGGTTAGAAGGATTCATCATATGGTGGAAGTGCAGCAGATTAGAGAGCAGGTCATGAACAGGGCCTACGATCATCAGCAGAAGATCAAACAGGCTTTTGACAGAAAGGGCAGAAAGAAAGAATTCGAGCAGGGTGATCTGGTGCTCAAATGGGATGCACCCAGGCAGGACAGGGGAAAGCACAGTAAGTTTGATGCCCTCTGGTTTGGGCCTTTCAAGATCCTTGAAGTATTTTCGAACAACACTTACAGGGTACAGGATCTGGAAGGCGAATATTAGTGGCCCAGTGAATGGGCATTTCTTGAAAAAATGTTTTTTGTGAGCCGCAGTCGGTTCTTTTGTTTTTGTAAATATTGTTCTTTGTTTTCAGCTGAATAAAATGACTCCTTAGCCCAACAAAAAGGCACTGAATCTGCAAAAGTGTTCTTAGAGCATCACAGGGACGACTCTATCCCCCATGGAGCCAAATGTTAGCAATATTTCTGGTAAGGGGGGGGGGGTAAAATGCGAAGGAATGGGTAAAAAACCCACTTGTCCTAAGTTCGGGATGCAAATGCGTCCGTGTTTAAATGGAAACCAATTCTGGACGGTAGGATTTCGCGCGCCCGGATCAACGACGCGCATCGGATTTCGAAGCCCCCCGCCTTTCTACCTTTAAGCGGAAGGGGGGGTCCGAAATCGGGGGCACACCTCTTCAACGACAAAGATCAGAGTGTCTAGATCAATGACGCTCAAGGAGATTCCAGACCCCCCTGCCTTTCTACCTTTAAGCGGAGGAGGGGGGGTCCGGAATCAGGCGTGCATCTTCCCGACAACCGAGATCAAAGTGCCCAGATCAATGGAGCTCAGGCAATCCCATCCTTCTCAGCTGCTCTGTTTTAAATCAACATGGGCCCTTCTCCCTAGTTTCCATATGTTCCCCCATCTCCACTCTTTTAGTCCATCTCATCATCCGCTCACCACCTGCCACGTGTTCCGCTCCCTTCCACGTTAGCCTCCCACTAAAAGTGTGTCCATCATATCTCGTCTCCTGTCCCCTCCGCTTATTTCCTCCCGTCATGTGTCTTCCCCTGTAGCCTCTCTCACACCCCCTCACCTCTTACCTCACCCTCACGTGACTGGAGTGGTAAGTAGGTAGATGAAAAGTCAGAAGACACCCTCTTACAGGAAGATCCACCGGATTATATGATGGAAGTGGATTCCCTCGGTGATGCAAATATCCCCTATGATACTGAGAATGGCTTCTAGTCTGAACCAGATTCTTCCTTGTCTAGTAAGTTATTGTCCTACTGTCCCTTACTTTACTCTTCTCTTCCTTGTCTAGTAAGTTATTTTCCTACTGTCCCTCACTTTACTCTTCTCTTCCTTGTCTAGTAAGTTATTGTCATACTGTCCCTCACTTTACTCTTCTCTTTCTCTGTGGGAAAAAGAAGCCCTGGAAAATTCAGGATGACTGATTAATAATATTTCATATTCAAAGGATTCCTTTACAAATGATTGTTACTCGACAATGGGCATTCTCGGAATCTCGATGTGAGGACGCGTTATCCATTATTTTGTTTTTCCCATTATTTTATTTTAAATTAATTTAAAGTAACGACATTATACAACCTTAGTTGTGTGCTAAATCAATATGAAAACAAATTATACAACCTTAGTTGTGGGCTAGATCAATAAGAAAACAAATCAAAATATTAGTGACAGAGTTACATGGGAAACATTTAAAATATTATTATAAAAAGTTTAATATTTGAAATAGTTTATAAGCATATATTTCGCTAGATCAATATGAAAACAAATCAAAATATTAGTGCACAATTTTATGTGGAAAAATTTAAAATATAGTGTATAAAAAGTTTAATATTTTAAATAGTTTATAATAATATATTTTTAATTTTGTTTTTAGATAAGAGGTTAAACCAGCCACTCAAAACCGTGGCACGCCTAGAGGCGATGCCAAAGCCGTCCGCGATCGTGTCGTCCGTCGGAACCATCGTGTGGCCTGCAGGTTATACATGGCAAGTATGTTAATTACTTTAATGACTAACGGACTCACAATCACAATGACATGCCCAAGTTATAATTAAAAATAAATTCATGTTTACTTCATCTTCAATTCAAATATGTATTGGCATGTGTGTGGACCATGAAATGGAAGAGAACATCTACATGTGTGTGGACCATGAAATGGAAGAGAACATCTAGGATTATATAAATTCTATTTGTATGGAAGAGAACATTTAGGGTTATATAAATTCTATTTGTATGGATAATGTTTTTTACATTTCAATTACAACTAATCTATAGTATAATATCATGTAATGTTGATATTTTGATTTGACAAAGCTCTTCAAATATGGTTAAATATAGTCTACCATTGTTAATAATTCAAGTAAAATTTAACATAAGTTTTAATAAATATTAATAGATATATATTAAGCATATTTATAATGAGGTTCACATATCACAATGTGATATAATTTTATATGACTATTGTAATGCAACACAATTATTAAGGAATGTATCAATTATTAATTCAACATAAAAGAAAAGATAAATGTCATAATCTAACATAGTTATTGATGAACATCGTAATTGAATATTAGATTATGATAAATGTAAAAAAATCTTTATGAACGTCGCAATGCAACCTCATAGTTGACGAACATCATTATGTGACATAACCATTCATGAACATATGAAGTCAACATAATACAACCAACATCAACTTTGCAACACACACACACACACAGACATTCTTATTAATCATATTCTAAACCTCTTATTGTCTTACAAACGACCAAATGTGGCATAACCCTTGATGAATATAATAATTTGACATAAGACAACGAATATGAATTTCACCATCTAACATAACCATTAAGCATAGAAGATTGCAAGTTTTTAATAAAATTTCCAAACCCCACTTTATAAAACTTCTATTCAAATCCTTGTAAGTGTTATTTTTAACAAAAAAAAAAATAACACCTAGATTAAATACTTCAGCTAGGAGTTATACTCAATTAAGAACATTGTACATTTTAACTACCATGTTCTTCAATGAATTTTTTCAGACAGTTTCAGAGTTCAACTTATGTACATCCTTGATGAACCATGAATCATTTTACATAACCATTCAGGAAAATAAACCACAAACAACCAAGGTCAACCAAACCAAATGCAACATAACCCTTGACCAACATAGCCATGTATCAAAACCAACAAGAAAAATAACAATTTGACATGAAATTTGAGAAGATGAATGTTACAATGTAACATAACCATTGAGGAACATCACAATCCATAATTACCCTTGAGCAATGTCACAATCCAATAAAACCCTCAAGGAACATCACAATGGATATAACAAGGGCGCTCACACAATGTTTACGGAAAAAACAAGTGGAAATGGAGTGCGAATGAATGTGTGCATGTAGGAACATGTGTGCATTCATAGAAACACACACATGTTTTGAATATTACAGCCTTGGTACTCACCAAATTGGAAAACACACTTGCCAACTCAGATTATTTATGAACATGCATGTGTTCCTAAGAAACATGTGTTCAAGAATGCACGCATGTTCCTAAAAAAAAATTAAAATGAAAATAACAAGTTCTCTTTAGGAATGTGTGCACATTCCTAAAGTGCATGCATGTTATTAGGAACATGAACATATGTGTGTTCTTACTAACACAAACTCTCTCTCTCTCTCTCTCTCTCTCTCTCTCTCTCTCTCTCATATCTTCCACTCTCTGTCTGACTTCTCTCTCCCTCTATCTTGCTCATTGTCTCCCCTTCTCTCTCACTCTCT
>ML793158.1:467788-480272 GCA_009831015.1 Picea engelmannii
CTCCCTCCCTTTTTCCTTCCCTCCCTCTCTCTCTCACTCACTCTCTCCCTCTCCCTCTCCTTTCCTATCTCTCTTTCCCCCTCTCTCTGATCCAGGTGGATATTGGTGGCCACCGACCTATTCCAAATTCCAACTGGCTCATCTTGAAAGTTTTCAGTTCAACATGTTTCTCTGTAATGGGGAAATTTATTTGTAATTGTGGGTTCTGCAGTTATGGGACTGTCCTGAAGCCCTACATAATATCCCGATGGATATTAGTGGTCTCCCACCTATTCCAACTGAATTATTTTGGAATTTTTCATGTCAGTACATCTTTATGTACTTCCAAGGCTATTTTGGTCCTCTAAACAATGTTTTATTGGCTTGCCATAGTCAAACTATAGACAGAGTCAGAGTTTAATGATATAATGCGTAGTTCTCGAATATACCTGTCCAATGGGCTGTAATGTTCCCAAGCCAATTTTTTCACTGGGAACACTTACTACTCTCTATTACCTGTACTCTGTTACTTGTTGTTTAGATGTGTGTTTGCAGGTTTACTCTTGGAGTTTCATTTTAGGGTTTGTGTATTCAATTATCAAGCATGTGAACATAGATATGAAGATGCATCATACAGAAATACAAGAGATAGCAAGAAACACCAGATATGGAATCAAACAACACAGATCTGACCTTTATTTAGATAATATGAGGAAACTGATACAATAAGACTATAGATCTAGAATAATAATAGATATATCCTCTAGATGGAATATGAGCTTCTACAAAATTCTCAAGATATGAAGATACAAGCCTCGAAAGGTTGGATACAAGCTGAAGAAAAATACAAGATTAACTTCTTTCCCTCTAGAGTCAAGTGGAAATCCCCCTAGCTGAAGTTACGCCCTCCTAGATAGCTGTGAAGATCCAATATTTCAGCCTTGTTTCTGGAAGCCCTAAAATACCACAAAACTCTACAGAACGGTATATCAGGGCAAGGTAAACCCCCTCTTGAAGTCTTGAGCTGAAATACCAAGATCTACTCCTCAAAATGCTGAAACTCCAAACTAAACTACGCCCTCTTGAAGACTGCAGAGACCCAATAATTCGGCCCCGTTGATGGAGACCTCCAAGTACTCTGAAACTCTTAGGAATGATATATCGGGGCAAGTTGAACCCCTTAGTGAAGTCTCTGACTGAGATATGAATTTTTTCCCTTCCAAACTGAGTAGATCTACTTTCCAATAGTGCCCTCCTTCTCTCCAACTCTTCTCAATGCTTCAAAAAATCAAATGGAAAGTATAACTCTCTCAAAATGCACTAGAAATGATGGTCAAGGCCCTACAGAGAAAACCCAAGTTTCCAAAAGTCTAAAATCCTTCTCAAACCCTTCGATTGAAACTTCCTTCACTCAATGGCGTGCCCCCTTGCTGAAAACCCTCAAAGTTACGTCTTACTGATGCCCTAGATGGATGATGGTACCTGTGGCTACTGTAGAATGGTGTGGGTGGAGTATTTCATCCCTGATACCAATCTTGGAACAATTGAGGTGGGATATTTCACCACTGAGTTGTCCTCTAAGGTTTGTATTCTCAAAACCCTCAAAACAGTTGTGCTCTAGAGCCCAAAAGAAAAATGCAATAATAATCCAAAAGTGAGTGAGAGGTGCACCCTTCCTTTCCTTTATACCTCCAGTCTGTTTCTCTGTTGAGTTAGTCAACCCCTAGGGTTAACTCTTAGCTTACCCTCACGTGTTCTATTATTTCATTGAGTTACCTTTTCTTTTCCAAGTCAACTTAATATTATAATGTTGAGTTTAGCTGATGGTTTTTAGCTGAATTCTCCCCATAGTGCATGAGACTGTAGTCTAGTGGGGATGACTAGAGTACTGAGTCTCTCCAACTCTCTTCATTTTTTTTATGTTACATTTATCATTTGTACTTTTACTTAACTCATTATACTATTTGTTTTTTTAATATTTATTCTACTTATAAATTTGTTTATCTGAATATACGATTTTTCAAATATTTAATTTATCATTCAAAGAAATGTTGCTATGTATTATAAATCAATGGTTATGTTTTTACATAAACATGGTCAACTCACAATTCAAAGTATAGAACAACTCAAAGAGACATCACTTCATTTGGATAAATATCATAAGATCCACAGTGGCCACCTCTAAGAATGTGCACCAATTGGCCAACACAACCATCAACTCATTCCATTACAAAATATGTTCCTTGCATTTTTACCTCATCTAAAACAATTCAAATTTCAACCAACACACATCATTATGAAACCACACACCATTCCATCAACTTCAACAACAAATCCATGTTTACGATGTCTACAAGCAAAAAATGATGACACCCTCCTTTTGTCCAAGAACTCCCATACATTTTCCAACCTTACATTCAATGTAACCAACCAACACAATAATATTGCATCTATCCCAGCGGCCCTAAAACACGAGAAGTGTCGCAAACAATATGCATGTCACAAAGATGAATTAAATAAACATAGACAACTCACAAGATCCAAGCAAAAGTATCCTTCCATGGAATTTCCAGTTGATCTTATTCGACACCAAGCCCTTACCCATACTACTACACCATTCTACACATCTTCAAAAATTGGAAAACAAGTACATGGACTCACCCAAATGCAAACTATGCTACCACCATTTTTACCTCATCCAAATGAAATCCATCTTCCACTTGCACAAACCATTATGCAACCAAACATTTTTCCATCCACTTCAAAAAGAAACCCATCATTACCATTTATGCACTCAACTACTGATAACATCCATTTACTCAATACCTCTCATACCTCCTCTAACCTCAACTTCAATCTCACCAACCAAATCAATAGTATTCCATCTACACTAAATACCCTAGCAAATGAAAAATGTCGCAAACAATATTTACATCGCAAAGATGAACTAAATAAGCATAGACGAGCTGCAATATCCAAGGGAAATCACCTTTCAATGAATTTCCCATGTGAACCTACTCAACACCAAGCCTTGGCCATATTACTTGAACATTCCATACTCGTATTGATGCCTTGTCAAAAATACATACTTGTAATACTTGTATGGAATCTTACCCTAGAATTTGTACAACCATATCACCTGATGGTTTTATTTGTTCTCGCTACCACAAGGAAACTAATTGCCACCTCTTCTCTAAATGGAATAATATGGATCCTAGAGAACAACCCCTTGTCCTCTCAATTCTCACCCAAGTAGAAGAAATGTTCATCGCTCGAGTGAGCCTGCTATTGCAGGTTAACCATGCTCAAGGTGGCCAATACAAACATAGTGGTCACATTATTGGTTTCCAACAAAACATTAACACAATTGTTAATTACCTCCCATGCCACCTTGAATATTTGGACATATTAATAGTTATAAGACATGGCATCGAGGGAAAATCATTTGATTACTATGTGACCAAATCGCATATCACGAATGAACTTCTATACAACATACAAAATGATAGATATTACAAAGATGTCCAACTCGACGACACCTCAATTTCTTCACTTCCTGTTTTACCTACAGACATCTCTTCTCAACTCAACAACATTTCTTCTAATATTTCAGATACAAATCATGTTGCTCCAAACTTCGTTGTAAACCAAAATTCTTTTGCCTTCCGCCTGCCTAATATGCATCAAGAACTGACATAAATCAATCATTTTATCCAAAACAAATCCCCCCCATTAAATCTACTTGAATGGCCACAAATAGGTGCAACATCAGTGAATGAATATACTACTGAGGGATTATTTGATATGGTGTTTCCTTATCTATTCCCAACTGGCCATGCAGTCCATGGCTAGCCACAACAAAAAAAGATTCGCATGGACCAATATGCACTCCACTTGATGCGCTATCATGACAACATATTTGGTAGCCACCCAATATTTTGCTACTTCCTTTACAACCTTATCATGTGCCATCGCAGTCAATCAAGTGCATGAATGTTTGTAAAGCAGAGCCAAGAGAACAACATTCCAACTATTGAGGCCCTCCGATCCCACCTACAAACTTTGCCTACTAATAAACTACCAGAGCATGTTATGTGATTTGGTGCACATCTTCAAGGGACTAAAGCACACTGGAATTCTCGTAGAAGAGAATTGACATAAATGACCGCACAACTAGGGTGCCCCACATTATTTTTCACACTCAACGCAACAGACACAAAATGACCAGACTTGCATGTTATAATGGTACCTCTCCAAATTCAAATCCACTTCTACATCAACAATGGAGGACCTGTAATGTCATTCAATGACCCCACATTGTTTCTTTGTACATGCATAAAAGGTTTGAAATATTTCATTAGAAAATGCTTCAAAAATACTTCCATACTCAAGAATTTTGGTACATGTATATAACATCTTACTTGTATCCCCATTCATTCTAGGTAAAACATACAACTTGTACATCCGTCTAACATTTTTTATTGGTTTTCATGCAAGTATGAATGGAAACACCGAGGCTCCGCACATATTCATGGTTTCTTATGGTTACAAGGTGATCCAGAAATGGAAAATTTGGATTGGGAAGACCCCATACAAATAATTTATGCTAAGAGTTTCTTTGACAAATATGTAACAACTTGGAATCCCCGAAGTGACCATACTACAAATCTACACATGCATCCATGCATTGAGGATGACCCTTGTTTAAAAGATACAACAACTCTCCTTACTTCACATCCATTTAAGGACTACAAAGAGCTCCTCAATTGGGTACAACGCCATACAAAGTGCACAACGATGGCATGTCTTTGTATGAAAGCTTCCAAGCTCCAATGCAGATATAATTTCCCATGGACCTTAATGTTTAATTCTTTGCTCTTCATTGATGATCATGTTAAAAAAAATATGAACCTTCCAGGAATGATGATCATCTAAACATCCATGACCCTGATATACTAACAGTATGGCGAGAAAATATGGATTGTCAACCTATCCTCTCCCATCACACAATTATGAAATATATTTCCAAATATGCTTCTAAAGCAGAGGGTCAGTTAAAGAGATATCATCATATGTTGACTAGAACCACAGATACATTGAATCCGACAAATATTGCTTCATTTTCCTATAGGCATTTGCACACAAAATCTATAGTCAATTGAGATATAGGCGCCCAAGAAAGTTGTCATATGCTGCAAAAACTCCCCCTTGTCACATGTAGTCATCTTTTCATGACACTAAATGTTGGTCACCATATCTTTCGTTGAGTATCCAAAGATACATATGATTTTTTATCTGGATCTACCTTCATTGATGCCTATGTCAATCAACCTCCTTTCCTTAATCCCCTCCCTCTCATTGAAATTGCAAAATATTGGTCATATATTCACCATCGAAAAATTAACCCTTGGTGACAAAGGAGCTCTCCATTAATTGTCTTTATATGGCCACGCTTCACAATCATTCCGACACCAGATTCCAAATCCTTTGAAGAATTCTATTGGACTGAGTTGCTACTATACAAACCATTCAGTACCTTTGCAACTGACATAGGCCTCTCAAGAGATACTATCATACACAGTTGGTAGAACACAAAAGGAACCTGCCATGCATGGCATGTAGATCGTTCTCTTGTAAATGTTGAAGAAACACCACTAGATGAAGCTGAAGAAAATGATACAAATATGCATTCTGACATGGAGATAAATGAGTGGGAATTATTATCAATATTGATGCATGCTACCAATATAGAATTCAACAAGCTTAACATTCTTGGACATTGTGACTTTGACACCAATTATTGTTGGAACAACCCACACATTCCAGAAGTAGTTCTTACTTATGCAACACAATTCATTGAAACTAATCGGCCTTCTATGGATGTGCTATAAAGGCATGGACCTATCAATCTAGGGGATAATACATTGTAACACAAACAATATTAGGCATTCAATATAGTATTACAACATTCACAACAAAAAGAAAAAAATCACCCCTAATGATGATCATCCAAGGAACCACTGGCACTGGAAAATCTTATCTAATCAATTGCATTAAATCTTCTTTGAATGGAAAATATCCATATGGACATAGTCTAATACTTCTTCTTTCTCCCACTGGAGTTGTAACTTTCAACATACAAGTAACCACTATACATTCAACACTTAAGATTCCAATAAAAAATTTCCAACCTTTGCAAACACAAACATTGGTAGTGTTCCAGGAAGTGATGAAACATATCCATTATGTCCTCGTTGATGAGATGAGGTTCATCAGGCCTAAACTATTTGTGCAGATTGAAATCTGTCTACGTGAAGCCTTTCTTGAAACCAACAATTTTCCATTTGGTCATTGCTCTATAATTCTTGTTGGTGGTCTAGGAAAACTCCTGCCTGTTATGGATAAACATTTGTATACATGTGAAACACCAGGAAGGTCTTTGTGGAACTCCTTCACCACTATTGTAACCTTGCAAACAAGCTTCTACCAACAAGGGCAGGATATACAACAAGTCCAATTTCGTCGCCTATTGACAAACATCTGAAATGAAACTCCACTACAAGAAGATTGGGAGATCCTTCAATCCCGTGCAAATGCATACTTGTCTACAATAGAATGAAAAGACTTCGATGTGGCCATACACCTATTTGAAAAAAATACTTTGGTGTACCAACATAATAAAAAAATGATTCAATCCTTGAATAGGACAATAGCACATTGCATCACATAACTCCTTGGCTCTTCTATCTCTAAGGAAGACGATGACCATCAATTATAACAACAAATATTGTTATGTATTGACCAACGTGTTATGTTGACCTGTAATTTGTGGATCCAAACATGATTGGTTTTAATGGAGCACTAGGGTTGGTCACTCAAATTTCCTACATAGAAGGAGTCAACCCTCCAAGCTTTCCAACATATGTCGTTGTGGAGTTTGATACATATCTCTGTCCACCATGGGATGATGTCCACCCCAACAAAATACCAATCCCACCCATTAAAAGTGGCAATAAGAAACAAATCCCACTCAAAATGGAATGGGGTTTGACTATACATAAATCCCAAGGATTAACACTCTCAAGGCAACCATAGACATTGGAAAGGTTGAACGACAAGGCTTAACCTTCACAACAATATCACGTGTCAAATCATTAGCAGGTTTGCGTATCTCCCCCTTCTTCTCTTTTGACCATTATGCAAAAATGCAAGATAACACATTTGTTGCAATGCAAAAAAAAGAAGAAGCACACTTACATGCTTTGTCATTATAACCCATTTATACTCTTCTCAAACCAACAAGTCTATCCATAACTCCGTGATATGTATTTCATCTCTTTTTCCTTCATATCTTCATGGATTCAACTCGTTTCTTATAATGCCTTCTCAAATATTGCACTTATTCCACTAAGAAAGCAAGTAGAAGCAAGCTTATATGGTTTCACGTTGTAACCCATTCTTACTCTTCTCATATGACTAAATTTACTCGATCTTTTTGTCCTTTATATGTCATAGATGCTTCTTGTTTCTAAATATATTTAGCACACATTTTCATGTTCTTTTTTATTCCTTAAAAATTTTCAACTCACTTTTCCTATTTTGTACATTTCTTCATTGCTTCCGTACCACTATAGCCTTCATATACTTCTTTTACATTGATTTAAGATGAAAAACTCATAACATAAGGTTAAGGTTAAGCTCGCAATTTGTACACATTTATTTAATGCTCATTTGTTTTATTCTTTCTTCCACATCTACTCACATAGGCTTTAATGGTCTATTTCAACGCATCATCAAATACCATTAATATAAAAAGCAACCATTACTTTGGCATTCTCATTCACTCACTTAGGGGGTATGCTAGTATTAAAGTATTAATACATTTATTGAAGATGACTATGGTTGACCATGATCATGGTTTCTTATGATCATGACTATGAATTACATTGATACATTAAAGTATACTAAAATGTATTAATTTAATTAATTAATTAATTAATACATTTTTAATAAATACAATACTAAAGTATTAAGATATTAATAAAGTATTAATACACAAATAAAATAATATATTAATAAAGTAGTAAGACATAAATAAAACACTATTACATTATTATGTATAAATTAAAGTATAAATTTACATTAATGTATAATAAAAATAATAATAATTTATTTTTAAGGTCACGACCAAGCCACACCAAATGGTATACATACCCTACCCCCCTCTCCAAATGGTATACATACCCTACCCCCCTCTGGATTTGAACTTGTGACCTCTTAAGAGGAAACACATGTTCTTAACCATTAGGCTCACTCAAGCTGTATACTAATTAATTTATACATTAATACATTAATGTAAAGTATACTAATTAATTAATACATTAATTAATTCATATATTAAATACATTATTAATAATGTAACTTAATGTAAGGTATTAGTTAATTTATACATTGATACATTAATTAATTTATACATTAAATACATTATTAATGATGTATTTATTAATATTTTTAATACACTAAAATATTAATATTAATATTTATAATATTTAACATAAATATTGATATAAAAAAATTAATTTTAAAGAATTAATACATTAAAATATTAAAAAGGTATCAATACTTTAGTAATACATTATTAAAGTATCAATACTTTAATAAATGCTTTATTAAAGTAATAATACGCTAATACATTATTAAGACATTATTAAAGTATTAATATGTTAATACATTAGTTTACAATGGTCATGCTTGACTATGGTTGGCCATTATCATGGCTAATTTTGGTAGAACTTTGTTGACCTTGGGAATGAAAGGTTCACTATGGTTGACATGGTTAATTATGGTTGACCATGACCATGGTTAACTTCGATAGACCTTCATCGTGGTTAAGTTCTATAGACCTTGACTATGGTTGACGTTCACTATGGATGACCTTGGTTGACCATAACCATGGTTGACTGTGGTTGACCATGGTTGACAATGATTAACCATGTTTGACAATTGTTGTCCATAGATGATCATGGATGGCCATGACCATAGTTGACCAAGACTACGGATGATATTCAAATAGTGAAATTTGGAAGTATTTGTCACATTATAACAACATGATATTCATGTAACATTGCGACAATGAAGCTATGTTGATGACATTGTGATGATGAGGCTATGTTCTCCATATCATGAAAATATTGTTATTTTTGTGACATTGCAAGGGAGGGACTAAGTTCGTTAGATTACGATGACAAGATATTTGCATCACAATATGATAATATGATATTTTCATCACATTGCAATGACAGGGATATGTTCATCACATTGCGATGGCAATATATTGTTTGTCACCTATTGACGAAGACGTGGATATTGGGATGAGGGGTTTGTGTTCATCACATTGCAATGACAGGTCATTTAAGTAAAAAGTGGCAATGTGATGAACATAAATGTCGTATGTTCATCGTATTTTGAATGGAAATGTAATGAAAATAATACATTAATTTACAATGACCATGCTTGAATATGGTTGGCCATGATCATGGTTAACTTTGGTAGAAATTTGTTGACTTTGGGAATGAAAGGATCACTATGGTTGACATGGTTAATTATGGTTGACCATGACCATGGTTAGCTTCCATAGACCTTCACCGTGGTTAACTTTTGTAGACATTCACTATGGTTGATGTTCACTATGGATGACCTTCACTTGGTTGACCATGACCATGGATGACTGTGGTTGACCATGGTTGACAATGGTTAATCATGTTTGACAGTTGTTATCCATAGGTAACCATGGTTGGCCATGACCATGGTTGATGAAGACTATGTATGACATTCATATAGTGAAATTTGGAAGTGTTTGTCACATTATGACGACATGATATTTGCGTAACATTGTGACAATGAAGCTATGTTGATGACATTGCTACAATATGGTTATTTTCGTGACATTGCAAGGGAGGAGATAAGTTCATTAGATTGCGACAACAAGATATTTGCATCACAATATGATAACAAGATATTTGCATCACATTGCAAGGAAGGGGCTATGGTCATCACATTGTGATGAAAGTATATTGTTTGTCACATATTGACAATGACAAAGATATTGGGACGAGGGGTTTATGTTCATCATATTGCAATGACAGGTCATTTAAGTAAAAAGTGGCAATGTGACGAACAAAAATGTTGTATGTTCATCGTATGTTGAATGACTATGTGATGAAAATAAATGTCATATGTTCACCACATAGTGATGATAGGATATTTATTTCGACGATGAGGCTATGTTCATCACAGTGTGATGAAACGACATTGTTTTTCACATTATGACGTCAGGATATTTGTGTCATAGACGACACATATATGTTCATCACATTAGGACAACGAGGTTGTTTTTGTCAGATTGCAACAATAGAGTTATGTTCATCACATTGTGATGACGAGGTTATGTTCGTCACATTGCGACAATATGGTTATGGCCAGTCATGTTCATCACATTGTGACAATATGGTTATATTCATCAAATTGTGACAATATAGTTATGACAAGACATTCTCGTCACATTGCGGAAATATTGTTATGGCCACTCATATTCATCACATCACGACAATATCATTGTGTTCATCACATTGTGACAATATGGTTATGACCAACCATGTTCAACCATTGTCAACAATGGTCAACCATGGTCACGGTCAATCAAGTTCAACCATATTTATGTTCGTCACATTATGGTAATATGGTTATGTTTGTCACATTATATGTTCAACGTATAATGCTAGGTTCACCACATTGCGAAAATATGGTTATGTTCGTCACATTGCGATGATGACATGATATTCGTTATGTTCATCACATTGTTCATCACATTGGGAGGGAAAGATATTTGCGTCACATTATGATGAGTAGATATTTTCATCACATTGCAAAGAAGGGGATATGTTCATGACATTGCGACAATAGGATAATGTTTATCACATATTGGTGATGATGGGGATAGTACAATGATGGGTCTATGTTCATCACATTGCCACGTCATGAAATTAAAGTAAAAAGTGGTTATGTTATGAGCATAAATATCATATGTTCATCGTATGCCATATGGCTATGTTATGAACATGAATTTCATATGTTCATCATATTGCGACAACAAGACATTTATTGTGATGATGAGGCTATGTTCATCACATTATGATGACAACACATTATTTTCCACCTTATGAAGACAAGATATTTTCATAACATTGCGACAAGGAGGATATTTTCATCACTTTGCGACGACGAGGCTATGTTTGACATTGTTTGTCACCTTATGACGACAAGATATTTGCATAACACTATGACAAGGAAGCTATGTTCATCACATTGTGACACCTAGAAATGTTTGTCACATTGTGACATCAGGATATGTGCATCACATTGCAACGTGAGAAAATATTCATCACATTGTGACAATAGAGCGATGCAGGACACATTGCAACATTTTTTTGTGTTCATTAAATTACAACGTTACTATCCACATTTTGATGGCATGGCTATGTTCATCACATTACCGCGTTAGTTTATGTTTGTCACATTGCAACGTTACTATGTTCATTACAATGAGACCTCGAGATATGTTTTACATATTGTGTCATCGTTAAGTGATTGTGACAATGCGAGGACAGGGTAAATGTTCACATTACAACGTTGGGAAATTTTCGTCACAATGTGACAAAGGAAAAAGTTCATCACATACTGAGGTATGGTCATGAGTGTAACATTGTGAGCTTTGTGTAAATAATTGCAATGTTGGGCTATGTTTGTTAGATTGTGACATTTGGGTTCTATACATTGTAATGTAGGATTTTCGTTTGTCACACGCATTATGGAATTGGAATAGATTTGTGAGATTCTGACAATGTGTTATGTTTGTCACATAGTGACATCAAGAAATGTCTGTTTCATTGCAATATTGGGATATGTTTGGAAAATTGCAACATTGGGTTCTGCACATCACAATGCAACAAAAGGTTATGTTTGTCAGATTGTGATATTTGGAAAATTTTGTCACATTGTGACATTAGGATATGTACATGACATTGCAACATAAGGACATGTTTATCACATTGTAATTTTTTTTTCATCTTAATGCTAAGTCTAATGGGCAAGATGATTGACTTATAAAATTATATAAACATTTTCAACATCCAAGTATAAAAATGTATGTAGTAATATATATGTTATAGATATATTTAATTTGAAATTATGTCAAACTTTTTCAACATCTAATTAAATGTATGTAGTAGTTGACTTATCTTAAGTGAAGTTTATGCAACCAATTTCAAGTTAATTGTATTTTCTTTTAATATAATAAAAATTGAAATTTAATAAATTATATCAACATTTTCAACATCCAATTGTATAAAAATGTATGTAGTAATATATATGCTATAGATATATTTAATTTGAAATCATGAAAAACATGTTTAATATCTAATTAAATGTATGTAGTAATTGACTTATT
>ML793158.1:482611-500078 GCA_009831015.1 Picea engelmannii
TATGCCCCGTGGCCAACAATAACACCCCATCCGGGGCAAACCATTTTATTGTTATTATAAAATAAACCTTAATTTAGAAATAACCATACCCCTAATTTTAATAAGAATAACACTAATCTTAATAACCTTAGCCATAATCCTAATAATCATTTACTTCAATATATTATTAATACATTATTGGTGACATCTTTAATTATTAATATTGATTAATACTTAGTGTATAAAGGGTATGTATGTTACATACATAAAATACCCATTGTATATATTAATTATGTATATTAATAATTATTAATAGTACAATTATTATTAATAATTATTATTGTATTATTTATAATAATTCTTAATGTATTAATAAAACTTTATTAATAGTATTGTTAATGATAACAAAGCAATAAATAAAATATTATTAATAATATTAATAACTATTATTACTTTTCACCAATAATAATAATAATAAGTATTTGTTTATATGAATAATAAATATATTAATTATCACTAATTATTAATAACAATTAACATAGTTAATAGTTGATATTAAATTAATCACTAATATTAATCATTTTTTAATATAATAATTTAATATTAAAAATAGTAATCCTAACTTTACCAATAATTAATATTTTAATAATATATACATTAATCCTAAATCTAATAACCCTAACCCTATTAGTAATATATTATTAAAAACCCTAATTCAAAATTTTTCAAAATTAATTAATCCACTTTATTAATATATTAATTTAGAAAGCTAACTTATTTTATTATAAACTTTATGTTATTGTTAACAAACAAAAAAAATCATTAATGGACACGATTTTTGAATACAAACTATATCATTCATTAATCGAATGAAGTGTTACACTCACCAACATTTGTTGAATACGAAGGAAGAATATGAAAGTACTGGTAATTATGCGGCTGCAAAAACTTAGAATTAGGAAAACCAACACACAGGTGAGGCTATGCTCACAATCTATATTATTCAATGAAGATTGATTACATCATTATATAGGAACGAATCTACTTAGTCAGTTACAACAAACCATAGAAAACTAGACTCTACATTAAGTGAAATAGAGTTCAACTACACAACTGACTCTTGCAAGTGACTCTTGCTCCATTATTTCAAAGTCTCCCCCTTAATGGAGAATGGATTGACTTGTACACCTAACATCTCTCTAAATATCTCAAACTTAATCTTTCCAAGAGGATTAGTGAAAATATCAACAACATTTTCACAAGTATTACAATACCTAAGAGCTATTTCATTGGATTGCAACTTTTCTCTAACAAAATGAAACTAAGCATCAACATGCTTTTTCCTTGCATAAAAAATCGGATTATTCACCATCTTGATTGAACTTTGATTATCAAATTTGATAATTGTAGGTTCCTTTTGTTCTTCTCCAACATCTTGAAAAAGTCTTCTCAACCAAACAACTTCACAAGTTGTTGCACACAAGGATTTATATTCTGCTTCAATAGAAGACAAAGATACAATAGGTTTATTTTTACTCCTCTGTGAAACAACCATGGATCCAATGCCAAACACATATCCAATGGTTGATCTTTGATCATCTGGATTGCCAGCCCAATCAGAATTTGAGTAACCTGTCAACTCAACATCAGATGCATCAGTATATTTAATACCATATCAAGTGTTCATTTTAGATGCCTGAGTGCTGCCTTTGCTACATTCCAATGGCTTTCTAAAGGTTTCCCCATAAACTAACTTAACACACTCACATAATATGCAATATTAGGTCTAGTTGTGGTGATATAATTCAAATTACCCACCATTTGTCTATACATATTTCCATTCACCTCCTTCGAACCATCATCACAAGAAAGTTTCATATTCTGTTGCATGGGAACAATAGAAGATTTACAGTGATCCATTTTAAATCTCTTAAGTACTTCTCTGACATACTTACTCTCACAAACAAAAGTTTGGCCTACATTTCTCCAAACTTCAAGACCTAGGCAGTAATGTAACTCACCAATATCTTTCATTTCAAAAACTTGTGACAACTGCTCCTTGATTTCATCAATTAATTTCTCTTCATTTCCTGTAATTATCAAATCATCAACATATAAGGAAATCAATACTATATACCCCTACTCATCAAATTTGGTATACAGATTTTGATCACTTTTGCTCCTCATAAAACCCTGTTGAAGAAAGAAAGAGTCTATCTTCTCATACCATGACCTAGGTGTTTGTTTTAGTCCATACAATCATTTCTTCAACTTGCACACTAAGTGTTCTTGCCCATGTTCCACAAACCCTTTAGGTTGAGTAAGGTAAACCTCCTCCTTTAACTCACCATTCAAAAATGCAGATTTAACATCTAGTTGGTGTAGCTTCCAATGATACTTTGTAGCTAAAGAAATTAACAATTTGATAGTATTCAATTTAGCTACTGGTGCAAATGTTTCAGCATAATCAATACCTTATGTTTGTGAATACCCCTTTTCCACCATTCTAGCCTTATATTTATCTATACTACCATCTCATTTAAACTTGGGTTTGTATATTCGTTTGCATCTAATGAGATTTTTATGTTTAAGCAATTCACTCAATTCCCAAGTATTATTTTTCATTATAGATTCATATTCTTCCTCCATTGCATTTCTCCATTCATCATGTTCCTTTGCTTCATTAAAACTCATGGGTTATATGACATTTGAAATGATACTCATTAGGGCATAGTCTCTATACCTCTTAGGGAGTCGAACCTGTCGTGAAGATCTTCTCAACTAATTATCTTCCTCCCCACTTTGTGAAGATCTATCTTTTCCTCTAGGTGAATTGTGACTTCTTGAAGTGTCCATATCACTATCACTGAGTCCTTCTTGTTGTTGCAGCTACCGTTGTCACTGCGGTTGTGGCTGTTGTGTTGGTTTTTGTTGCTACTCTTATTTAAATCCTTCATCAAGAAGTCCATGCCATTCCTCATGACTATTGTCGTCATGATTTCCTGCTTCCTGCTCATGGAAAAGTACATCTCTACTCGCAAATACTTTGTGAGTAGAAGGATTAAACAGTTTGTATGCTTTAAATTCAGAACAATACCCTATAAAAATACATTTAATGGCTTTAGCATCCAATTTCTTCCTATTCTCCTTTGTAATATGTGCAAAAGCCTTACACCCAAATACTTTCAAATTATGAACTATAGGTTTGGAACCATACAAGGCTTCAAAATGAGTAACATTATCAAGACACCTTGGTGGACTTTTTTTCTTTAAATAAACTGCAATATTTATGGCTTCAACCCAAAATATATTTGAGAGATTCTTACCTTTCATCATGCTACGTGCACACTCTACCAAAGTTCTGTTTTTCCTTTCAGCCACTCCATTCTATTATGGAGTGTGGGGTACTATAAACTATTGTACTATTCCATGATATTTGCAATATGTGATGAAGTTCCCTGATTTATACTCTCCCCCTTGATCTGAAAGGAGGATTTTGATGGATTTTCCTGTTTGCTTTTCCACCATGGTTCTGAATTCCTTAAAGTACTCGAAAACATCACTTTTTCTTCTAAGTAAATAAACCCATGTGTATCTCGTGCTATCATCAATAAATAACAGAAAGTAAAAAGAACCTCCTAAAGACCTAGTCTGCATAGGCCCACAAACATCAGTATGCACAAGATCTAACGCATCTCTCTTTTTCCTATTAGGATTAGAGGGGAATTCATATCTGTGCATATTTCCTAATGCACATCCATCACAAGAAACATTCTCATTCTTTAACATGGGAAGTCCTTCAACCATAATCTTTTTCTGTAATAACAATAAATCAGGATGATTGATGTGGTCATAACTTTGATGCCAAATAATCTATGTTGGAATAGTTGTAGAAGTCAGTGCGTGATGTTTTTTGCTAGTAAAATCAAGTTTGTATAGGCCTCCTACTCTAACTCCCTTTGCAACAGTTTTGAATTGGTCCAACAGATCCTTCACTATGCAATAATTCTTGAAGAACTCAACCTTCAGTTCTGATCTATAATGGTGGACACAAATATCAAATTTTTCTTCATCCCTAACACATACATGACATTGCGAATGTGACAAATAGTTTCATTCGACAATGTCACAGGAATGTCTCCATATCCCTTGATCTGATGAGCGTAGTCATCTCCAAGATATATGCTGGCTCCATTCTATGTTTATTTAAAATTAGTGTACGACATCTTATTATATGTCATATGTACTGATGCTTCGAAATCTAGAAACCAGGCATCAAAATCATTCGTTTCAGCAGATAAAGCAACGCTAGACACAAACAACCTAAGATCCCGTGAATCAAAATTCGGGGGTTCATGAATCTCATTAGTAGAAATAAACAATCTGATATCATGATTTGAGGATTTTTCTGCATAATGACCTGAATGTGTTCTAGGTTTATTCCTACCCTCATCATTCTTCTTCTTATGACAGTCTCTAACAATATGTCTAGGTTGACCACAATAAAAACAACTCTTTGACTAAGTCCTGTTAGATTGCATACCTTGATTCAGCCTTGGAGATTGTCTTCTCTGCGACGAACCACCTCTCTGTGATGAACTGCCTCCTCTGCCTCTTTCTTGTGATCTCCTTCTTGCAGATCTCTTATTTGACCGCAGTGCCAAATCTTTATTCCGAGGCTTCAGATTCCCACGCCTCTCTTCCTCTTGCAGCAAAATACCTGTCATTTCTTCAAAAGTATGAGGTTTCTCCCTTGCTGCGAGACCTGTTATGAACATCTGATAATCTTCTAGCATACCATTTAAGGTAATTGTTACCAGATCAGTGTTGGAAACAATTTCCTCTATATTTCCTAGCTTCTCTTTCACCTCTTTAATACGACCCAAAAATGAACTAACAGATTCATTTCCATCCATCTTAATGCCTAGCAATTTAGTTTTTAGGAACATGATACGATTTGTGTTACTAGTTTCATATAAAGATTTATGCGTTGTCCACGTTTCATCAGAAGTTGTAGTTTCTCTAATATGTGGAATTATGCTATCTTTAACAGACATGTGCAACATACCTTTGCCTTGTTTTCACGCTTATCCCAGTCTTGGATCTATGTTATTGTCGCACCAGTAGCCGCATCAGGTTTCACTTCAGTTCCCTTCATAATGATCTAGACACCATATCCTTCCATGAGCGTCTGCATCTTGAATTTCCAGTTAATGAAATTCAAGCCATCTAACTTGTTGGCTTTGGCTTTATTGAGTTAGGTCTCTTCCAGCAAATTCGCCATTGCTGCAAGTGTCTTCTCGTCCAATCAGATAATGGATCCTTGTATCACCAAAGGTGAATCATCAAAAATACGTAACTTTCGCCAATTTCCTCCTTTTGTTGAACAATCCACCGCTCTACCTTCGGATCCACCGATCCGAGTCTACCTAGGCTCTTAGCTTAAAGTAGATATGAGAATTTAAAAAAAAAACCCTTTACACCATTCCATGCATAAAAAAACTCATGCTCATTTATAAAAAAACTCTCATATAAAAACTCACATGAAAAAAAATCACACTCATATGTATAAAAAAGAATTTAAATTTCTTAAAAAAAATTCTTTTTAATATACATACATCCACTTTTAAATAAACTTTCTACCTCACTCACAAAGGTAAATTTTAAACCTTACAAAGAATCCACTTTAATAAAAAAAACTCACTATTTTTGAAAAAGAACTTTCACAATTTATAAAGCAATCTAAAATATATCCCCTTTCTTGTTTGCATAAGAAATCGTGCACAAGGAATGGTGGAGGAGGACGCAACTTAACTCTACGCGTCCTTTTTGAGGACACCTAAAAAAAAACTTACACTTCAACACAATCCGCTTCAACCTCATATTCCAGCCTCACGAATGTTGACGTATTTGCACCAGATGGTGGATCGGCTCTCCAACCTCGACCTGCTCTCACGGATCCGCCCCAAACAGCTCACGCTTTCCAAAGAAATTGTTGCACTCTTCCACGCTCACCACACCAAGATTTTACAAACAAACGACATTCAAAATGGTCGGCCTCCTCCAAACAACAAAGGGGAGCGCTAGAACGCCTATTGTTCAATGACAAGGGGGGCGTTGCAGTGCTCTTGTAGAGGTGAGGCGTGAGCACTAGTGCCCTAGCGTGCTTGGACGCAGTGCTTGGACGCAAACCAGGGGAGCACGAGGTCATCGAATTTTTTAAAATCTCGTAAGAGTGAGAGGGATTGACGCTCATCTCACACTGCAGGGGAGCGCTCGGCGTCCCTACTCAATTAATTTGAGATTTTGTTCTTGGATTTCGCCTCAGAGAGTTGGATCTCCAATCTTGCTCTGATACCAACTTAGAATTAGGAAAATCAACACAGGTGAGGCTACGCTCACAATCTATATTATTCAATGAACTCTGATTACATCATTATATAGAAAACAAATCTACTTAGTCAGTTACAACAAACCATAGAAAACTAGACTCTACATTAAGTGAAGTAGAGTTCAACTACACAAGTGACTCTTGCTCCATTATTTCCAAGTCAAAATTCATTAATGGACACTATATTTCTTGAATACAAACTACATCATTTATTAATGGAATGAAGTGTTATGGTTGCCATTGTAGGTGAGTGGTAGATATGGTAAACTTGGTACAAATGCAATTGTAATAATGTAAAATGATAAAAGGTGAATAGTGTAGTAAATTTGTAATTTCATGTAAGTTTGTTAATCATTTGAAAGTGGAAATTAGATGGTTACACAATAATTTTTTAATGATATTAAATAAATATTAAGAAGTAAACAGGGTAATGGATGTCTTTAAAAATGTTAAAAAATTATGAACATGAGATTTCATTCATTGATTTGAAAGGAGGACGAAGAATATGCTAGCATCTTTAATTAATAACCATACCATTGAAATTTATAGTTAAAAAATCATTAAATGTGCCCATTTCCAATAGATCTTTCTAAGTACTTATTGTGTATTATGTTGGGCGAAAAGCCCCTCCTGAGTGAAATTCCACCATGGTTGCTCTCGTTGTAATAGTGCAGTACTATGGCAATAAGACAACCGCAGTTTATGTCTGTTTTTAAAGGGGGCAGGATTAGAATATGGAGGGGGAATATTAATCTCCTCTCAAACAAGAAACAATGCTCGCACTCGCCGAGATTTACACGATTCTTCGCAAATTGCATTCTCTAATATTGATATTGAAGTCGATAAAGTACCTGGCATCAAATCGAGCGGTGAATCGTGCATGAGTGGTGACCGAGTAAACGTGTCGCTCGCTGGTCGAATCAATGGACGGCTTTGAAGCAGCTGGTCGCTTCCGAATATATCCTCCAGCAACAAAACACGTTGTTACTCAACATTCTCAGAGTGAGCACGTGTTCTCCATTACTTTGTTGTTTTTCCCCATTATTGTATTCTAATGAATTATTAAGTTTTGTAGTTTTTCCCATTATTGTATTCTAATGAATTACTAAGTTATGTATTGTAAACGGCATTATACAACCTTAGTGGTAAAGAAATCAAAGTGAGAAGAAATCAAAACATTGATTGCAGAGCTACAAGGTTATTTTATCAAGGCTGTTCAATCTTCCATGAATTTTTTTGTGAGTTAATAAGAAAGTGGTATTGGGAAATCAGGAAATGGTGAGAGGAAGTATGGGTCTCAAGAAGAGGATATACTAAATTAGATTGGCCAACGACGAGTAGAAATCTGAGCCTCAAATTGAGGCATTCGGAGTAGAAGCAACAATGCAGGTGGAATCCGAAAACAATTGATTACAAGCTTATGATCAAACATGCTAGAAGTTTTCGTTGTGCATCGTCTTAGAGGCCTCTGTATACGTGTTGTATATATATGATTTATTTTGACTAAGCTCCCTTCTCTTTTCATACCTCTTAGTGGCAACGTTAATTTGTTGGTCTATCCTAAGATGTTAATGTTGAAAGAGTTCCTAAAAATGATAAATGAAGCAGAAAAAAGATAATAAGATTAACTCAATGGAGAATGCATACACTAGCAGAACAGAAGTGCACCAACATTTGCGAAACCATCCAACGCAAAATTAGGAGCAAGCACTCACCACAATGAAGGTTCTCTCTCCTATCCTTCTCTATTTTTATTCTATCTTAATAGCGACCTCAATTAGAAATGTCTGTAATGGCTAGTATATCTCCAATCATACTAGGAACAAACAACATAGATTTATAGTAGAAGAATCAACACTTTCATTTTCATGGGAAAATTTATGTGTCTACATGTGGTGGTGAGAGACCATATGGATTCTCGGATCTATAGTGCACAGGGAAATTGTAAACACTCTGTGCCACAAACTTCATCGTTGAATACTTAGGACTTACCGTGTAGTGGACAACCTACTGGATTTACTGTGTGCTTTGATAAAACACTTAACGAATGATTTATAGTTGCAGAAATAACACAGTGCTATGCTTAGCACATAAAATCATAAGCAAACTAAAACTCAAAAATACATGTAAGTATGACAACACTCAAAATACGTGATATATATATTAAACTTTGACACTACGTGGTAATACAAAATATGATAACTATGACGAACTTCAACTCCAACAATATCTACTGATTTTATAGACACAAAGCTTATGCTCTCAGACTTCTTTGACTCCTTAATCGTTGTTGTTGTTTTCTTCTTCACGATTTTGTTCTCTCTACCTCTCTGCATCTACTGCATATGTTCAATGACTTCCTACAGACTCAGACTTATAAAGACTACGACTGAGACTTCTTACAGAGGTAAAAACCGACTCAACATTTAATACATCAATAAATTTGACTGACTTCTATCTACTTATCAGAACTCGAGAAAGATAAATATCGGCTTCATTAATTAAGACTCCTTGCCGATTGACTAATACTAAGATTGTGTAAACATGCGACTTTGTATTTGGAGACTGATTGTTGAGATGTGAACCTCATCGACTTGTAATTACTATTTCCAACTCTCCCCCTTAATTTTAAGTAGGTGAAATTACAAAA
This sequence comes from Picea engelmannii, assembly GCA_009831015.1. Taxonomy (NCBI): domain Eukaryota; kingdom Viridiplantae; phylum Streptophyta; class Pinopsida; order Pinales; family Pinaceae; genus Picea; species Picea engelmannii. The sequence continues at coordinate 491,632 of ML793158.1, forward strand.
AAGTTACATCAAAAATTTAATTGACATTTATTATCACTCATATGTTACTACGCAGAAACCCAGACTATTGCGCAGATACTGAAATGCATCTCTTGCTCAATCTTTTGTAAAAATGTATGTGACTTGTTCTTTTGACCTACAAAACTCTAAACAAATCTCTTTGTTATTCACTAATTCTCTGATAAAATGATACCTTGTATCAATGTGCTTGTTTTTCTTGTGAAATACATGATTCTTTGATAACATTATCAATGAATTGTTTTCACAAAACACTGTTGTTGGTTACTGTTGTTCCTGCAAAAAATCTTTTAACATTCTCCTCATTCAAACTACTTGACAAGATGCGCTTGTCATTGCAACATAATCTCCTTCTGCTGAAGAAAGAGTCACTATGGGTTGCTTCCTTGATGCCCATGATACCATACCTGTTCCAAAATGAAATGTGTACCCAAAGGTATTTTTTCTGTCATCTATGTTTCCTCCACAATCACTGTCAATGTATCCAATGAGTTTGAAATCTTCTAAAGTAGAATACTTTATGCTAAAATCTTTCGTTCCATTCAATATCTCAAAATTCTCTTTCCTACCTTTCAATGTGATTCTTTTGGAGTTTCCATGAACCTTGAGATCAAGCTCACTCCATACATAATATTTGGCCTTGTTGTTGTTAGATACAGAAAACTACCTACCTGTCTTTCAAATAGTGTGGGATCCACCTTGGACCCTTTATCTTCCTTGCTTACCTTCAATCTTGTTATGACATGTGTTGGGTCTTCTTTTGAATCTATCATATTAAATATTTTCATAATTTCATGTGCATACTTAGATTGTGAGATAAATATACCATCTCTGGATTGGTGAACATCTACTCCCAAAAAATATATCATAATCCCTAAATGAGACATTTCAAATTCATCCCTCATGACCGACTTAAATTCTTCTATGTCAAAATCACCTGTAAATATTAAATCATCTACATATAAGGAAACAATTAATTTGTTACCTTGCTGTTTTTCTTTCATGTATAGTGTTGGCTCACATTCACTTCTCTGGAATCCATTGTATGTGAGATATGAATCTATGCGAGACTATAAATAAAATGTGACTGTACCAAGCTATGGGAGCTTTCTTTAACCCATACAATGCTTTCTTTAATCTGTATACCTTGTTTTCTTGTCCTAGAATCTCATAGCCTTGTGGTTGTTCCACATATACTTCTTCTTCTAAGTGTCCATTTATGAATGTTGAATTTACATCCATTTGATATACTGGCCATATGTTCTTTTCAGTAATGGCTAACAAAGTTCTGACTATGTCCATGCACGCAACTGGTGCAAATGTTTCATTGAAATCTATTCCAGTATGTTGTGTAAAACCTCTTGCGACTAACCTTGCCTTGTGATTTTGCACATTTCCTTCTACATCTTGCTTGGTCTTATAAATCCACTTGACACTTATCACATCCTTGTCTTCAGGTACATCTACCAATTTCCATATCTGATTGATCTCTATGCATTTGATTTCTTCATCCATGGCTTGTGCCCATACATCATCTTTGACGACTTCTTCAAAAGTTAATGGATCATCTATTTGTGAAAACAAAGAAAAAAATGAAAACACATTTGTTGTGTCCTGATTATAGATGTCTCACAGACTTCTTGTATTTCTTGGTAATAAACTTGCTAATATTGTATCTGGAGATGTAGAACTACTTGGATTTCTTACTGGAGTTTGTTGCGCTCTAGGTGTGTACTGCGCACCTGCTAGTCTTACAGGAGTATTATGCACTGTGATTTGCGTCGCAGTTGAAGGAACTGTGCACTGACTTGTGCATGGTGTCTGAGCCACCTCTTCTTCTTCTGTGTCATCATGTTCAATGATCTTGATTGCCTTTTTTATTTTTACATCCCATGCTTCATTCTCCATGAATTGAACATCGTGATTGATTATGACTTTCCTTGTGACATGGTCATACAACTTTTATCTTTTTTGTTTCTTCAGAATACCCAACAAATATACATTTTTGTCCTTTGTTATCCAACTTATTTCTCAACTCATCTGGAACATGTCTGTATGCGACACAACTAAAAACTTTTAAGTGCACCACATTATGCTTCATACCTATCCAGGCTTATTGAAGAACTTTGTTTGTCACACTCTTTGTCAGACATCTGTTCAAGATGTATACTCTAGTTTCTATTTCCTCAACCCAATACTCATTTGATAAATATTTGGTTGCTAACATACTCTGCGCCATTTCCATGATGATTTTGTTCTTTCTTTCTGTGACACCATTCTGTTGTGGTGTATATCGCGCGGTAAATTGCTCGTAGATGACATGAACTTTACAAAAGTTCTGAAACTCTCTTGAGATGTATTCTCCTCCTCTACCAGTTCTTAGACACTTGATGTAATAACCACTTTGCTTCTCCACAAGTAATTTAAACTATTGAAAACAACCAAATGCATCAGATTTATGTTTTAGGAAATATATCCATGTCTTTCTTGAGAAATCATCAATGAATGTCAGAAAATAAGTATTGTCTCATATAGATGGTGTTTGCATTGGTCCACAAATGTTTGAATGTACAATTTCTAGTGGATCTTTTTCTTTGTATGACTTTCCAACTGAAAATGATTCTCTGTGCTACTTTCCAATTATGCATCCTTCACATATTCTTTTTTTTTTTTCAATCAATGGTAATCCTTTTACCATATTCTTTGTGTGTAGCACCTTTAGGCCTCCAAATTTCAAATGTCCAAATCAGAAATGCCATAGCCATGAATCATCATGTACTTCATATTGGAATTTTGTTTGTATCTCTGTGCTACTTTCTTCTTTCTTGATACTACACACACTATTTTCTTCATTGGAACTGCACACACTTTCTGTTGTAAATGCAGTGTCTAACTACACATCTTTTCTTTACCAACAACTAGTGTTGTGTTTTTATTCTTGGATGGCTTCAATGTCAATGGGAACATTTTGTTACTTGTCATCTAGATTTTTTCAATAAGCTGATTGTTTAGATATCTATTCATAATCACACAATGATTATCTTCCATGTAGATTTTGTATCCTCTCTGTAGCAGTGGCCATGTGCTCATCAAATTATGGTTCAGACCATAAACATAATATACATCAGGCATAACCTTTTGTTCTCCTTATTTAGTTAAAATGTTTATACTTCCTTTGCCTAAGACAGTGACTTGGATATATGTTCCAAGTGTAACCTTGGTTTGGACTGACTTATCCAAAATATAAAATAATTCTACGTTTCCTGTCATGTGGTTACTGTAGCATGAATCTAAATACCATATGTCACATGGACTTTCTTCAGTAACATTGCATTCAAATGGTGATACTATAGGCATTTCTTCAACGTACACCAAAAACACAGTTTTGGTTTGGTTATTTGTGTTGTTTGATTGATCTTGTCCTTTTTTGTTCTGATTATATTGTCTCTTTCTTCACTCATATGCATAATGCCCATACTTTTTATAGTAATGGAACTGAATCTTTGATTTTTCAGTTCTATGACCACTTGGTTGACTGGTATTTGGGTTTTGGCCTCTTCCACCAATGTTTTTAGGATTTCTACTGCATCCACCTCTGACAAAACTTCTTCCTCTGCCTCTAGAGTTAGCTCTCCCCCTTCCTCTTCCACGACTTATAGATTTTTGTGCGGAAAATTCATTCTTTGATGACATATTTGACCTATTTAATCTATGTTCATGATTAATGAGGGAAGCTTGCAATTCATCTAGGATGAACTGACTCATATCTTTGCTCTCTTCTAGAGTCACAACTAGGGTATCAAATTTAGGAGGAAGACTCCTAAGTACCTTCTCAACAACTTTTTGTATTCTATGGTTTCACCATGAGACTCAATATCATTTATCAGGCCAATGACATGGGTGTAAAATGAATCTACTGAATCTGTGTCTTTCATTGATAGAGTTTCAAAATCTCTTCTAAGAATTTGTAGTTTTGAAGTCTTGACTTTGTCCATACCTTGATAAGATGTTTAAAATGTATCCCATGCCTCTTTGACTTGCTTTGATGATGCAACTCTTGGGAGTATGCTCTCATGCATGACTTGATGTATGTAAAACATTGACTTTCCATCCTTCTTTCTTTGATCTTTCAAAGCATCATTCTCAGCTTGTGCGAGTGCATTATATGATTCCCAATCTAGTGGTTTCAGATAGCCATTCTCAACAATCTCCCATACATCTTGACCCTGAAACAACACTTTCATGGTAAATGACCATATCTCATAATTATTTCCTGTGAAAGTGGGAGGTTGCAGATTTGAAGTAGAAGCCATATTTTCACTTTTCAATAGAGTTAATACTCCAATAAAATTGTTCTGATAGAACCTTCTCTGATACCATATCTCAGATCTACAACGCACAACGCAGTTGAAAATACTGTGTGCACAAACTTTGTCGTCGAATACTTAGGACTTATCGCGCAGTGGAAAACCTACTGGATTCACTGCACGTTGTGATAAAACACTTAATGAATGATTTATAGTTGCATAAATAACATAGTGTTATGCTTAGCACACAAACTCATAAACAGAGTAAAACTCATAAATACATGTAAGTATGACAACACTCAAAATACTTGATATATATATATATATATATATATATATAACTTCGACGTTGTACGCTAATAAAAAATACGATAATTGTGACGAGATTCAGCTCCAACAACCTCTACTAACTTTACAGACACAGATTTTGTGCTCTCAGGATTCTTTGACTCCTCAGTTGTTGTTGTTGTTTTCTTCTTCACGACTATGCTCTCTCTACCTCTATACATCTACTACATCTCTACATGCATATTCTCATAGACTTCCTACAAACTCGGACTTATAAAGACTATGAATGAGACTTCTTATAGAAGTAAAAACTAACTCAAAATTTAATACATCAATAACTTTGATTGACTTCTATCTACTTATCAGAACTCGAGATAGATAAAGATCGGCTTCATTAAATAATACTCATGCTTGCTGACTGACTAAGACTAAGCTTGCATAAACAATGACTTTGTATTTGCATACTAACTCATTGATAGACAAATTGGTTGAGACGTGAAGCTCGTCGACTTGTAATTACTATTTTCAACATGGATGAAGAGTGAAAAATGCAACCTAATTAATGGAAAATGGAAGGTGTGCACTTGGTTAGGGATCATGCTTATTGTGGTGAAGACCTATGATATTAAGGTGGCCAGAGTTTCAATAATTCTTGTGGTGAAGACCAATGATATTAAGGTGGTCAGAGTTTCAAAAGAATAGTGAGGGCTTTAAACATGTTGCAGAGTTTCAAAAGAATAGTGAGGGATTTAAACATGTTGCAGATTATGGGATTTTTAATGTGTTTCTTGTTATGGTTATCAATTCTAAGACATCCACAATTAGTTGAGAAATAAATTTTTAGTTTAAACTTTTTAAGAGTTGTTTTTTTTAGTTATTAAATATAAAAGGAAGGAAAAATGATAATTTTAATTTATAATTTGATATTTTGTAAAAATATTTTTAATTTTTAATTTGGTATAATATATTAATTGGAATTGCAAATATTAAATATTAACATTACATAATTTGATTGCAAAAAGAACAATGTGATTGTAATAAACATATTAAAGGAGATTGAATCCATTTTTTTTTATCCAAAATTGTAATCTTGAAAATGATAACATCCTCTAATTTCAATAAAGATAAACCTGAAAAATTAAAATTAAAAGAATGATCAACTTTTTTCAGAAATAAAACCTCAGTTGAATTTGACTAATCATTTACTAATATTTAAAATATTATGTAAACTTTGAAGAGATTTTTTTTTCTTCCAAAACAATAGTATAGGGGCTAAAATCATGTCATGCATGCCCCAAAGTATTTAGAAAACCCTTTCCCGGTCAGTAAGCCTACTATTTATTGCAGTAGACATGTATCCATTGAGTTTCTTTGACTAGTCTCTGCTAAGCAACATTCCATAAGCCTCTGGAATATCCACCACTTGGATGTCAATGTATTGTTGAATCCTAGGCTCATAAGACAACTGGATGTGAACATTGTTGAGCACTCCAATTATAGTCACCACCGGTCACCTAGCATTTAGTAAGGAAAGCAATGGTAAAGAAAGCCTTTTAGGTTAGCCAGGAAGAACACATGGAGCTCCTCGTTTGTTGTTCCTTCCACTGTTACTTTACCTTCTTCTAGAGAAAACTAAATAATTAAAATATTATGTAAACTTTGAAGAGATATTTTTTTTCCCAAAACAATAGTAGTAGGGGCTAAAAATTTTCATGAATACTATTTGTTTTCCTTACTAGAAAGATAATAAGGAAAAACTAAAGCATGAGAGTTGTACATGTAAAATGTAGAGACTATCCACACTTTTTACAAGGAAATACACAACTCTGTAGATTGTACAGTGTTGTGTTGTTGGGATAAAATTGTGTTGCTTAGTTTCTCAACATCTTAGCATGGTATCAAAAGAAAGTCGGCTTTGATATTCTTATTGAACGAGTTCCCAAATGCATCTTGTTGTAGACTAGAGTGTAAAGAAATATATTTTTTAATAGATTGCGATTGTTAGTTGTTGACGCGCATAGGAAAACATGGGGAGTTGAAGCGGGATTTTCGAGAAATGCTTGTACTTGAGCTTCTAATTGGGTTGAGGTATGCCATGCTTTAAATTGTTTTGTTTGTAGATGCTTTGTTGTACGGAAATGTTGGTAATACAATTCTAACATCCCTTTATATACATGAAGTTCTTTTGTTTAAAGATGTTTTTATTGTAGGGAAGTGTTGGCATACATCTCCAACATCCATTTAATCCATTTACATGAAGTGGAATACCTCTTTTGTCAACTTAAATTGATCTATAGAAAGTATGTATAGACTAGCACAGTCACATGATTGTGGCTATGAATGTTGAAAGGCTTATTCCATTTACACTTTAATTAAGATTTACTTTAGAATTAAGGTTTGTAAATGAAATTTGTATATTTGGCTGTTATATAATTGTTGATGTCAAAAAAACTTATTGGACTATTTCTCTCCCAACAAAGCAAGATGTCAAACAATCAAGCTCTGCATTGACTACTGATCCATTGAGCGAGAGATTCTAATTTCAATAGCCTGGAACTATTGATTAATTGATTGAGAAATTATAATTTCAGTAAGCTGGAATAACTGTATGATGACAGAAACCTCCATACTGTCGTTTTTTCTGCTTTTCTATTATTAAACAAAGTTTCAGGAGATTGAACATTCTAATATGATATTATATGATATGACATTTGGGGTTCTCACTCATCTAGTTTGATGTCAATCAATATAAATATCGGTGCAAGGTTCATAGCCAATACTTTACTTCTTTCGTTTTTGTAAAAAGCTAATCTCAGAGATGCCAACGAAGATTCAATTCATTTGGAAAACTCTGAAACGCATAAAAACTCTTAAGAAAGAAAATACTTTTGCCCATATAAAGGTCCCTTTCTACTCCTACCCGTGTCCACAAGAGACTATAAATAACCAAAGAACCAACTTCTATTACAATTCTGATGAATATAGAACAACAAGACATGATTCTTTTTGCATTTGAATAACATTGCATTCTACATATTGCTGCAGACCCTTACACCTACAACAAACGATGTTTTAGTCTATCACTCTATCGAACAACAATGCATGATTTTTCTTCTACATGATTAAAATAAAAAGACAGAAAACATATAGATATGGCTGGCAATGATATAGTGATCACAGATTAGAACAACATTTCAATAGGCAGCTACGATCCTACATGCCCAAATAACTGCTCTTAAATGCTCAAAAGTGGAAAGTGTCTGTAGCATTGTTGTCAATGATGGTAGAAGGTGATGAGATAATCAACCCCAGATCATGTAAACAAACTACTTGGATCGTCATAGGCATAACTATAAGTTCCGAGACATAAATTCTTAAAGAGACGAGAGAAAGAAGTAGGCATGCACGTCTAGGGATTGCCATAGGAACCTATGCAGCAATACTGAGGCGTACTGAAGGAAAAGAAGGCACTCTTACAAGCCATGACAGAACCTTTCTTGTTATTCACCTGAAGAGAAGGCGGGCAACCTTGCTCGTTCTTCACTTGAAGAGAAGGCGGGCAACTGAGGTTCTAGTTGGGCAGTTAATGTCTACTGTAATGTATGGATATGGATAGTGAAACGAATCGCACATCCCACATTAAATAAAGACGACTATAACATGGCCACAGTTCACAACGCAGGTCAAACGTGGCCACGGTTCACATCCCGGTGTTAAACTTGTAATTCATTTTAGGTAGTGCTTGATAATCATCCAAACGTGGCAATAAAATCTCACATAAATAATAATTATTGTTAATCATTTTAACGTGGTAATTATATAGCCTTATAGTAA
>ML793158.1:505546-515681 GCA_009831015.1 Picea engelmannii
AGACAATATGCAATGGCACACTAAATTTATTTATTTATAAATATTCAAAAGGCATTCGTGTTCTAAGTAGGGTTTGGGCTTTATTGAAAGATTTAAGTAACATTTCCATTTTGATCAGTTCTGCCATATATCTTCCTTTGGATGTGCATCGACACTTTTTTATTATTCTCTTGTACAGCCGAATCCCTCGTAGACAATGGAGTCAAAGTCTTCCTCTGCTGCTCGCCCCGACAACAAAGCTGCGATTAGTTCTCTAGAACCTTTCGAACAGTACAACGAACCCCAAATGGTCGAAGAACACAGCGAGAACAAGTATTGTGAAGGGAACATTAACAGTAGCAGTAACATCAATCAACAATCCATCATAAAGGGTCGTCCGCTTGGCTCCAGAAACAAACCAAAAGAGAACCCTGTAGTCCATCGGAACAACAATCATGCAATGATGCCTCATGTTATACAAATTGAACCTGGCGCAGATATAGTTCAGTGCTTGAATATTCCAGAGCCACTCAATTTAATTTTTGGCTTGAATGGAATGGGATCAAAACCATGTGTGGCTTTGGGAATGTCAATATAACAGACAGCTGAAATGCACGAACAACTGAAACGAATGGATAGTTGAGAAAATCTGTGGTGAAAATGAAACTCACGAGCAACCAGAAAATGAAATGCCTGGACAGTTGAGAAAATCTAAATGTGGTAATCTCAAAGGTTAATCATTTAAACCTGGCAATCATATAGTGCTATAGTAATTTCTTAATATGATTAGGTAAATGTTAAAAAGTAAACAGGTTAAACGGATGCATTCACAAATACATTAACGGATGCATTCACAAATACAAGGAAGTTATGAAGTAAATCACATTCATTGATTTGGGAGGAAGACTAAGAATATGCTAACATCTTCAATTTTTAACCATTAAATTAGAATTTTAGATTAAAAGGTGATTAATTGTTCCCATTGCCAATAGGTGTACGCCTTTAGACTTAATAAGACAAAGGTGGAGGTGATTTATAATAATAAAGGGAAGTAGGTTGCGGAGACTTGTAAAAGTATTTAGGGGGACGGAGTGGTGGTGATTTATAGTAATAGGGAGGATGGAGAGATGGAGATGTGGGAAGGGGATATTTGTAATAATAAGGCGGAGGAGGAGATGAGTGGTGATATTCCTCGGCACTAGCGGTTATAGCCATGATGGCAAGAAACAACGGCAACAATAATGCAATCATTCGGGAGTGCGAGAGGCCGCCTCCCAGATGAAACTCCACCATGGCTACCTTCCTTGTAAGAGTGCAGAACTATTGCAATAAGTCAACCGCCGTTTATCTCTGTTTGTGGGAGGGGAGGATTAGAAGGAGGAATATCTATCTCCTCTCAGCCTCTCAGACACGAAACAATGTCCGCACTCGCTGAGATTTATAGGATTCTTCGCAAATTGCATTCTCCAATATTGATATTGAAGTCGAGTAATTACGGTTATCTAGCTACGGTTTTAGTTCTTTATTATTCACCGACTTTTTGTCTATATGAATTAATTAATGATGTAACACATGCCGATTCAAACAAATAATGTAACAGGGACGGGGAATTCTATGTCTGAGTAAAGGTAGTTGGCATGAAATCGAGCTGTTAATCGTGCGTGAGTGGTGACCGACTGGGACGACCAATTCTAAGCCTACTTTAAATAATTGGCATGAAATCGAGCGGTGAATTGTGCGTGAGTGGTGACCGAGTAAGCGGGCCGCACTGGCTGAGTCAATGGGCGGCTTTGAAGCAGCTGGCCTTTTAGGATGTATAAGACGAAAATGCGTGGCCAGTTAATTCTCGTCCATCCCATTTCGAAACCGTCAACCGCGTTTAAAGTAATCAATTGGTTAGAGTTGGGTAAACCCTTTTGGGGCTTTTATGTGTGTTTTTTTGTTGTGGATTCTTTTACAACCACTAACTTCCTCACTATTATAAAGACATCCGTTTACATGTTTATTTTTTTACTTTTATTTAATCATATTTAAAATTTACTATGATAACGATTCATTTTTTAAAGAGCTCAAATTTACTAATAATGATTTTTACTCCATCTATTATTTACTATTATTTACTAGGCAGGATTTTCCTGCCTCACAGTATTTCAGCATTCATCAACCACAAGTGACGTACTAATTACTCGGCAATGACGTACTAATTACTCGGCAATGGGCATTCTCGGAATCTCTATGTGAGTTCGCGTTATCCATTATTTTATTTTAAATTGATTTAAGGTAACGACATTATACAACCTTAGTTGTGTGCTAAAACAATATGAAAACAAATTATACAACCTTTGTTGTGGGCTGGATCAATATGAAACAAATCAAAATATTAGTGGCAGAGTTACATGTGGAAACATTTAAGATATTATTTATAAAAAGTTTAAAATTTGAAATAGTTTATAATCATATATTTGGCTAGATCAATACGAAAACAAATCAAAATATTAGTGGAAGAATTTCATGTCGAAAAAATTAAAATATAGTGTATAAAAAGTTTAATATTTTAAATAGTTTATAAGAATATATTTTTAATTTTGTTTTTAGATAAGAGGTTAAACCAGCGACTCAAAACCGTGGCACGCCTAGAGGCGATGCCAAAGCCGTCCGCGATCGTGTTGTCCGTTGGAACCATCGTGTGGCCTGCAGGTTATACATGGCAAGTATGTTAATTACTTTAATGACTAACGGACTCACAATGACATGCCCAAGTTATAATATTAACTCGCGGCCTTCAAAAATATTCTTCAGTGATTAGATCTCACACGTACATTGTCTAATTTTTTATTAAAAGATTGATTAATTTGAATGTTTTTAACGTAATTAATTATATATTTTTAATAAAAAAATAAATTATAAAGAAATGTAGTTTTTTATTTTATATAAAATTAAAATTAAACAATATTAACAATATATTTAGCTAACCAGTTTTCTTAATAGGTAAGAAAGCATGTTAAACAGTCATTTGGCACGTAATAATGTAAATTTATCATAAATATTTGAAGTATCATGTTTTTTTTCTCTAACAATAATGAATTAACCTAGACTCATACATCTTAATAACTAATAACAATCTTCATTAACAATTATCCATTAAATTTTAATATTTTTTATTAATAATAATATATATAAATAATTTGAAAGCTTTAGTGAGAAAGATGTTGAATGGTTCCCTCTCGAGAACAATTAATAACCAATAATGGCATAAAAAACCGCAGAAAGGGAAGCATGTGATTCTTAAAGCATATGAGAGAGTATATTCTTTTACTACACCAAGATTTCCGTGACTTACGTTGTGGCTTCCTTGCGGTTTCCAATTCGCACTCACCACCCATCCATAATTAATGGTGTGTATTATTTAATAATGTTTATTGTGTGATAATTTTTTATATCATTTTAATTAAGTGGATAGGTGTCCTCTTTATTGAAATTGATGGATTAATCAATTTTTTAATTATAAATTTTAATTTTATGATTAACAATCTATAAGTGAAATTTAATTTTATTATAATTTAATTTAATCTATAATTTAAATTAGGGTAAAATTTAATTTGTAGTTTAATTATGATTTAATCTTTAATTTAAATTATTGTAAATATATAGTTTAAGTTTAATTAGATTTAATTTATAGTTTTCATTAGATTTAATCTATAGTTTAATTTAATTTGATTTGATTTATAGTTAAATCCTAAGATAAATTTAATCTTTAGTTAATCTGTAGTTTAATTAAGGTTTCATATATACTTTAAATTAAATTTCAATCTATAGATAAATCTAAACATTAAATTAGAGTTTTACTATAGTTTAAGTATAAATTAAACAATAATTTAAATATAGTTAAACCCTAATTTAAATTGGATCTATAGTTAAATTAAATTAAATCTATTGTTAAACTAGGTTTTAATATAAACATGCACTTTAGTAAATTCAATACTAAAATAATTATACTTTGTATACTTATTTAACAATTTTTCTTTCATACATTCTTTCATGCATTCCTAACTTTCTTTGTTTTTTTCTTTATTTTCTTATATATATATATATATGTGTGTGTGTGAATTTATTTGATATTATTATATAAGTTAATGTCATTTTTATAATTAAAACAAATAAAAAATAAAATACACAATGTACCAAGGGATAGTGTAAATTCTAACCTTGTACAATATCTACTACAAACATATATTCAGAAAAACAATAGAAAAGATACAATGACAAATACAAACATTACACAGAGATTTTTCCCTGGAAACCTAAACCGGGAAAACCATCATATTCTATATTCATTCATTGTGTTACAATGTTTATAATACAAAATACATATAGGAGCCAGTGGCATCCAAAACCCTAACCCAATGACCTGGATTAGTCCAAAACCCTAATTCCTTAACCAGAAATAGAAAACCATTGGCAAAGAAACCATGTGCCGAAAAACCACCTAAATATAATGCGGTCCCGATGCAAAAAAAAAAAATTCAGGGCCGCTGCCCCCGAACCCCCGCGCTGGGGGTCCGCCCGCCTATGCGCCCGACGTGTACGCTCAAGCACTACTACTCGTGCAAAGAATATAATACATACCCAACATTCTTCCACTTGTTGTTTTCTTTGCATACAGGGGGTTACAGGGTTACATAGTCAACAATCTAGGGCAACAATGCCCATGGATCCTCTAGACCAAGAAAAATTCTGAATGCTCACATATTTTTTTAATGAGTCTGCAACATTCTTCAAAGTGTCCACCTTCATCACTGATACTTTCTTTTCTTCAATCATGTCTCTCACAAAGTGATATTGAACATTAATGTGTTTTTTCTTTGAATGATAAGCAGGGTTCTTCGCTAGAAAAATTGCACTCTGACTGTCACACTCTATCCTTACAACTTGTTGTACCAACCCAATATCTGAACAAAATATTTGTAACCATATTGCTTCCTTACTTGCATGAGTGGCTGCCATGTATTTAGCTTCTGTAGTTGAAAGTGCCACTACAACCTGTCTTTTGCTCATCCAACTTATTTCTCCTCCAAACAGGTTAAACACATACCCACTTGTAGATCTCCTACGATCCAAATCTCCAGCCTAATTGGCATCCACAAAGCCATGTATATCCACCACTCTGTCCAATCCCGGTCTTCCTTCGTAACACAATCCATAGCTAGGAGTGCCATGTAAATACCTGAAAACCCTTTTTACTGTTTTCCAATGCTCCTTCCCTGGTTTTGACATATACATGCTCAAAACTCCCACTGCATGTGCAATGTTTGGTCTAGTACAGACCCTTGCATATATCAAATTGCCAACTGCACTCGCATATGGAACATGAGACATGTCCTCCTCTTCTTCACGTGTCTTGGGACACTGATCAACATATAACTTTACACCAACAGGAATAGGAACCTTGACCGATTTACCTTCATGCATATTAAACCTCTGCAATATTGTCTCGACATATTTTCTCTGATCTAACCAGAGTTTCCTCTTTTTCCAATCTCTTTTAATTTCCATGCCCAAAATGAAATTTGAAGCACCGCGATCCTTCATGTCAAATTTAGAGGAAAAATGAATTTTCACATCCTTGATAATCTCCTTGTTGTTTCCTATAAGCAACATGTCATCCACATATAAGACCAAATAAATCAAATGATCACCAATTAATTTAAAATACACATAGGATCTTCTTTGCTTCTTGTGAAGCCAAGTCCCGGCATATAAGTATCAAATTTTTGATACAACATTCTTGGTGATTGTTTTAAATCATACAAGGACTTTTTCAGCTTGCATACCAACTCCTTCTTTCCCTTCACAGCATAACCTTCTCATTGCTTCATATAGATTTCTTCTTCCAGATCCCCATGTAGTAATGTCGTCTTCACATCCATTTGTTCTCTTTCAAAATCATATGCAGCAAAAACAAATAACATAAATCTTATGGAGGTTAACTTGGCAACAGGAGAAAAAATCTCACCAAAATCAATTCCCTCAACCTGGGAATAACCTTTTTCTACTAACCAATCTTTGTATTTCTCCACTTTTCCTTCTGCATTCAATTTCTTTTTAAATACCCATTTGCTGCCAATGGGATTTCTTCCAGTTGGCAACTCCACTAGATCCCAATCCTCATTCTTATCCAAATATGCAATTTCTTCATCCATGGCCCTTTTCCAAAGATTTCCATCCTTTGAATCCATTGCCTCCCTGACAGTCTTAGGATCATCATCAATAATAGACAAAGAAAAATTTGAACGGAAATAAGATGGACTATACCTTTCTGGTAGCCTTCTTTCTCGATCCAATCTCCTCAATACTGGAGTATGAGGATCTTCTTCTTCTTATTCATGTTCTTCTGTAGAGTCTGATTCATCATCCTTTAAATCAAACTCTATCTTCTCTGGTTCTTCCTTACTTGGTAGGGCTTCTTGTTTAACAACATCCTTCATTTCTCTAAATACCACATCTCGACTATACACTACCTTCTTAGTTTTTGTGTTCCAAATCTTATAACCTTTGAGACCATCTTTATATCCAATAAAGATATACTTTTCAGTCTTCTTATCCAACTTACTCCTGTTTTCCTTTAGAACATGAACATATGCATCGCAGCCAAAAACCTTGAGATGTGTGAGAGAAGGTTCCTTACTAGTCCATACCTCTTGTGGAGTCTTTTCGTCCAACGTTGATGAGGGTGATCTGTTGACTAGGTAACATGCAGTACCCACTGCCTCTGCCCAGAATTCTTTCCCTAACCCAACACCACTGAGCATGCACCTTGCTTTTTCCATTAGCATCCTATTAATCCTTTCTACAACTCCATTATGCTGAGGTGTATATGGAGTATTCTTCTGCCTTGCTATACCGCACTTCTTACAGAATTCTTCAAATTCATTTCCGCAGTACTCTCCGCCATTATCGGTCCTCAACACCTTAATTCTTTTCTCTGTTGATTCTCAACAAGAGCCTTAAACTCTTTAAACCTATCAAAGACTTCAGATTTCTTCCTGAGGAAATATATCCAAGTCTTCCTCGAGAAGCCATTTATAAATGAGACATAGTACATAGATTTTCCCAATGATGGAACTAACATAGGTCCAAAAACATCACTATGAACTAGCTATAAAATTCCTTTTGCCCTCGTTGCACCAGAGGGGAATCTTACCCGATTTTGCTTCCCATATAGACAATGTTCACAGAAATCAAAATCCAGAGAGTAGTTAGACATACCTTCAACCATACCTTTATCGGGGCAAGGTAAACCCCCTCCTAAACTCTCAATCTGAAATACCAAGATCTTCTCCTCAAAACGATGAAACTCCAAACTAAATTGCGCCCTCCTGAAGATTGCAAAGACAAAATAATTTGACCCTGTTGATGGAGACCTCCAAATACTCTAAAACTATGAGGAGTGATAGATCAGGGCAAGGTGAACCCCTTGGTGAAGTCTCTGACTGAGATATGAAGTTTTACCCTTCCAAACTAAGTAGATCTACTTTCCAATAACGCCCTCCTTATCTCCAACTCTTGTCCATGCTTCAAAAAATCAAATGACAAGTACAACTCTCTCAAAATGCACTAAAAATGATGGTCAAGTCCATGTAGAGAAAACCCAAGTGTCCAAAAGTACAAAAACCTTCTCAAACCCTTGGATCGAAACTTCCTTCACTCAATGGTATGCCCCCTTGCTGAAAACCCTGAAAGTTACGTCTTGTTGATTCCCTGGATGGATGATGGTACCTGTGGATACTGTAGAATGGTGTGGGTGGAGTATTTCATCCGTGAGACCAATCTTGGAACAAGTGATGTGGGATCTTTCACCACCGAGATATCCTCTAGGGTTTGTATTCTCAAAACCCTAAAAATTGTTATGCTATAGAGCCCAAAAGAAAAATGCAATAATAATCCAAAAGTGAGTGAGAGGTGCACCCTTCCTTTCCTTTATACCTCCAATATATTTCTCTGTTGAGTTATTTAACCCCTACGGTTAACTCTCAGCTTACCCTCACGTGTTCTATTCTTTCATTGAGTTACCTTTTCTTTTCCAAGTCAACTTAATATTATAATGTTGAGTTTAGCTTATGGTTTTTAGTTGACTTCTCCCCATAGTGCACGAGACTATAGTCTAGTGGGGATGACTAGACTAGTGAGTCTCTCCAACCCTCTTCATCAATATGTGGGGGACATTACACTATCACACGCTTAGAAAAAATATCATATGCAAAAGTTACGACCCTAGGAAGTTAATGTACTAACTTACCCCAACGGGGCCCACATGAATTTTTTTGCTTCATATTCTAGGGTTGGGTTTTTGGATGTATAGGTTTTTGGCATTCATGTTTATCATAAAAATGCCTTCAAAGCCTCATTGTAATCATATTCTTGTGAATGAGTGTACCTGTCACATCTCGTCTCAAAGATAAAGATGCCACCATTCTAGCAATCTTGGACTTTGTATTTTTACAGTTTTTGTACATTTATTTCATTAATAGAAATAATGTATTGTTGTATTTCTCTATTTCTGGAAATTTCTATGTGTATTTCATTGTAATATCTCTTCTTTGATTTCGTTCTGAAAATAATACGAATAAGTGGTATTAGAGTAGGATGCTCTCAATTGTTTTTCAGTGCATGTCCCCGACGAGGTCTGAGTATAGTAAGTTGGGTCTTGATCTTGTTTCTCTTGAGGAAAATTTCTCTCGCATGCCCAAGAAACTCTCCATAGCGGAAGAAAAAAAATGACGGAGCATAAGATTATATTAACTTGTTGCTTGAGCAAGCTCTCGTGAGACAGAGGGACAAAATGATGGAGAATTTTTCCCACATCCTTCAATGCCTACTGATACCAACATGCACATATTCATCAAGCGACCACTTTGGATGAACCACTCCCTTCAAGGTACAAGTTAATTTTGATGTTCTCATATTTGAAGGTCAGTTAGATGCAGATTCCTTATAAAAATGGTTAAATCTTCTAGAAGGTTATTTCTCTATTCACAATTTTTCTGACAGGGAAAAGACCACCTTCACACTCCTCAAGGCCCTCCCCCTTGTAAAACATTGGTGGGAAACTTATTGGGAGAAAAATTCCATAGAGGAATCTGGAATATATGGGGCCGAGCCCAATTGGGATTTTTTTGTGGATGTGGTCAAGGAACAATACTATCTTGTTGATAACTATGAAGATTAGTGCATGACATGGACCACACTGTGACAAGAGAAGATCCAAACAATGACGAAGTTCACAAATACTTTCCATACCTTGTGCACCAAGCTGGGTATCAAGGAGAAAGACTCAGATTTAAGATTCAAAATTGATATCAATATTTGCAAAATTGAATCTACTTTCTATGGATATAATTTGTTTTCATTTTCATTATTTTGATCTAATTTTATTAAATTTGATAAAAGAATCACTTCATAATATTTTTAGGTGACATTATGATTCACTGAAATGAAATATCCATATCTCTTAAAATACACAGTGGAAAATTTAGAAAAATTTATATTCAGAATCCTTAAACTGTTCTCTTCAAAAGGGAATTTTTAGATTTTAATTTTAAGTACAAATTAAGATAGATACAATGTGGGGGACACCATGTGTTTAAAATCTGCAGCTGTTTCATCTTGGTCAACTTAAAAAAATTCTACAAACTATAACATTCATCCGTTAGATTCAAAATTATAGTCATAGGAAAATAGAGTCTCTGTAGATTGTTGCACAGTATATTTAGTTTGTCAAAAACAAAATTTAAATAATAGAAACATTGTTAGGGAAAAACATAACTCATTATCATTCATTTCATTTTTAAGGAACATACTGTGAAACAATTTCCAAATTGACATATCAAATCTCAATAAAAATAATTTGATAAATAGTCAGTAAAAAACTAACAAAATTCTTCACAAGTTTTGATTTTACTGTAAAGTGAAATTCTAAATAAAAAGAAATACTTCTGTATACCGAAAGTTGAAGAACTTGTGAAAATATAGTTTTTTTTTTCTTATAAAACAAGCAAAATAGACACCTATCTTGATGATTTATAAAGATAAGTTTTGAGGTTTTTTTCAATAACAAACATTTATAAATATAATTTCTTGTGGTTTTTTCCCTCAAAAA
>ML793158.1:521878-559681 GCA_009831015.1 Picea engelmannii
GGGAGGATTAGAAGGAGGAATATCTATCTCCTCTCAGCCTCTCAGACACGAAACAATGTCCGCACTCGCTGAGATTTATAGGATTCTTCGCAAATTGCATTCTCCAATATTGATATTGAAGTCGAGTAATTACGGTTATCTAGGGACGGTTTTAGGTCTTTATTATTCACCGACTTTTTCTGTATATGAATTAATTAATGATGTAACATATGCCGATTCAAACAAATAATGTAACAGGGACGGGGAATTCTAAATCTGGGTAAAGTAGTTGGCATGAAATCGAGCGGTGAATCGCGCGTGAGTGGTGACCGACTGGGGCGACCAATTCTAAGCCCGATGAAATAAGTGGCATGAAATCGAGCGGTGAATTGTGCGTGAGTGGTGACCGAGTAAGCGGGCCGCCCGCTGGGTGAGTCAATGGGCGGCTTTGAAGTAGCTGGCCTCTTTAGAATGTATGATACGAAAACGCGTGGCCAGTGAATTGTCGTCCATCCCATTTGGAAACCGTCAACTAGTGTCGTGAAAACCGCGTTTAAATTAATCAATTTGGTAGAGTAGGGTAAACCCCTTCAGGCTTCGAGGCCTCGCTGGATTCCTTTCTTTACAAACTGTTGTTACTGGGCATTCTCGTCATTTGGCGTTGTTAAATTTGCTTATTGTCAATAAGTATACGCCTTTCGACGTAATTATTTTGTTTTTTCTCATTATTTAATTTTAAATTAATTTTAAATTAATTTAAAGTTAAATATTGAAAACTACATTATACAAACTTAATTGTGAGCTACAGATCAAATTGAAAATAAATCAAAACATTAATTACAGAGAGTTACATGTAGAAACATTTAAAATATGATGTATAAAAAGTTTAATATCTCAAATATTCTACAAGCATATATTTTTAGTTTTGTTTAAGAAATAGGTTAAATTGTAATGGAGTGTAGTTTTTGGTTTTATATATAAAATTAAATTTCAAATATAAAGTATATGATTTTATTGAAAATATGTTTAGTGATGTTTAAAGGATGGAATATGGATTAAGATTAAAAGTAGTCTTCTTTGTAAGAAAACATGTTAACCAACCATCTAACAATAAGATTAATAGGATTAATTGTACGTCTTCTTAATATGTAAAAAAACATGTTAACCCACCGTCTAACAAGAGTGCAAATATCATGAGTGGATCATTTTAAATGTCATGATTTTTTGCTCGAATAAAAATGAATTAACTTTCATGATATTAAAATGAATTACCTTTCATGATATTAATAAGTGATCACTGATAACAATCTTCATTAACAAATATTCATTAAATTATGATAAATTTTAATATCTTTAATAATAATAATAATATATAAAAAAAAAAGTTACGAAAGCTTAAGTGAGGAAGATGTTGAATGGTTCCTCTCTTAGTAATCAATAATGACATTAAAAAAAACGCAGAATTACGGGAAGCATACGAGAGAGTATATTCTTTTACTACACCAAGATATCCGTGACGTACTTTATGGCTTCCTTGCGGTTTCCAATTGGCAGCCACCACCCATGATTAATGAAGTGTATTATTTAATAATGTTTAGTGTGGATAACTTTTTAAAGTTTATGTATTATAACTTATTGAAAATGTTTGGTGGATTCCGTTTAGTTAATATATATATATATATATATATATATGGAAATAATAGAGCAGTTGATAGTTACGTAGATGAACTTTATATTTCAGTTAATGTAGATTTTATTTTCCTGGTGTTTGTTGTAACCGTTTAAGTAGAATCAGTTTCTATATAATGATGTAATTTGTGTTCATTCAATAATAGATTGTGAGCGTAGTTTAATTGGTGTGGTTTCTCCTAATTCTAAGTTGGTATCAGAGCTGCATTGGAGATCCGAGAGAACCAACTCCGTGAGGCGAGATCCAAAGTGCAAGATCTCAAATTAATTGAGTAGAGGTGCTAGCGCTCCCTATGCAGTGTTAGAGGAGCGTTGACGCTCTCACACTTGCGAAATTGAATTTTTCGGATGGCCAGTGCTCCCGTTGAATGTCTCCAAGAACGCTAGGGCACCGACGCTCCCCCTTCCACACGCAGAGAGCGTTGTCAACTCTGCCCAGTGCCCTCCCTTCCTTTGTACAGGAGCACTAGCGCTCCCCTTCATGAGTTTGAGGAGCGTCGACTGTTCTTTTGGAAAGCGTGGGCACAGTGAAAGGTCGTGGAGACACCGTGAGGACCGCTTTTTTTGGGAAAGCAGACTGAGATCTGTGATTGTGTGATTGAGCGACTCGGTATTGGTCCGCCATGCAAAGGGAAGTGGATTGGGATACGTGAAGCATGATTTTTTTGCATGAAGGGAAGGTTGTAGCGTACTCCAAATTGATCGTTGGATCTGTAAAAGCTTAACATGAATCCAAACTGTCATTTCTGAAAGAAGAAGTGCGCATTGGGGTCCATTGACGGAGATCTCCATGGGGAAGAGTATTTTGCTACATGAGTTTGAAGCGTGAGTTTTTTATTAAAGTGGATGTACGTGTGAATGGCCAATGATTTTAAAGTGGATATTTTCTTTTGAGGTATAAAGTTTTTATTAAAGTGGATTTTTTTGTAAGGTGTAAACTTTACCATTTGTGAGTGAGGAACAAAGTTTATTAAGTGGATATTTTGTGAGGTATAAATTTTTTATTAAGTGGATATTTTGTGAGGTATAAACTTTATCATTTGTGAGGTTTATTGTGTGGACATTTGTTTTATGAAAAAAAAAGTTTGGGCATTCAGAAATCAAGCACAGGTGACGGCGATGCCCGCTACCTCACAACCCGCAGGTCGAAAGGTCGGCATGCACACACAAGATCTTTCCTTTTCCCATGGCCCGAAGAACTCTAAGGCTCTTCTATTTCCCTATCGGGAAATCTGTACCGACAACAATCCTCGTGGGATCCCCTCTTTACACTCGGGGGATCGGACTTCGCAACTTTGCGAGGTCAGTGATCGAGTATTGGGCTCTCGAATCCCTGAAAACTCGACAACCAGTCAATGCTGACCCTTTCCTTCTCTTTCGGGTTTTTCCTGTCGCGAATTCGGCTCTTGTGATGTCAAGAAACTTGATTTACCGAACCTTGACTTCCGATGTACCGAAACTCCGACGCACACACGAGTTGACTATTCAACGTCCCATCACCTCTGTCAAGATTTCGGACTTCGCGGGACCGCCAATCCTGATGCAAATGTTTCGGGACTTCTCGCTGTGAAACCTCGATAAGGTATGCCACCTGTCCACCTCACTGACTCATGTGGTCCCACACTATTCTCGCAGTCGTCGGGATATCACGTATCGTGATTTCGCGATTCCTGTTGCACTGTTTACAGAGTTCAACCCACGAAACTTCGATATGTGAATTCACGAGTAAATCCGACGGCCCTCGTGGCTCGGATCTATGGTCCCGCCCCTCCTGATCTTTGAACCCTTCGACGTTCTCGCCGTAACCTCCCTGCTCCTTTCTGAGATCTGACGGCTCATGGAATTTCGTGAACTCTCCTCGGAGGATTCCGACCATCCGTTCCTCCTGGATGATTTCTGCGAATGACCAAATGTTCCTCCACGGAACTTGTTCGCCTGCGCGCAAACTTGTGACGCCTTTCTAATTCCTCCAGTCGCGACTTCCCTTGCACTGTTCTTCAACAATTTCGAAGGCCTTATCCTTCCTGAGCTTTTCTTATAACTCTGAGTCTTATCGAAGACTCCTTGCACGCACTCCTTGCGACAGCTTTCAAACACTCCTAAGTGTTGAACTTCCTTCAACCCTGCGCACTCTTGCAGCAGTAGTCTCTTAACAATTCACTCAAGTTCACAACCCTAAAACTTAGCTTGGCCTACGCACTCCTTGCACGGCTCCTGTGCCAAACCTGCACTTCCGACCGAATGAGAACAAAAGTGACTCTATCTGAACCCTCTGTCAACGCACTCCTTGCGGACAATTCGACTGCACTCCTTGCAGGAATCCTTGCTCAGATAGAGAAACAATTGAAACTCATTCCTTCTTCCTTTTAGACTTCAAACTCAAACATGAAATCAAATACACAACACATAAAAGCAAATGTATAACAGGAAGCAAACATTCATGAGCATATCATTCAAAGATGCATATATAGAGAATAACACAAAACCATGAATTTGAATCAATCTCTTTCTATTAATCCAAATATCTGTACATGGGTGTTCTTACACAACTCTCTGCTTCTCTTCTATGCTCTTCTTCCTCTGATTATGTTACAATACACAATGAGGGTGTCTATATCCCGTTTCCCTCTTGCACTCTAAAACTGTCTAATCTAGAATTAAATTCTATCTACCTGCATTAACTACTTTAAATGCCTTCTACCTACTAAGGACGAGAGCAAATGGCTCAAGGTCCGTTTACAATTTACAAGTGTGCCTCATCTTAATGGCTCATTTAAGATCGCGCAACAACTTCTAGGTAATTTCAAAATGTGTGCTGGTGCTTGTCTAGCTGTCCGTTGTCTTCTGCGTTGGCTCGCTTGATGTTGACGATGCTCCTGCATCATACTCCCTGGCTTGAAATTTTTTTATGGGATCCTGTCCATGAGCTCATGCATGGTCTGTCCATGTTTCTTTATCTCTACTTCACTTTCCCAACTGGCATCTTCAACTGGATGGTTCTTCCACTTGACCAGATACTCAAAATATTGCTTTCGCCTGGTCCTTTTGCTTATTCTTTTGTCCAGTATGCACTCCATCTGCGACTTATATGCAACTAGCATCTTCTTCGTCCACTAAATCACTAGCTGCTCATCTCCAGTCTCTGCTCCCTCAGCCCTATATGGGTACAAATCTGAGATATTGAATATTAGAGAAATTTCGATCCCATCGGGTAATTCAATCTCATAAGCATTCGTCCCAAATTTCTTCAAGACCCTACACGGCCCGATTTTCTTCATCTTTAGCTTATTATATGTTCCTCTCGGGAACCTTTCTCTTCTCAAATGTGCCAGAACCAGATCACCAACCTCAAATTGAAGTTGTCTTCTGTGTTGATTGGCTCTGCATTTATATTCTTGGCTCAAATTCAGCAGTCGCTCCCTCACCTGGCTGTGAAGTTCCTTCATCCCCTCTGCGAATTCTTCTACACTAGCGCTCCTAGTCGCAGTCTGTTCTGACTCCCTCAGCTCATAAATTCCTCTCGGCTTCATGCCATAAACAATCTGAAATGGACTCTGTCCTATGCTCCTATTAACTGAGTCATTATACGCAAACTCTGCATGTGGTAATATATTGTCCCATTGGCTGGGGTGTTCTATCACCAAGCTTCTCAGCAAGTCTCCCAGACTTCTGTTTACCACTTCTGTCTTTCCATTCGTCTGAGGATGATAAGCAGAACTAAACGACAAGTTAGTTCCCAGCTTCTTCCATAAGGTCCTCCAAAAATGCCCTATGAATTTTGTATCTCAATCTAAAACTATGCTTCTTGGCAACCCATGAAGTCGAATGACCTCTTTAAAGAACAGATTCACAATGTGAGTTGTGTCACTGGTCTTTTGACATGGAATGAAGTGTGCCATCTTGGAAAATCTATCCACCACCACAAAGATTGAATCACAACCTCTTTGTTTTCTTGGCAACCCCAATACAAAATCCATGCTAATCGCATCCCACGACCTTTTTGGTATGGGCAATGGTTGATAAAACCCCGCATTTTGTTTCCTTCCCTTTGAATGCTGGAAAATTCTACATCTGTCTATGAATCTCTTGACATCTGCTCGCATTCCTGGCCAAAAATATGACTCATTCATCTTTGCGAACGTCTTTTTATGACCAAAGTGCCCTACTAATCCTCCGCTGTGTTTCTCCTTTAGCAAATTCTCCCTCATGGAGCATTTCAGAATACACAGTTGATTACCTCTAAATAGTAATCCTTCCTGGATCATGTAGTCCATCCATTGGCTTCTATCTCTGAGAATTGGATTCTCAGCTGCTTCATACGCCTCCTTAAAATTTGGATCATCAGTGTATGTATCCCTGAAATCATCAAAACCCAACGTTTTGACTCAGAACTCCTGCAACAACAAACACTTCCTGCTCAAAGCATCAACCACTTTCTTAGTAGTACCAGAAATATGTTTAATCACAAATGTGAAATTCTGCATATACTCAACCCATTTGACATGTTTCTGATTCAACTTTTCCTGTTGAATCACAAACTGCAGTGCATGATTGCCACTGTACAAGACAAACTCTTTCAGGATCAAGTAATGCCTCCATTTCTTTAATGCCTGGATGATATCATAAAACTCCTTATCATAAGTGGAGTATTTCACTTTCTCCTCATTCAGCTTCTCGCTGAAATACGCTATCGGCCTGTCTTCCTGACTTAAGACTGCCCCAATTGCAAATCCACTTGCATCGCATTTCACCTGAAATGTCTTCTGGAAATTCGGCAACACCAAAACTGGTTGTTTCATGATTTTCTTCTTCAACAGGTTAAAACTCTTCTTAGCTTCTTCTGTCCAATGAAAAGACTTGTGTCTTTTCTTCACTGTATCCATCATTGCTGCACTAATTTCACTGAAATTCTTGATGAACTTCCAGTAGAAACTAGCCAACCCGTGAAAACTTCTCACCTCAAATATGTTCTTCGGTGATGGCCAATTCTTAATCACTTCTACCTTATCTGGATCCATCCTCAACTCATTTGCAGAAATAACAAACCCTAAGTAAATGAGCTCTGTCTTCATAAATGAGGATTTCTTCATATTTATCAACAACTTCTCCTGCTGTAACCTCTACATCACTGTAGTCAAATGCTTCAGATGCTCCACCACTGTTTTACTGAAAACCAATATGTCATCCAAATACATAATGACAAATTTCTCGATGAACTCCCTCAGGACTTCGTTCATCCACCTCATGAAGGTGCTCGACGCATTTGTTAAGCCAAACGACATAACAAGCCATTCATACAACCCTTCGTTGGTTTTGAATGTTGTCTTCCATTCATCACCTTCTCTTATGCGGATTTGGTGATAACCGCTTTTCAAATCAATCTTTGAAAAATACTTTGCTCCGCTCAAGCAATCCATTAGATCATCCATCCTCAGCAATGGAAATCTATACCTGATGGTTATCTTATTAATTGCCCTCGAGTCAGTACACATCCTCCAGCCTCCGTCTTTCTTCGGACTGAGTACTGTTGGAACATCACACAGACTCAAGCTTTCCCTGACCAAACCTTTGTCCAACAAGTCCTGGACTTGCCTTTTAACCTCTTCATTCTCTTGCGGCGTCAATCTGTACACGACTTTTTTTGGAAAACTGACTCCTGGTATGAGATCAATGTGATGACTCACACTTCTGATCGGTGGCAACGAACGAGGTAATTCGTCCACTACTATGTCAGTGAACTCTTCCAGCAGTTCCTGAACTTCTTCTGGTAAATCATCCACCCTTGTGGTAGTCAACACAATCATTGGTTTTCTGACCACAATGAACCGTGGATCCTCCTTCTTCTTAACCTCATTTAGAAGTTCCTTCCCACTCATGAGAAGTACAGTGTTGCTTACTTCCAGCTTCATTTCCTTATCCTTGATTGGAAGCAACATGTGAGTCCTCCCATTCTTCTCTAGGGTGTATGTGTTCATTCTCCCGTCATGAATCACATTCCTATCATATTGCCATGGTCTACCCAACAATAGATGAAAAACATCCATAAGAATGACATCACATAATATCTTATCATTATATCCTCCTATCTTGAATTCAACTAAACATTGTTTAGTGACAGTTACCTGGTGTCCTTTTTGTAGCCACGAAACTCTGTATGGGCTTGGATGATCAATCGTCTCCATCTCCAACTTCTCTACCATCTCTGTAGATACGAGATTATCCGTGCTACCACTGTCTACAATGACCTTGCATACCCTGTCCCTGGTCTTGCAAGCAGTCCTGAAAAGTCTGGTCCGTTGGACTGAACTCTCCACCTCCTTCTCAGGTGTCAAAAGGACTTTTCACATCATCAGTGATCTTCCACCTTCAACGTCTTCTGCTTCAACATCCCGCCTTTGTGCCTCGACGATGTGAGCTTCTCCACCCTCTTTATTCTACTCTGGACACTTGTAAGACTTGTGCCCATTCTTTCCACATGTGAAGCATGTAATTACTCCACCTCTTCCTCTTCCTCTACCTCTAGTACGAGGAAAAGTGTTATTGTCAGCATAATCTCCTCTTTGCTCAATATGTTGTCCTCTTTGTTCATCGTATTTCCCTCTCTGTGAGGTTCCACCTCTCTCAGTTCAGGTGTGAGGTTTCTTCCAGTCTTCCCTGGGCTTATGATATTTGTCCTGGGAAACTGATTTGCCTCTGGGCTGACTTCTTCCTCGGCCCCTCTGACTCTGCTTTCGGCTCAACCTCTCTTCCGCTTTCAGAGCCATATGATAATCATATTCCACCGTTTGGATGGTTACCATGATCATCTCATCCTGGATATCATATCTCAGGCCATTCATGTATCTGGAAACTTTCTCATCATCGCTCTCCCAATGACCTGCCTCAATGTTCAGTTTATAGAATTCCTCAGTGTATTCTTTCACTGTCATCAGCTTCTGTCTCAAGTTCTG
Organism: Picea engelmannii; assembly: GCA_009831015.1. Classification (NCBI taxonomy): domain Eukaryota; kingdom Viridiplantae; phylum Streptophyta; class Pinopsida; order Pinales; family Pinaceae; genus Picea; species Picea engelmannii. The sequence goes on from ML793158.1 coordinate 530,497, forward strand.
CATCCTCCTGAACAGAGTAATTTGATAGTCCCTGGGGATGAATTTCACCTTCAACTTCGCGATCATTCAATCCCAGCTCTTGATCTTCTGCTTGCCCTTGCAGCATCTGTCATCTTGTAGTTCATCCCACCACAATGCTGCATTTCCCTTCAATCTTGTGACAACATGCTTGACTTTCTTGTCTTCCTCGACATCTTCATAGTCAAAGTATGTTTCTAGAGCTCTAATCCAGTCTAGAAGCTCCTATGCATCCAAGTTTCCCTCATAAACTTGAATGTCCATTTTCGCTCTTGCACCCATTCTTGCAATAGCTCTGATCAAACGCTCGTTTGATGCATCTTCAGCTACAACTTCTTCTTCTCATTTAGCGTCAACTTCACTTTCAAAATCACTGAGATCCTCAGCACTCGCTGTGTGTCTTTGAGTTGTCTCCATATCTTCGAGTCTATCTCAGAGATCACGCATTTCTCTCTCCATAACTGGATCTGTCATCTGTCTGCCTCTTCTTCTCGACATTTCCCTATCCTCTGATGGATTGGGTGATTGTCTATCTCTCCTTAGTGGCATGGCTAATTCTCTGTCTCTTCTACAGAAAGAAAAGAACCTTTCTGAGCTCTGATACCAAACTAACGGCGACGCCCACTACCTCACAACCCACAGGTCGAAAGGTTGACGTGCACATACAGGATCTTTCCTTTTCCCACGGCCCGAAGAACTCTAAGTCTATTCTATTTCCCTATCGGGAAATATGTACCCACAACAATTCTTGTGGGATCCCTTCTTTACACTCGGGGGATCGAAATTTGCAACTTCGCGAGGTCACTGATCGAGTATTGGGCTCTCGAATCCCCGAAAACCCAACAACCAGTCAACACTAACCCTTTCCTTCTCTTTCGGTTTTTTCCTGTCGCGAATTCGGCACTCATGATGTCAAGCAACTTGATTTACCAAACCCCGACTTTCGATATATAGAAACTCCGACACACGTGCGAGTTGACTATTCAACGTCCCGTCACCTCTGTTGAGATTTTGGACTTCGCGGGACCGCCAATCCTGATGCAAATGTTTCGGGACTTCTCACTGTGAAACCCCGATAAGGTATGCCACCTATCCACCTCACTAACTCCTATGGTCCCACATTGTTCTTGCAGTCGTCTAGATATCACGTATCACGATTTCACGATTCCCGTTGCACTGTTTACGGATTTCAACCCACGAAACTCCGATATGCAAATTCATGAGTAAATCTGACGGCCCTCGTGGCTCGGATCTACGGTCTTGCCCCTCCTGAGCTTTGAACCCTTCGACGTTCTCTCCGTAACCTCCCTGCTCCTTTCTGAGATCTGACGGCTCATGGAATTTCGCGAACTCTCCTCAGAGGATTCCGACCGTCCGTTCCTCCTGGATGATTTCTGCGAATGACCAAATGTTCCTCCATGGAAGTCATTCGCATGCGCGCAAACTTGTGACTCCTTTCTAATTCTTTCAGTCGTGACTTCCCTTGCGCTGTTCTTCAACAATTTCGAAGGCCTTATCCTTCCTGAGCTTTTCTTATAACTCTGAGTCGTATCGAAGACTCCTTGCACGCACTCCTTGCGGTAGCTTTCAAACACTCCTAAGTGTTGAACTTCCTTCGACCCTGTGCACTCCTCCAACAAGAGTCTCTTAAAAATTCACTCAGGTTCACAACCCTGAAACTTATCTTGGCCTGCGCACTCCTTGCACGGCTCCTGTTCCAAACCTGCACTTCCGAGCGAATGCGAACAAAAGTGACTCTATCTGAACCCTCTATCAACGCACTCCTTGTGGACAATTCGATTGCACTCCTTGCAGGAATCCTTGCTCAGATAGAGAAACAATTGAAACTCATTCCTTCTTCCTTTCAGACTTCAAACTCAAACATGAAATCATATACACAACACATAAAAGCAAATGTATAACAGGAAGCAAACATTCATGAGCATATCATTCAAAGATGCATATACAGAGAATAACACAAAACCATGAATTTGAATCAATCTCTTTCTAGTAATCCAAATATTTGTACATGGGTGTTCTTACACATCTCTCTGCTTTTCTTCTATGCTCTTCTTCCTCCAATTATGTTAGAATACACAATGAGGGTGTCTATATCCCATTTCCCTCTTGCGCTCTAAAACTGTCTAATCTAGAATTAAATTCTATCTACCTGCATTAACTACTTTAAATGCCTTCTACCTACTAAGGACGAGAGAAAATGGCTCAAGGTCCGTTTACAATTTACAAGTGTGCCTCATCTTAATGGCTCATTTAAGATCGCACAACAAATTCTAGGTAATTTCAAAATGTGTGTTGGCGCTTGTCCAGCTGTCCGTTGTCTTCCACACTGGCTCGCTTGATGTTGACGATGCTCCTGCATCAAAAAGCACCAAGAGAGTAAGGGTGTGCTGAAGTTATTTGCATATTCTTGGTGATTCATCTCCTTTAGGATTGAAGTGTGTTTGGTGATACAAGGATCTATTTTCTGATTGAATGAGTAGACACTTGTAGAGATGGCGAATCCGCTGGCAGAGACCTATCTCAACGAAGCCAACAAATTAGATGGATGGAATTTCATTAACTGGAAATTCAAGATGCAGACCCTGATGGAAGGCTATGTTGTCTGAACGATTGTGAAGGGAACTGAAGTGAAACCATATGCAGTTGTAGGTGTGACAACAACACATATCCAAGATTGGGAGAAGCTCGAAAACAAGGCCAAGGTATTGTTGTGTATGTCTATTAAAGATAAAATAATTCTACATATTAGAGAAGCTAAAACTTCTACTGAAACGTTGAAAATTCTTAAAGCCTTGTATGAAACTAGCAACACAAATCGTATTCTGTTCCTAAAAACTAAATTGCTAGGCATTAATATGGATGGAAATGAATCTGTTAGTTCATTTTTGGGTCGCATTAAAGAGGTGAAAGACAAGCTAGGAAATATAGGGGAAACAATTTCCAACACTGATCTTGTCACTATTACCTTAAATGGTATGATAGAAGATTATCAGATGTTCATAATAGGTCTCGCAGCAAGGGAGAAACCTCCTACTTTTGAAGAATTGACATGAATTTTGTTGCAAGAGGAAGAGAGGCGCGAGAATATGAAGCCTCATAATACAGATTTGGTAATGTGATCAAATAAGAGATCCTCAAGAGGGAGATCGGGAGAAAGAGGCAGAGGGGGTCGTTCATCACAGAGAAGACAATCCCCAAGGCCAAAACAAGGTATGCCCTCTAACAGGAATGAGTCAAAGAGTTGTTTTTATTGTGGTCGACTTGGACATCTCATTAAAGAATGTCATAAGAAGAAGAGTGATGAGGCTAGGAATAAACCTAGAAAACATACAGGTCATTATGCAGAAGAATCTTCAAATCACAATCTCATATTTTTTATTGTTTATGATGATATTGATGAACCCCCAAATTTTGATTCATGAGACCTTAGACTGTTTGTGTCTAATGTTGGTTTATCTGTTGAAACAGATGATAGTGATGCCTGGTTTGTGGATTCCGGAGCATGAATACATATGGCATGTAATAAGTTGTGGTACACTAATTTTAAAGAAACACATAATGGAGCCAACATATATCTTGGAGATGACCGCGCTCATCCGATCAAGGGATACACAGACAATCTTGTAACATTGCCGAATGGTACTATTTGTCACATTCACAATGTGGTGTATGTGCTAGGGATAAAGAAAAAATTGATCTCTGTGTCCACTATTACAAATCAGAACTTGAAGGTCAAATTCTTCAAGAATTATTGCATAGTGAAGGATCTGTTGGACCAATTCAAAACTGTTGCAACAGGAGTTAGACTAGGAGGCCTATAAAAACTTGATGTTACCAGCAAAGCACATCACACACTGACTTCTGCAACTATGCCAACCGAGAGTCTTTGGCATCAAAGGTATGGCCACATCAATCATATTGATTTATTGTTATTACATAAATAAAATATGGTTGAAGGACTTCCCATGTTAAAGAATGAGAATGTTTCTTGTGATGGATGTGCATTAGGAAAGATGCACAGAGATGAATTCCCCTCTAATACTGACAAGAAAAAGAGAGATGTGTTAGATCTTGTGCATACTAATGTTTGCGGACCTATGCAGACTAGGTCTTTGGGAGGTGCATTTTACTTTTTGTTATTTATTGATGACTGCATGAGATACACATGGGTTTATTTCCTTAGAAGAAAAAGTGATTTTTTGAGTAATTTAAGGAATTTAGAACCATGGTGGAAAAGCAGACAAGAAAATCCATCAAAATCATTCGTTCATATCAAGGGGGAGTGTATAAATCAGGGGACTTCATCACATATTGCAAAGATCATGGAATAGTATAACAGTTTACAATACCCCACACTCCACAACAAAATGGAGTGGTTGAAAGGAAAAACAAAACTTTGGTAGAGTGTGCACCCAGTATGATGAAAGGTAAGAATCTCTCAAATACATTTTGGGCTGAAGCCATAAATACTGCAGTTTATTTAAAGAACAAAAGTCCAACAAGGTGTCTTGATAATATTACTCCTTTCGAAGCCTTGTATGGTTCGAAACATGCAGTTCATAATTTGAAAGTATTTGGGTGTAAGGATTTTGCACATATTCCAAAGGAGAATACGAAGAAATTGGATGCTAAATCCATTAAATGTATTTTCATAGGGTATTGTTATGAATTCAAAGCATACAAATTGTTTGATCCTTCTACTCACAAAGTATTTGCGAGTAAAGATGTACTTTTCCATGAGCAGGAAGAAGGAAATCATGATGACAATAGTCCTAAGGAATGACATAAACTTCTTGATGAAGGATTTAAAGGCGAGTAATAACAACAACAACCACCACAACAACCACCACAACAACAACCACAACCGCAGAGATAGCAGCAACAACAACAAGAAGGACTCAGTGATATGGAAACTTCAAGCAGTCACAGTTCACCTAGAGGCGAAGATAGATATTCACAAAGTGGGGAGGAAGATAATCAGTTGATAATATCTTCACGACAGGTTCGGCTCCCTGAGAGGTATAGAGACTATGCCCTAATGAGTAGCATTTCAAATGCCATAGAACCCATGAGTTTTAATGAAGCCAATGGACATGATGAATGGAAAAATGCAATGGAAAAAGAATATGAATCTATAATGAACAACAATACTTGGGAATTGACTGAATTTCCTAAACATAAAAATCCCATTGGATGCAAATGGATATACAAACCCAAGTTTAAATCAGATGGTAGTATAGACAAATATAAGGCTAGATTGGTGGAAAAGGGGTATTCACAAACAAAAGGTATTGATTATGCTGAAACATTTTCCCCAATAGATAAATTGAATACTATCAAATTGTTAATTTCTTTAGCTACAAAGTACCATTGGAAGCTACACCAACTAGATGTTAAATATGCATTTTTGAATGGTGAGTTAAAGGAGGAGGTCTACCTTACTAAACTTGAAGGGTTTGTGGAACATGAGTAAGAACACTTAGTGTGTGAGTTAAAGAAATCATTGTATGGACTAAAACAGGCACCTAGGTCATGGTATGAGAAGATAGACTTTTTCTTTCTTCAACAAGGTTTTATGAGGAGCAAAAGTGATCCAAATTTGTATACCAAATTTGATGAGCAGGGGTATATAGTATTGATTTCCTTATATGTTGATGATTTAATAATTATAGGAAATGCAGGGAAATTAATTGATGAAATCAAGGAGCAATTGTCACAAGTTTTTGAAATGAAAGATCTTGGTGAGTTACATTACTGCCTAGGTCTTGAAGTTTGGAAAAATGCAGGCCAAACTTTTGTTTTTTAGAGTAAGTATGTTCGAGAAGTACTTAAGAGATTTAAAATGGATCAGTGTAAATCTTCTATTGTTCCTTTGCAACATAATGTGAAACTTTCTTGTGATGATGGTTCGAAGGAAGTGAATGCCACTATGTATAGACATATGGTGGGTAGTGTTATCACTCCAAGAGTCACTCCCAGACTGTAAATGAGAGTAAGCTTGGTAACATAGAAATAAAAAGACTTGATTGGATAACTTGGGTTTTAGGAAACTTTGAGAGTGGTAAAATTAATCAAGAAGGCAATGAAGCCATTGGGCATGGAGTCCACGAAATACAACAACCTTGAATTAAAATCCTATGGGCTAAATCAGGAAAAACACAACAATAAGATAAAATAAGTGTGAATGAAGAAATAAGGAAAAACACAAAGTGTAGCTAAGGCAGAAAAGCAACCTGCTTTCAGTCACTATAGGAAGAATCTGTAATAGTTAGAAAACATTTCAAAACATAATAGAATGAAAAATATTTGTATGTGGCAGTTGTTGTAATAATCCTTATCACAACATCCTCATCACAAACTATGTTCATACAATTCTTATATAAACAAAAACACATCTAATAGAAGAAAATATAAGAAGTATGATAACACATAGAGAATAAACTATTTGCAAAAGTCTTACTCATCAGCTGAGATCTTTCACATAAAAAACTAAGACAAGTCTTTGAGGAAAACATCAAGCTTTCATGCCCTGCAACTCATTATCATTTCTTGAAAATCTTACAACAGGCCTCTTGGGTCTCTCCTCTCTTGGATCATGAATCCAACCCTCCTACCCTCTTGTACAATGAATATATATTAATATAGTTCATTTCTATCTCACCTATTCTAACTCCAACCCCTTTCCCAAAAAAGAAACAACGACAAACAAAAAATGACACGTTTTAACAAATTTCCTGCTTTTCAGGAGGCAAAATTCTATGAAATAGGCTTCCAAACTCCACTTGTAATTCTCAAACCATAACAACTGTGTAAAATATGAGAACAATTTTTGTATATAAGATCGTTATGAAGAAAAACCTCTCTTAGTTTCTTTAAATTCATCTCCAGCTGGCCGCAACAAGTGTCACAAAAATATGTCTCAAACAGGAAATCACGAAAACTAAAAACATAAGGCTTAAAGATTCTTTCGAATCTCATAATCCATGACACCTGTGTGAAAACTGAAAGAGGTTAATGTTCATGGGCCCGTGCTTGGAAATAAACTCCTTCATATTTTGAAAATTCATCTTAGTTCACTCGGAAATACTTCTGGAAGTCAACTGGTCAAAAATGTCACTTCAACAGTCTTAAAATAGAGTTTCAACAACACATTCTGTAGCACCACTTCTATGTCAAATATCTATCTAACCATAACACATTTTGAAAAACTGAGAGATGTTTTTGTTATTTTGTATGTGATGAACAAAAACCTCCTCTAGTTTTCAAAAACAACTTCTCAATTGTTCATAGTAAAAATTTTAATTTTGTCACTCAAAACTAGTAGAAACGTCTTTGCACAGTTTGGTTTCTGCCAGAATTTAGGTAGTGCCCATCTATTTCTCCTGTCAAAATTTAGGTAGCGCCTGCCTGTGTGTTCTGTCAAACTTTAGGTAGCAACATCAAAATATGCAGCACCTTCACTTGGACATGTGCAGAATGGGTAGCAACTTTGGGTAGTGGAAGTACCATTAGCTTTAGGCGAATCGACAACATTGTAGGTAGAAAAATGGTGGAACATCAAAAATAGAATATTCCATAGCGCCATAGCGCTACAGAATGTCTTTGCTACTACTGATGAAGGGATTAATTCTTTGTGAAAACCCAAAACTCTGAACAATAAGTATTAGAAGCCTGTATAGGTGACAGATTTAGTGTTTCATCAATTGTTTATGGAGAAGAAGGCCTCTTATAGCTTCAAATTCTTGTGCTAACATAGGCTCCATGGGGGATAGAGTCCTCACTGTGAGGCTCTAATAAGTCTTGTAGTTTCAGTGGCTTATCCAAGGGATGCTCCCAACCTTTAACCTCTGCAACTTACTCTGCAAACATCCACAATTTTGTATTGTGTCTAGTCCATTGGGCTATGGAGTCAACATTCAACCATTCTTTAAAAAATTATCAAGGCCTGCCTTTATTCACACAAATTAACTGTTATTTTTGCAAACTGAAGGAAAAATAAATGTTCGGGCAACGAGCTTATTTCCTACACTACTCTACTCTAACCAGATTTGCAATTGGTTAGGTAAAGGGAAATTTCCACAGTAACCATTCAAACAACTTCATGACTGAAGGAATCCCATCCATACCACTGATCAATAGAGAATAACAGAGGTCTGAAAACAAAGATAAAAATTCTTTCAGAGAAACATGTTTACCCATGAATACCTGTGAAGTAATGAAAACTAGAATTTTTAGACAATATGAAACATATGATTCCATATAAGCTGCAATTGGATCCTCAAGACCATGGTTAGAAACTTGTTGATTAATAAAATACAATTGCTCATACATACATTCCTCTTTGCTTGAAAACAAACAACCTTCTTGTTCCCTTGAGATCTGATTTTGATCCTCAACAATTGTAGTCTCTTTGTTTTCAACATGATGATCACAAGATAATGGTACAACCGAGTTTAAATCATACTATTAATTATGATCAGCCAAGAACATATAGCTATCTATGAAATTATCAGTTATAATATGTTTAACATGCTTTGAAAACTGATCATAAACTAGACATGCATCCTTGTCCATAGAAAAATCTGCAAATGTTGAATAATTCGATTCCAAATGTGAATCATACTTACATCCTTGTTGTTGTTCCATATCTGATTCATACTCATTGTCTTCTTCCTACAAATGTAAAATATGTTGACAGTCCTCTTGCTCATATGCATGTAGATTTTTAAAACAAACCTGCTCTTGGATCCTCCTAGAAGCACGAATGTTCTCCTCAAATTCTTGGGCATTTTCAAATAAGCATGTTAAGGATGAAGACTTCCTTTCTAACAGGAGAAGGACAAGCTCATAATGCTGAGCCATAACATAGTATACCATGGAAACAGTCTCTGAAGGTCGGATTTCCACTGGCATGCTATGATAAACACTGTAAAACCTCCTGTTGAAGATTGCCAATGATTCCTCTTCCCCTCTCCTCAAAGCATTAAAATCATACAAGTATTTATCAAGGGAATTGTTCTCACCCAAACACTTCAAAAATACATTGCATAGATCGATCCAAGAACCAATGGAATCGTCTCCCAAACCTTTAAACCACACAACAACATCTCCAAACAAAAATTTGGAGAACAACCTCATGGTAACATCATCATGTACTATCTCAAACTGATCAACAAATTTCTCGAAGTCCCCCAAGTGTCTCTTAGCTGTAACATGATCCTCTCTAGAAAACCGGGGAAGATACTCAAAGAAATCAAGAGGATACGGATGAAGGTGATATGGCAGCCTTAAAGGTTAAAACATCTTGTCTCTAATTCTAGTTTGAAAAGTAGTGGGTTGAATATGAGTTTTAACAAGCTAATGGAAAGGTTCAATAGTAAAAGCAGAAGGTGATGAGATATGAGAAGGCTTTGAATCAGTTTCAACCTCCTCAAGGTTACAAGGGTGATCAAATTCAGGAGGGATTTCAATATGAATCTCATCCTTATGAATAGGCTGAGGTGAAGATACAAGATCAACATCTACAACACAGGTAGAATGTAGGTCTTCTTCTTCCAAGGATGGATATATAAAGGAAGGCTTATGATTATTATAATAGACAAAGGAGAGGATAATCCTCTTTATATGTAAAGGGAAAGAGAGAAATGATCTGATAAAGAAAAACAAGAGTTCATGGAGAAATCTCATAAGTTGATACCTGGTCATCCCCTTTCGTATGGTCATCTTTCTGTCAACAGGATCCTCCCCAGTGGAGTCTTTGATTGTGGAGTCACCAGGTAGACAATTACAGTCAATTTCCATGTCCCTCTCTTCTCTACCATCAATAGTTGGATCTATGTCGTTCCCCCAGGGAAGCTAGCTTCACACTTGATTCCCTGACAACGACGCCATTTATGTTATCACTCCAAGAGTCACTCCCAGACTGTAAATGAGAGTAAGCTTGGTAACATAGAAATAAAAAGACTTGATTGGATAAATTGGGTTTTAGGAAAATTTGAGAGTGGTAAAATTAATCAAGAAGAAAATGAATCCATTGGGCATGGATTCCATGAAATACAACAATATTGACTTAAAATCCTATGGGCAACAAATCAGGTCGAATAAGGCCCTAGATCAGTTCTAAGATCAAATAAGTCTGAATAAAGAAATAATGAAAAACATAAAGTGTAGCTAAGACTTAAAAATAACCTACTTTCAGTCACTACAGGAAGAATCTGTAATAGTTAGAAAACCTTTCAAAACATCACATACTGAAAACGATGTGTATGTGGCAGCTGTTGTAATAATCCTTATCAAAACATCCTCAACACAAACTCTGTTCATACAATCCTTATATAAACAAAAACACATCTAATAGAAGAAAATATAAGAAGTATGATAACACATAGAGAATAAAATATATGATCAAAAGTATTACTCATCATCTGAGATCTTTCACATAAAAAACTAAGACAAGTCTTTGAAGAAAACATCAAGCTTTTATGCCCTTCAACTCATTATCATTTCTTGAAAAGATTACAACAGACCTTTTGGGTCTCTCTTCTCTTGGATCATGAATCCAACCCTCCTACCCTCTTGTACAATGAATATATAGTAATATAGGTCCTTTCCATATCACCTATTCGAACTCCAACCCCTTTCCCAAAATAGAAACAACTACAAACAAAAAATAACACGTTTTAACTAAGTTCTTGCTTTTTAGGAGGAAAAATTCTAAGAAATAGGCTTCCAAACTCCACTTGTAATTCTCAAACCATAACAGATTTGTAAAATCCGAGAAATATTTTTTTATATAAGATCTTTATGAATAAAAACCTCTCTTAGTTTCTTTAAATTCATCTCCAGCTGGCCGCAATAGGTGTCACAAAAATATGTCTCAAACAAGAAATAACGAAAACTGAAAACATAGGGCTCAAAGATTCTTTTGAATATCCCAATCCATGACACTTGTCTGAAAAATGAAAGAGGTTAATGTTCATGGGACCGTGTTTGACAATAACCTCCTTCATATTTTTAAAACTCATCTTATTTCACCCGGAAATACTTCTGGAAGTCAACTGGTCAAAAATGCCAGTTCAACAGTCTTAAAACAGAGTTTCAGCAACATATTCTGTAGCACCACTTCTATTTCAAATATATATCTAACCATAACACATTTTGAAAAAATGAGAGAGGTTTTTGTTATTTGGTATGTGATGAACATAAACCTCATCCATATTTCAAAAATACCTTCTCAATTGTTCATAGTACAAGTTTTAATGTTGTCACTCAAAATTGGCAGAAACGTCTTTGCATAGTTTGGTTTCTGCCATAATTTAGGTAGCGAATTTAGGTAGCGCCTGCCCGTGTCTCTTGTCAAAATTTAGGTAGTTCCCACCTATGTGTTTTTAAAACTTTAGGTAGCACCATCAAAATACGTAACACCTTCACTTGGACATGTGCAGAATGGGTAGCAACTTCGGGTAGTGGTAGTACCATTGGCTTTAGGTGAATCAACAACATTGTAGGTAAAAAAATGGTGGAACATAAAAAATAGACTATTCCGTAGCACCATAGCTCTACGAAATGTCTTTTCTACTACTTCTGAAGGGATTAATTCTTTTTGAAAACCCAAAACTCTGAACAATAAGTAATAGAAGCCTGTATAGGTGGTAGATTTAGTGTTTCATCAATTGTTTATGGAGAGGCAGGCCTCTTCTAGCTGCAAATACTTGTGCTAACAGGTAGTTTGAATTATATCACCACAACCAGACCTGCTATTGCATATTATGTGAGTGTGTTAATTCAGTTTATGGAGAAACCTCAAGAAATCCATTGGAATGCAACAAAGGCGATACTCAGGTAGCTAAAAGAAACACTTGATTATGGTATTAAATATACTAATGCATTTGATGTTGAGTTGATAGGTTACTTAGATTCTGATTGGGCTAGAAATCCCGATGATTGAAGATCAACTAATGGATATGCGTTTGGCATTGGATCTGGGGTTGTTTCATGGAGCAGTAAAAAGAAGCCTACTGTATCTTTGTCTTCTACTGAAGCAGAATATAAATCCTTGTGTGTAGCAACTTGTTAAGTTGTTTGGTTGAGAGGACTTCTTCAAGATGTTGGAGAAGAACAAAAGGAACCTACAATGATCAAATGTGATAATAAAATTTCAATCAAGCTGGCAAATAATCTGATTTATCATGCAAGGATAAAGCATGTTGATGCTCAGTTTCATTTTGTTAGAGAAAAAATGCAGTCAAATGAAATAGACATTATGTATTGTAATACTTGTGAAAATACTGTTGATATTTTCACTAAGCCTCTTGGAAAGATTAAGTTTGAGTTGTTTAGGGAGATGATAGGTGTATAAGTCAATCCATTCTCCATTAAGGGGGAGACTTGGAAATAATGGAGCAATTGATAGGTACGTAGATGAACTCTACATCTCAGTTAATGTAGATCCTATGTTCTCGATGTTTGTTGTAACCGCCTAAGTAGAACCATTTTCTATATAATGATGTAATCTGTCCTCATTCAATAATAGATTGTGAGCGTAGCCTCACTGGTGTGGTTTCTCCTAATTCTAAGTGTGGATAACTTTTTAAAGTTTATGTATTATAACTTATTGAAAATGTTTGGTGGATTCCGTTTAGTTAATAAAATAGTATTATGGTCAATATATATATATATATATATATATATATATATATATATATATATATATATATATTTATTTATTTAGAATTGATATATTTTATAAGGTATATCTATATCTAAATATATATTTCAATCATTTTTTTTATAATATTAAGTTAATAATGGTTATTTGTGTGCATGATTGCTAGGGTTTCCTAGAGTCTCTAGTCTTCAGCTTCATGTGGATCCAACCCATGCATGCTCACGCGGGCCGATAATGGCCCCCTCTATGGGGGATCCCCCCAAGCTCTTCGTCCTCGGATCTGCAAGCCTTGATCTCCTCCTATGCAAAGGTCCGCAAGGCAACCCTCTCGAGATTCATAAAAAAAAAGGAAGATATACCTAAGGTGGTTGTGCACCCTACTTTGTCTCGCTCACTATCTCTAAGACTGGAATACAATGGATTGATAGGGAAGTTCATGGGGCTATGTCCCTCCCCAAAAGCCATGCATCACTGGCTAGAACTGAATTAGCGAAAATTGATCCAGGGACATATGTTTGCGACCTTATGTGGTAAGGGTTTCTTCACCTTTCTATTCGAAAAAGAAGAATATAGGGATTTGATTTTCCAAAGAGGACCTTATTTCATGGGGGAAAGAGAAATGTATCTCAATAAATGGATCCTAAACTTCATCCTAGAAAATGATATCCCTTCAACAGTCCCTGTCTGGGTAAGGCTGATGTTCCTCCCTTTACACTGTTGGAATGATGAAACCCTAAGAAACATAGGAAAATCACTGGGGAAATACATTGATCGTGATGAACCATGAGAAGGGATTCCAGATTGTTCCATAATTTGTGTGGAAGTGGATTTGGAAAAAGGTCTCCCAGAAGCAATCCAACTGACTTTGGATAAGTGGTCTTATGTTCAACAAGTTGACTATGATAAAATCCCATTGAAATGAAAATCTTGTTACAAATATGGTCATTTCACAAACAATTTTCCACAAACTAAAGAATCCCAGGAACAAGATCCAGAATAGGATCGATGGAAACAACTAAAAAGGGAAAAAATTGATGGGAAAACAACCATGATCACCCCACAAGGGCAAGGTGAAAAAACCACAGGATCGAGAGAAAGACCCCCAAGCTCCCGCCATAAAGGAGAATCAAGTCACAACAGGTATGTCAGAATTCCAATAGAAGATAACATGGAAGAACCCAGGGGACGACAAGAATAAAATGAAGGAAAGAGACAAAAAGAAATAGAATAGGAAATCAAAAAAGGAAAAGAAAAAGAAATCCCGATAACAAGTGGGGAAATGACAACAAAATATATTCCAAAACCTCCTCCAAAGATCCCTATCTTCTTAGAAGAAGACATACATGAAACTTCTGATAGTGATACAGACCTAGAGGTCACCCAACCAACTACAATAAAAAAATTAGGAAGAAAATTCGATAGAAACACTTGAGAGAATTGACTGCAAACAGAGAGAAGGAATTAGGCATTCAAAAAACTATAGAGGAAGCACTAGGAAAAGAGGGTAAATCCAAAAAAAATAAGTCAGCCCATCATAAGGGAGTAGCATCTCATCCCTCTAAAGGGAGGGGGGGAAAAACCCTTTGATAAATGATGAAATTTGTCTCCTGGAACTGTAGAGGACTAGGGATAAGGGATAAAAAAGAAGAATTTTGAAAGTTAATAAAAACAAAAAACCCCTCAATCATTTTAATCGAGGAGACAAAAATGAGGGACCAGGAAACCCTCCAAGAAATGCAAAAAAATTGGAAAAAGGGGGAAGGAAAAGCAATTAGTTCCAGAGGCGCCTCAGGAGGAATCAACACAATTTGGAACCCAGACGATTTTAATATAGAGGAGTAGCTACAGTCCCAATTATGGATGATGGTCTCGCTAACTAAGAAAGCCACAAGTATTTTCTATTCAATTATCAATGTCTATATGCCAAATAATTACTTGGAAAAAGTTGAGTGTTGGTGATCCCTTCAGGATCTGGCCAAGGACAATCTCCCCCAAAATATGATTATAGATGGGGAATTCAATACCACAAGAGGGTTAAAATAAAAGCGATGGGTATCCATAGTGATGGATCAATTCAAGGAGAAAATGGATGATCTAATCTCGGATCTAGACCACTTCGATGTTCCCCCTTCCAAAGGTTTATATACATGGAACAAAAAAAGAGTAGGGTCATGTCACATTGTGGCCAAGCTTGATTGGTTCTTATTAAGAATACCCTTTCTTCCTCATCTATACAAAGCCTATTCCTTGATCCTCCCATGGGAAGGATCAGATCACCATCCTATGTCTTTAGTATTTGAATCATGAAAAATATGGGGCCCTATCCCCTTTAGATTCAACCCCCTCTGGATGGACTAGACATATTTTATCTCCTCCATTTCACAAGTTTGGAACCAGTGGATCACCGAATCCCCAATCTACATATGGGATCAAGAGTTGAAGTTTGTGAACAGACTTCTCAAAACATGGGAAAAAAATTCTTCGATCCCAATCCAGGACAAGATTAAAGAAAAAAATCTTCAGCTAGAAAAGATTCAAGGGGAAATGGAGACAAAATAAGTCCAACAAAGCCATATAACGTCTGAACAAAAGATACATAAAGATTACATTCAAGTGCTAAAAGAAGAAGAAATCATCTGGAGATTAAAATCCATAAGTCTATGGTTGAAAGAAGGTGACCTAAATACCTCCTTCTTACACAAGAAATCAAAATCCAGACTTTAGACAAATCAAATCTCATAAATCATAACTCCGGAGGGAGAAACCATAAAGGAGTTCAACCAAATCATGAAGAAAACCTCCAGTAACTTACTCAATCTCTATACTTCAGATAGAATATTAGAGGAAGTCTCCTCTGATTCTCTCCTCAACAATATACCAAGAAACATTTTGGATGAAGACAACCTCAAATTCAAACGAAAAATTGAAGAAACAAAAATCCTAAAAGAAATCAATCAATTCAAAGAGGATAAAGCTCTTGGGCCGGATGGATTCACCCTCCATTTCTATAAAAATGTTGGCACATAATCAAGCAATATTTCAATAGAATAATAAGATACATGCATAAAAAAAATAAAAATGGGAAGAGCCACTAACTCCTCCTTTTTAGCACTCATTCCGAAAGAATATGGAGCGTCCACCCTAGATAGATTTAGACTATCTCTCTTTGTAATATCTCTTACAAAATCATGGCCAAAATCATTGCTAACAGGTTGTCTCCCTTTCTCAGATCTCTAATTCTCCCCAATTAAGGAGGATTTGTGGTAGAAAGGAAAATATGGGACAGCTTCATCCTAGTACAAGAAGCAATCCATTCCAGCAACTCTCGAGGGGAATCATGTATGGAAATTAAATTGGATATGGAAAATGCATTTGATAGAGTAGAACATGACTTCCTTTTCAAAGTAATGTAAAAATTTGGGTTCGATCATGACTTTTTATCCTGGACGGGAGCCTGTATTGCCTCCCATTGGATCGCCCCTATTTTAAATGGACGACCAACCCCCTTCTTTAGGGCCTCCATAGGACTACAACAAGGATGCTCACTTTCCCCCCTTCTATATTTGATCATGTTAGAATCTCTCAATCGAAGTCTAGAATGGGAATGTATAAATGGAACAATCTCAGGACTCAAAAATAGCTCAGGGTGTAAAACGTATTAACCACTCGCAATTTTCAAATGATACGATCCTCTTGAGTGGAGCTTCAAAAATCATGGCAAGAAGAATAAACCAAGTCATGGACACCTTTATCTCAACTTTGGGTGGGCTCTTGAATAAGGCTAAATGTCAAATCTACGTCTGGAATGTTTCAACCAATAGAATATTAAGTATCGCTCAAATTATGGGCTTTGGCATATCAAATGATTGGAAAATCTTTAAATACCTTGGCCTTCCTCTGTGCTTAAAATCACTCCCTGGTGAGTACTAGCACCTCAAACTTCAAAAGTTTAGGGATAACATGGAATCTTGGGGGTCAAGGTGGCTCAACCTAACTGGGAGGGTGGTACTGATAAAATCAATACTATCCTCCCTCCCCCTCTTCCAATTCTCCTCCCTCCTGGCCCCAAAGGGATCCCTGAAAGACATGGCCCAGGCCATTAATAAATTCATGTGGCAAGGGGGGAAATCCAATGCCAAAAAGTTTCATCTAGTTGATTGGAATATAGTATCCTCACCCCAAAAAAATGGGGGACTGGGAATCAAAGATACTGAAGAGACAAATATAGCTATGGGAGCCAAGATTTTCTGGAGGATAGTCTCGGGAAGAAAGGAAGGGTGGAAAATAACCATAACAAAAAAATATAGGCTGGGGGAAGAAAAGGATGCATGGACTTTATGCCTGATTCCCAACCTTGGTCACAAATATGGAAACTCATAATATCCTCAATCCCTTTCTCTAAAGAGAACCTCACTTGGGTCCTTGGAAATGGAAAATCGATCATGTTGTGGCGAGACTCGGTCTTGGGAACTGACATCACCTCCCGAGGTAAAGAGATTGGGGACTTTAAAAGATTGTTGACCTCTAAACAAAAGATCATTCTCTTCGATATATCAATATGGATTGAATATGGAAGCTATAAGGAATGGATCCTGGGAGACGCCCCTGCTCACATGCATAATCAAGCCCAAGTGTTGACTTCCCTTTTTAAAGGAGCAACTCCTATACTCAGAGACATCCCAGACAATTAAGGATGGGGAACAGATGGGTACACAATTAAAGAAGGTTACAAAATTCTCCTCTCCCCTTCAAGGATGCTCCATACCTCAAAAAAATGGAAAAGCACCTAGAGTTAAGACGCTCTTCCCAAAATTAATATCTTCATCTGGATCCTATCTCATAGAAAACTTCTAACAGGAGAAAACCTGATGAAAAGAGGTTTCCACGACCCTTTCAATTTCCCTCTATGCCAAAGAAACCATGACACTATTCAACACCTCTTCTGGGATTGTCACTTCTCGACAAAGGTTTGGAATGTCTCCTATAGAGAACTGACTCATCAAATAAGGTAGCCCTCGTATTGAAACCCCTTCCTAGGAAACTGGGAAAAATACTACCAAGGCACCTTTCGTGGAAAACCAATCTTTAAAATATTGTGGAGGTCTCTCCCTAAATTCATCTACTAGAAGATCTAGCTAGCAATAAGTAAACAATTTTTCCAGGGAAAAAGATCACATCCCCAAAGAGTTGCTAGCAAGGCCAAAATGCAACTTTCATAGGTTATGAACACTAAAAATATGAGCATAGAAGATACGACCAATTGGAATATCCTAGAGAAGGATTGGATAAGAAGCTTCAATCTCCATTCTATTAAGAAATCTCACTCAGTGAAAAGATCAAGCTGATAGCTTCATATTATCCATATTATAGATGACTGGATCCAAAAATAGTCAAATCACACACTTTGTTTTGATGACGCTTCAAAGGGAAACCTAGGGGAGGGAGGTGCCGAGGGGGGGGGGTTCTCTATGATCCCAGAGGAAAAATAATTTTGGACTACTAATGGAATCTCGGGAATGACACCAACAATAAAGAAAAGGCATATGCATTTCTTAAAAGAGTCCAACTAGAAAAGCACCGACAAATCCTCAGCTTGAATGTACTAGGTGACTCAAAGACAATCATAAGGATGATGATCTAAGGATCCAAGAAAAAACAATTGAGCCAAAAAAGGATTATAGAAAAAAATTGTGTAACCACGAGGACCTTAAAGCCAAACTTCTTACATGTTTTGAGAGAAAATAATATGGAAGCAAACAAAATGGTGAATGAGGCCATAGAGAGACCTCTTGGAACCTTAGGGGTGGAGGGTAAAGAAGGTCTAGCCCCCCTTGTTTAATGCTACCTCATATGATCAGAAGCCATCACACAATGGCTACGAGATGGTACACTTGGAGCTCCAGCATGAGTCATGATCGGTGGAGGAAAAAACTGGTAGGTTAAAAGAAAGGGCCTCCTCAGCCAAGTACAAACCATGTTAATGAGATTTGGTATGACAATCCCATTATGGCGTGGGGTGGTGTGCTTATTCGTTCAGTTGAGTTCATGGGGAAGAGAAGGTCAAAGGTTATGATGAAAATGGGCTGAGCATGTAGACGACTTGAAGAGAAGTGGAATTGTGAGGGTGACGATGGATCCATTCTTGGGCTTGAATATTTGAAGGGTCCAAGTAGAGTGCCCCAAGCAGAGATTGTGATTCATCTGTTTGATATGATTTTTGTTTTGAATTTCACATGGGGTGAATTATCTCAGCATTTCCGGGAAACGTCCTTTTTTGGGGAGAAGTTTATTTAAGTCTATGTTAAGCCAGTTTCACCTTGTGCTTTTCTCATTCACATTGTCTTTTGGAAACCCCTTTGTTTCATTTGCCTTGTCCTTCGCCTCGCCCATCACTTACTCTTTGCCTCGCTCGGATCCTCGCTCTTAGGCCTTTGTTAGGACCTACTTCTCCCACTTCCAGACTCTTAGAATTCAGGAAACCCAGCCCTTTGCAAAATTGTTCCCCTCCCAACAACATGGATAATAGACAAAATAACGACAACATGCCAAGGACTACGAATTTGAAGGGATTCAAGGGACTACTCGTTGGATTGGACCAACCGAACCCTGAGATGGAGTGCGTAGGGTGCCAAAGGATGTGAATCCACATGGGAGCACTCAGCTCTACATTAACCATCGATCTTGAGACCCTCTCTCAGCACAAGCATCTAATTGAGAGGATCCAAGACGAAATCTTTTCTCAAAGGAGCCAAATCGAAGAGTAACATAACAATTTGGAGATTATGCAAAGAAGAATGGACTAGATGGAAAGAAGTCATCAACAACCGAGTTCCCCAACAAGAACCAAGGGAGATTCTAAGAATGTTCCTTCATCCACAGTAAATAAAATCTCAGATCTCAATGAGCCCTTTCCATACCCAATTTGGGAGCAACATGGGCAATCAAAGATCAAAACAGAACTGGGTAGCTGAATTTTTTCAAAAAATCAAGTGTCATGTTTTGTTTTACGTTATATATAAATGAAGTCTTCTATATCATGTATTCTTTGAGATACAATTGTTATGATATAGATAGGGAAGGTCGAAACTCAATGGACACAAATTTTGTATTAGCAATTCCAATCTTCAAAGATGCCATCTCTCGAAGGTCATTCATGACCCATTTTTTTGTACTACAATGGATTTATCCACACTTTTTAGTACAAATTTTCCCATTTCTTGTTAAAAAAAAATAATAAATTCATGTTTATTTTATTTTCTATTTAAAATATTTATATTATTTAATTGAAATATATATATTATGTGTTTTTTCCTGGAAGATTATAGGTTCAAATCCATAAGGGAGTAGGGTATGTACACCTCCATAGACTTTAGTAGTAAAATGGTTACGCAAAGGGGGTATTTGTGGAGTCCCTTGTCCCACAAAGAAGGGGGTCTCATACATAAATTTGGTGTCTGGTTTGGTCGTGACCTTAAAATAAAATTATTATTATTATTATATATTTCAATTCTAGCTTTTTAATAATATTAAATTATCAATTGCTATTAAAAAGAAATCTCATTCACGTTAACTTTATTTTCTATTCAAAATAGTTAGGATTATATAAATTTTATGTGTATAGATAATGTTTTTTTACATTTCAAATATAACGAATTTATAGTATAATACTATGCGATATCGGTAATTTGACTTAACAAAGCCCTTCAAAGATGGTCAAACATAGTAATATACAATCCTCCATTATCAAAGATAACCCATGTGAAATGTGCCAATCTGGCATAAGCATTAATGAATATTAATAGGCACATATTAACCACATTCATAATGAGGTTTACCTATTAATGTCACAATGTGATATAACCCTTCATGAACATTGTAATGCAACACAACCATTAAGGAACATATCAATTATCAATTCCACATAAAAGAAAAAATGAATGTCACAATCTAACATAACCATTGTGAACATCGCAATTGAATATTAATTTATGATAAATGTAACAATGGAAAAAATTGTTTATGAACATCACAATGCAACCTCGTAGTTGATGAATGTCATTATGGGATAGAACCATTCATGAACATAGGAAGTCAATGTAATACAACCAACATCAACATTGAAACATGTGTGTGTGTGTGTGTGTGTGTGTTAAGAACATGTGTTTCCTCCTAGAAGGTCACAGTTTCAAATCCAAAGGAGGTTAGAGTATGTACACCTCCATATACTTTAGCAATCAAATAGTTGTGTGGAGGGTGTTACATCCCCATATTCAAACCCCAAACTAGCGATGTATATCGTAGATATAGTATATGGACGAGATCCAAGTGATGTATATTGTAAATATAATATATGGTTGAAAGCCAAAGATATGTAATATGTAAATGATGTAAATTGAATATAACGAATAAAATGTATTTCTAGATGCATATGGACACAGACGAATATTTGGGCGCTAAGTATCCACAAGAGAGGGAAGGGGTCTAAGGAGGGGAGTTACACCTATCTATTAAACCAAAACCCAATTTTCTCTAAAATACCCTTACTATGAGGGTAAAATCATGAAGATGGGTAACACTTTTGCTTGCTTTATGACCAAAAAAACTGTATTTTCACAAGTTCTTCAACTTCCGGCATACAAAAGTATTTTTTTTATTTAGAATTTCACTTTACAGTAAAAACAAAACTTGTGAATAATTTTGTTATATTCCTAATGACTATTTTTCAATTTTTTTATTATCAAGATTTGATATGTCAATTTGACAATTGTTTAACAGTATGTTCCTTAAACATGAAAGGAATGATAATGAGTTATTTTTTTCCACAACAATGTATCTATTATTAAACTTATGTTTTTAAGAAATGAAATATACTGCAACAATATACATAGACTCTATTTTATTATGACTATAATTTTGAATCTAACAGATGAATATTATAATTTCTATAATTTTTTGAAGTTGACCAAGATGAAAACATTGCAGATTTTAAACACGTGTTTTTCTACACCTTGTATCTATCTTAATTTTTACTTAAAAGTAAAATCTAAAAATACCCTTTTGAAGAGAACAATTTAACAATCATGAATATAAATTTTCCATAATTTTCCGTTGTGTATTTTTAGAGATATGGATTTTTTATTTCACTGAATCATAATCTCACCTAAAAATATTATGCAGTGATTCTTTTATAAAATTAAATAAAATTAGATAAAAACAATGAAAATGAAAACAAATTATACCCAATGAAAGTAGATTCAATTTTTAAAATGTTGGTATCAATTCTCAAACTAAATTATGAGTATTTGTAGGAGTCTGCTACCTCCAAAGATGAAGTAAGATGGAGACAATTTACAGTTTCCTGCAAACAGTCAAATTTTCACGTTTTCGGCCGAAATATTCTTTCGGCCGAAACCTAGTTTTTAACGGAATCCGTTAAAAATAAATGTTTTGGCCGAAACATGCTTACCATGGGAAAATAACTCATCCAAAAAACATTGTACACGAATTTCGAGGGCACCGTTTAATTTGACGTGAAAAATTTCGTCCGAAAATTTGCCGCTAGAAATTTTGGAGACCCGATTCTCACGAAAGTGTTACCCAGATTCATGATTTTACCCATGAACCTTCCATTAGTTGTTGAGTGTTCTAGAGCCCAATCATTGAATTCATGTAAGAGGGTTGGTGTGAGAGTCACTTCCCATAGTTATTGAGAGCATGGGGGTTGATTAAAATCAACTTGGGGAAGAGTGCAAGTCAAGAAAGAAAGAGAAAGAGAGGAAATTTGTATGGGTAGGAGAGCATATTTTCACATTCACATTTTTGCATAGAGAGCTATTTTTACATGGAGTTTTCTAGCCAACAATGGAGTTATGAGTGTAGGATATTGAAGGTGTTTGTTGTGGGAATGTTTGGTTGTTGTTTGGATTTTTAATCTCGTGGACAAAGAGGTTGTGTACCTCGGAATAGTGATCTATTCAAAATTCATCAAGGAAGCATGCAGTTTGAATGTTGAGTGAAATTGTATTGCAGTTATGGAATTTTTGAAGTCCCAGCAATAAGAATTCTTGTCCAACCTGTGATGGAATCCCTGGAGGGGAGCGGAAAGTCCTGAGGGACTGTGAGCAGTGAAGGGGGACTCCATCCCTTGGGTTGTGTGGGTTGAGGGGAAGTGTGTTGGTGCACTTGAATTAGTTGAGAGTTTAACTGTTGAAAGGGAGACATTAGCCAATCTTAGGGACTTCCTTCTCTTGTGGATTTATAGCCCTAGCTCATGAGTGTATAGTTGTTGAGAATTGGAACAACAAGGATATGGTTGGGAGGAACGTTCGTCCTCTACAACGGGTTGCACAATTTATAAGATAATTATTGTTATTTTCTATGTTGAATGCATGTATAAAGTTAATATAGTTGTTGTGCAATTCACTCTAAAATATATTTGGTTATTATAGCTTGTTGTGAGCAGAATGATGCATTTAATTCTATGTTAATGTGATTGAATGTTGTTGTATTCATTTATTTTTCACTGTGTATAGTTATAGTAGTTATATTTACTTTTTAATTGGGTATAGACAACTCAATGAACTTGAATTTCATGTTGTGTGTTATTTTTTGCATTTAAATTTAGTATTAGAAATTTTATGGGGTTGTCTTAGCAAGTGACGTGACCCAACTGGGGGTTGGTTACATTATAGAGGGGGTCCCTTGTCCCACAAACAAGGGGGTATCATATACAAATTTGGTATCTATCTTGGTTGTGACCTTAAAACAATAGATTATTATTATTATTATTAACCATATTCTAAACTTTTTGCTATTATAGAAATGACCAAATGTAGAATAACACTTAATGAATATAATAATTTGACATAATACAATGAATACTAATGTCATCATCTAACATAACCATTAAGCATAGAAGATTGCAAGTTTTTAATAAAATTTCCAAACCCCACTTTATAAAAATTCTACTCAAATCCTTATAAGTGTTATTTATAACAAAAAAAAATAACACATAAATTAAATACTTCATCTAGGATTTATACTCTATTAAGAACATTGTACATTTCAACTACCATGTTCTTGATCGAAGTTATTCAGACAATATCAAAAGTAAACTTACATACATCCTTGATGAACCATCAACCATTTTGCATAACCATTCATGAACATCAACCACATCCAACCAAGGTCAACCAAACTAAATGCACCATAAACCTTGACCAACATAGTCATGCATCAAAACCAATAAGAAAAATAACAATTTGGGAATATGATTGTTACAATGTAACTTAACCATTGAGGAACATCACAATCCATAATTTCCCTTGAGCAATGTTGCAATTCAACAAAACCCTCAAGGAACATCACAATGAATATATCAAGGGCACTCACACAAAGTTGATGGATAGAAAAGTGGCAATGGGGTGCGAACTGTTCGACAACACATGTATTCAAACAGAGGCTGAACACATTTAGTAACCACTCAGATAACCCGATCAAATATCAACACACCGATGTTTTCACGTGGTAAAACCCTTATGGGGAAACATCCACGACCCCATCCAACGCGACCACTTGGAGCAGTTTATTAATGCAAAGAAAAAGATTACAGAGAGATTTTACAAGAGAGTTTTTCACAATTGATCATCGACAAATGATCCTCCATGCTCTTTAAATAGATATCATGGACCAATAGGGTGTTAATCCATGGATCAATGGCCATTAATATCGAGGAGAGTATGAACCGTCAGATCACTCTATGTCGGGAAAATATCGTGACCGTTAGATGTCCTAACTACAAATGCATAGTAATGCATACTAAATAAACACACTAAGAAACAAAATTTTACCTAATGACACATTAGACCAAGTAGTTCTTAACTAACTCCTAAGTGTCTAAATATCCTAACATCCCCCCTTAAGAAAAACTTGGGATAAGATTGAAGGATTTACAATGTTGACACAATAGGAGAAGGAAGGAGGCATTAGAGCCTATCCCCTCTTAATGAAAACTTCCTGAACTCCTAACATAGATCGAAGTTTGGAAAAATTCGCTTCTGTAAGAGACTTTGTGAAAATGTCTGCAAATTGATATTTTGTTGGGAAAAAGAGCATTTCAATAACTTGATCATGAATGAGCTTTCTGATGAAGTGCACGTGTAGCTCGATGTTCTTGCTACACTGATATTGAACTGGATCTTTGGAGTTCTTGATGGCACTCTGATTTTCACACCAAAGGATGGTCAAAGGTTTCTTCTCGAATCCAAACACTGAAAGGATCTGTCAAAGCGATAAGGCTTCCTGACTTGCATTTACTGCTGCTCGGTACTCTTCTTCTACTGAAGAAAGTGAAATAGATTTTTGTTTCTTATAGGCCCAAGTGACAGGTCCTAAACCAAGGATGAAAACATAACCTGTAGTAGACTTCTGATCACCAGGGTCGCTGACCCAATCTGAATTAGTGAAACCAACCAATAAAGGAGTCCCCCCTAAACTGTAATGTATCTCAAACTAAACTATACCACGAACATAACAAAGTATCCTTTTAGGTTATTTCCGATGGCATTCATGGGGTGTTTTCATATACTGGGAAACAAGACCAACAACAAAGGATAGACCAGGATGGGTATGAGTCAAATATAAGAGGCTACCAACTAACTGACGGTACATGGTGGCATCAACTTCAGGAGAAGTACAAGTGGCATTAAGCTTGACTCCATACTGGAAGGGAGAAGGGGTTGGTTTACAATAATCCATGTGAAAGTGACGAAGAAGGTCACAAGCATATTTAGATTGGGAAAGAAAAATTCCTTCATTGGTTTGCAAAACTTGGAGGCCAAGGAAATAGTGCAAAAAGTTTAAGTCTGTCATTTCAAATTTCTTCTTAAGGCTGGTTTTCACATGGTTTAAAAGTTTTGAGTCACTACCAGTAAGGATAAGGTCATCAACATAAAGGACAAGGATTATGAGATGGTTTCCTACTTTCTTGGTATAGACATTAGGATCAGAATGGAATC
This sequence comes from Picea engelmannii, assembly GCA_009831015.1. NCBI lineage: Eukaryota > Viridiplantae > Streptophyta > Pinopsida > Pinales > Pinaceae > Picea > Picea engelmannii. The sequence continues at coordinate 556,219 of ML793158.1, forward strand.
TAGAGAATCTAGTGTCAATAAGAAAGTTTTCCATTTTGGCATACCAAGCTCGAGGAGCTTGCTTAAGACCATAAATAGATTTCTTAAGGCAACAAACAAGGCTAGAATCATTATGTACATAGCCAGGAGGTTGTTCCATGTATATTTCTTCTTGCAAATATCCATGCAAGAAGGTGGATTTAACATCCATCTTATGGACCTCCCATTTGTTGGGTATGTGTTATATTCTTTGCATGTGTGTGTGTGGGCGCGTGAGGTTCGACAACTGCGTCTGATGATCCCTCGCACTAGTGCTCTGTTTGTGCTATGTGCGTCGGGCGCTTTCCTAGGGGGGTCCCAAGGCGGGGCATGTATGCCCCCTCCTGGTTACGCACAACGTTCGGGGCAACGCCTCAATTTTTATTTTATTTTGGGTGGTTTTTGCTATTTTTAGCAGATTTTGCTATTTTTAGCGGTTTTGTAAATTAATCTCGGATTAAGGGATTAGGGTGTTGGTATCTACGAAATACCTAAAAACATTGTATATATTGTATGGTGAATGGTGAAATTCGATATAATGAATATAAGAAAGGTTTTCCCGGTTGAGGGTTTCTGGTATAAAATCTCTATGTACTCTGTGTATGAGCCATTGATTAATTTTTGTCTTGCTTAAGAATCTATATGCATTGCTTTACTTTGCAGGTTTAAAACTTACATGTGGTATCAAAGCTCATTTTTGGCTTTAGAGGGACACCTTTGTTGTCGAGGGTTTGGCTCGGTCTTGATAGATCAAATTTATCTTGGGTCTGTGATAAACTTGGGTTTAGTGGGAGATTTTGCAGTGGAGATTCGAGTATAGAAAGAGGAATGGCAAGCTCATCTAGAATCGAGATAGAGAAGTTCAATGGTAAAAAATTTGAGCTATGGAAGCTCAATATGGAGGACCTTCTTGTAGACAAAGAACAATGGATCATTGTGGATCCTGGTACACTGCCTACTGGTACACCATCTACTAGCACACAGGCTACTGGCACACAACCTACTAGTACACAAACTACTAGTACACTAGCTACTGGTATGTCGAAGGAATATTCCAGGAGAAGTTGGACATAAGAGCAAGGAGTAATATTTGAATCTGCCTGGCAGATTCAATGTTGTTGAATGTCTCAGGAGAATATACAGCCAAGGAACTATGGGATAAGTTAGGGAATTTGTATCAATCAAAGTCCCTGGTAAACAAGTTGTTTCTTCAAAAGAAGCTGCATCATCTTAGGATGGAAGATGGAGATTCTGTGACAAAACATCTAAATTCCTTTAATACTCTGGTAAGTCAACTTGGATCTGTTAATATTACGATTGTAGAAGAAGATAAGTGTATTACTTTGTTATGTTCTTTGCCAGACTCTTGGGATAATCTGGTTGTAGCAATAGGTAGTACCACTCAATCTACATTGAAGTATGCAAATGTAGTTGCATCCTTGTTATCTAAAGAGATGAGGTGAAAAAACATGGATAGTCACAACACAGATGCTTTATTTGTAAGAGGGCGTACCCAAGACAGGAACCCTGGTAAGCCTTTGGGGTGGAGATCTAAATCTATAGGTAGATCTAAGTCTCGAATAAAATCTTTGAGGAAATCCTGGAAGTGTGGTAAAACAGGGCATTATAAGAAAGATTGCAAGTCTAAGAAGGTTGAAAAACCAAAGGGATCTGATAGTACCGCTTCCATAGAGGCAAAAAACTCCACTGAAGAAGGAGGTGATGTTTACCTAGCATCTACAAGTACACATTAAGACCATGATGTATGGTTGATTGACTCAGGTGCGTCATACCATATGACTCCTCACAGGGATTGGTTCTCTGAATATGAAAAATATGATGGTGGTGATGTATTCATAGGAGTTGACTCGACAACAAAAATCTTGGGACGTGGAATGGTTAAGTTTCTGCTAAACGATGGAAGGATTAGATATCTCCCTGGGGTTCTACACATTCCAAAACTATCCAGGAGCCTAATATATGTAAGAAAGTTGGGTGATGCAGGAGTGAAAACTGTATTTGAAAAGAACACTTGCAAGATGGTACGAGGAGCAATGGTGTTAATGAGGGGAGTTTGTTGTGGAACTCTGTACAAGTTGTTGGGAAGCACTTATACTAATGGGTGTAATAGTTCTATTGTCCTTGAGCATATAAATGAAGGAGACAAGACCAATACTATCCCATAAAATAAGACCATGCTGTGGCATCAAAGACTGGGGCATATTGGAGAAAAGGGCCTTCGAACACTACACGTTAAAGGCATGGTTGAAGGTATGTCTAATTGCACTCTGGATTTTGATTTCTATGAACATTTCATATATGGTAAACATAATCGAGTAATATTCCCAACTGGTGCTACAAGAGTAAAGGGGATCTTAGAGTTGATACAGAGTGATGTGTTTGGACCTGTTCCTGTTCCATCCCTAGGTAAATCTGTGTATTATGTTTCACTCATAGATGATTTTTCAAGGAACACATGGATTTATATTCTTAGAAAGAAATATGAGGTATTTGATAAATTTAAAGAGTTTAAGGCTCTGGTAGAAAATCAGACAGAGAAGAAAATAAAGGTATTGAGAATAGATAATGGTGGAGAATTCTACAGAAATGAATTTGAAGAATTCTGTAAGAAGTGTGGTATAGCAAGGAATACGACTACTCCATACACTCCTCAATAGAATGGAGTTGCATAAAGGATGAATAGGACACTAATGGAAAAATCAAGGAGCATGCTCAACAATTTCGGGTTAGGACAAGAATTCTGGGTGGAGGCAGTGGGTACAACATGTTACCTGGTCAATCAATCACCTTCATCAGCGTTGGATGATAAAACTCCACATGAGGTATGGTCTGGAAAGAAACCTTCTCTTCAACATCTCAGAGTGTTTGGTTGTGATTCTTATGTACATGTTCCAAAGGAAAATAGGAGTAAGTTGGATAATAAATATGAAAAGTGTATCTTTATTGGTTATAAATATGGTGTGAAAGGTTATAATCTTTGGAACTTAGAAACCAAGAAAACTATTTAAAGTCGAGATGTTGTTTTCAGAGAGGTAAAATATGTGTCCAAACAGGAATTCCCACCAACTCAAGATGAACCTGAGAAAATAGAGCTTGAGTTAGATGATGGAAAATCTGAATCATCTGAAGAAGAGGAAGCAATAGAAGAAGAAGAACCTCATACCCCGGTATTGAGGAGATCAGTGAGAGATAGAAGGCAACCAGAAAGGTATAGTCCACCTAATTTTTGTTCCAATTTTTCTTTATCTATTATTGATGATGATCCCATAACTGTTAGGGAGGTAGTGAATTCAGAGGATAGTAAACTATGGAAGAAGGCCATGGTTGAAGAAATGGATGCCTTGGATAAGAATGAGGCATGGGATATAGTTGAGCTTCCAGCTGGAAGAAAATCGGTTGGTAGAAAATGGTTGTTCAAGAAGAA
>ML793158.1:561313-595775 GCA_009831015.1 Picea engelmannii
AGGCGGTTTTTGCTATTTTTAGTGGATTTTGCTATTTTTAGCGGTTTTGTAAATTAATACCATATTAAGGGATTAGGGTTTTGGTATCTACGAAATACCTAAAAACATTGTATATATTGTATGGTGAATGGTGAAATTCAATATAATGAATATAAGAAAGGTTTTCCCGGTTGAGGTTTTCCGGTATAAAATCTTTGTGTACTCTGTGTATGAGCCATTGATTAATTTCTGTCTTTCTTAAGAATCTATATGAATTGATTTACTTCGCAGGTTTAAAACTTACACCATTCATGTGAGGTAGCAAGGGAAAGAACAAGGTGAATGGAATTCATTTTGGCTACAGGGGAAAAGGTTTCATTATAGTGAATTCCTTCAACTTGGGAAAATCATTTGGCAACTAGTCGAGCTTTGTGTCTTTCAAAACTTCCATATGATGCATACTTAGTTCCGTAGACCCATTTACATCTGAGAAGTTTTCTTCCTTTTGGAAGAGGTACAAGATCCCAAGTATCATTTTCCATTAAAGAGCGTTACTCTTCATTCATTGTTGTATCCCAATCTGGATGACCTAAAGTTTTTGCAAATGCATCTGGATCATGAGTCTCTGAAGCTTGATCCAAAAGAGAAGAGGCTTGCTGGAACTGTGAACTTGTTCGATGCTGATCCGAAGGATCACTAACAAGACCACCAACTGCTTCTTGTGTTGAATGGAACCATCTAGGAAGCAGTGGAACTGGTGTTGGTTCAAGTTCAAAGGACTCATCTGGAGGAAGGTGAGCAGGCAGAGGTGGATTTTCATCCTCACTATCATCATCTAAAGAAGAAACCATAATAGGAACAAAAGAAAGAACAAACATTGAATATGGCTCACAGGCCAAAGAAGGCACAACCGTCGAATTGGGCTTGCAGGACAAGAGATTTTCATCAAATTTAACATCTCTTCTAAGAATAATTTCATTACAATGTGGTTGAAGAAGTCTATAACCTTTGACATCTTCAGAATAACCCAAAAATATACACTTCTCACTTTTAGGCTGCAATGCTTTCCTTTTCTCATCAGGAATGTGAGCCCATGCTATATTGCCAAATACACGAAAGTGACTTACATCTGGTTTAATTTTATTCCAAGATTATTCTGGTATTATATTTCTAAGAGACTTTGTGGGAGTGTGATTGACTATGTAATTTTCACAGTTGATTGCTTCCAAACAATACTTTATACTTAATTCCTTAGATTGGATCATAGAATTAGCCATTTATTTTAATGTGTGGTTCTGTCTATCAGCAACACCATTTTGTTGTGGCGTATATGGAACAATGTTTTGCATTTGGATTCCCTGTGTAGTGTAGTAACTTGTAAAATTATTGTTCACATATTCACCTCCATTATCTGTTCTTAACTTTTGAATTTGATGTCTAGATTGTTTTTTTACAAGGTCCTTGTAGGCCAAAAACTTGTCAAAAACTTCGCTCTTAAGTTTTAAGAAGTAAATCCAAGTACGTCTGGAAATATCATCAATGAAAGTTAAGAAATACTTGCACCCACAAAAGGAAGGAGAAGAAAGTGGACCACACAAATCACTGTGAACAAGATGCAAAGGGCCCGAGGCATGCCAAGATGCACGTTTGTCAAAACTGTCCCAATGATGTTTTCCAATAAAACAACCAACACAAACACCATCTCTGCATGAAACAAGAGGAGTACCAGTCACCATATGTTGATTACATAGTTGCTGCAATGAGCAATAGCTTATATGACCAAACCGCTCATGCCAAAGTTTTCTCAATTCATCACTATGAGCAACAAAAATTGATGAAAAATATGATGACCCAAAGTTGTCAAACTTGTACAACCTGGTAATATCATCAACAATTCTAGTTGCAAGAACATGCTTAGGATATTTTAGATCCTTGATTACAACTTGGTGAGGTGAAAACTCTACGGTTTTACCTTCACCTGAATGAGTGATTAGATATACTGATAGAAGGTTACAAGAAAGACTTGGAACAAATAATACATCATTGAAATGACCATTATCTACTTGAACTATTCTAGATCCTACAACACTAAGAGATCTATCATCAACAACAAATATTTTCTTGGTGTTACATTCATTTAGAGCATAAAATATGTCTTTATCCTTAGCCATATGATAAGATGCTCCATAATCAATAAGCCACTCATCAGAAGAAGAAGTAGAAGTTGTATTGAAGGAGAAACCAGAAGTGGAAAGTGCATGTCCATGAGAAGAAGAAGAAGTAGTAGAATGAATATTGATGTTATGCTTCTTCATTGTTGCTTCTAAAGCTTCCATATTCTTGAAACATTTGGACTCATCATGACCATCTTTATCACAAAAGTTGCAATGTCTGTTAGTCTTCTTATTTTTATATTTTGCTCCTTTGTCACCATTAGGAGCTGAAGCTGTCTGAGTGGGTTTGGGACCCTTATGTTGCTTGTTGTTTTAGCGAGGATGTTGCTTCTTGGGATACTTGGGTTTATCTTTCTGCTGGGAAACTAAGGCTTTGTTGGAGGTACCTACAGTGCTGATCACTTCTAGTTGTACAAGTTTATCTTCCTCTCTAATCAAAGTAGCACAAAAGGACTCAAGAGTGGGTTTTTGATAAGCTTTCCCTAGATCCTCTCTCATGGCATAAAAGGTAGATAGAAACACAGAATATGAACTACCTATCTTAGAAAGAATAAGATAGATGCAATGCTCTTCCTCCATTTGTATCTCACATTCTTCACATAAAATTATGAGTGTTTTAAAATTAGATAGATAGTATCCAAGGAAAGAAAAATCACTTGGACTCAAGGTCAGTACTTGATTTTCTAACAGTTATACTCGAATAATATTGAGTTTACCAAACACAGATTCAATCTTTTCCCAAGATTCTTCGGGGTCATCAATTTCTTTAAGGTGGAACCTTAAATCAGGAGAGATGTACATTCAAATTAGTCCATGTGCTTCATCACTCCTATTAGTCCATTTTGATTTCTTATCATCATCAGTGGGTTTTTTTTCCTTTCCCAAGGTAATCCGGTACAAGCCTTTACTTCTTAATGAATCTTCCATATGAGATTTCCATTGGAAGTAGTTGGTGCTGGTAAGAAAGACATTACTTGTAGAAGCCATGTTAAATATGTAGACAATATGAATTAAAAAACTGAAACTGATGATCTAAATGGAAAGAGCTCGAAAAGTTATGTGGTTTTAAAAACAAATGGCACTGAAAATGGACTTCGGATGTGAGAGTTATGCCCTTTTAAAAAAAGGCATAAACGATAACCAAATGACCACATGATAGTGTAAGTTTATTTATGAAGTGACCCACTTTTATAAAGAGAAGTGGGGATCACTTTTACAATGACGTTACTTTATAACATGAATGTTGCATGCAAAATAAATAACTCTAAAGTAAAATATTAAAGCTACTTATAGTGATTCACTTTTATACTTGAAGTGAAATACACTTTACAATTTTAGCATGAACTTTTTCAAAAAAAGTAACAAAAGATAAATTTGAACTCAAGACCTCTTACTTAATAAGGAAACTTTTAACCAAATGGTCTAGAAAAACATATTTTAATGTTCAGAAGGAGGATTGTTGTTGAAAAAAAACTCTTTTCACACAAGGAAAAAAAATTGCTTCTCGATGACAACAAGGGTTAGATCTCGGTTAGCTTACCCGGAAGATGGACCTTTTCCTATTTGTTTTTTATTTTCCGAGATCGCATAGGGTGCGGGGAAAAGAGAATATGCAGATCTAAAAGAGTATCAACCCAGAAATAAATAATACAAAACCAAAATAAAACCAAAATACTACTTTGAAAAAATTTAAAAAATCCGTATTCAAGCTTTATACCTCCGGATCTGACTGTAATGGCTATATCTCGGGGAAAGAGAAACCTTTTTGAGTGAAATGAAAAGTGTTACTGAATGAAACGAGTGATCCGGACACAATAGAACAATCCTCTCAGCCCATAAATGTATGGAAATGACATAAAATTTAGATGATACAAATCGGCTTCACGATCTCGATCTACAACATAAGCGGGTCTTCAAACAGGCTTTGATACCATGTTTGACAACATAGGTATTCCAATAGAGGAAGAACACCTTCAGTAACCACTCACATAACCATATCAAAGATCAACAGATTGATGTTTTCACGTGGTAAAACCCCTACGGGGAAACATCCACAACCCCAACCAACGTGACCACTTGGAGTAATTTATTAATGCAAAGAAAACGATTACAGAGAGATTTTACAAGAGAGTTTCTCACAATCGATCATCGAAAAATGAACCTCCATGCTCTTTAAATGTAGATCATGGACCAATCGAGTGTTAAGCCACCAATCAATGGTTGTTAACATTGAGGAGAGTATGATCCATCAGATCACTCGATGTCGAGAACATATCATAACCGTCGGATGTCCTAACTACAAATGAATACTAATGCATACTAAAGAAACACACTAAGAAACAAACTTTTACCTAACGACACATTAGACCAAGTAGTTCTTAACTAACTCCTAAGTGTCTAAATATCCTAACACGAACTAACGTGTGCAAGCAAGAACACGTGCACATTCCTAGAAATTCACATGTGTTCTGAATATGATATCCTTAGTACTCACCAAACCACCACAAAAACTTGACATCTTGGATTATTTATAAATATTTGTGCATTCTTAAGAAACATGTGTTCATGAATGTGCATGTGTTCCTAAAAAAATTGAAATCAAAATAACATCTGTGTGATTTAGGAATGCCTACGCATTCCTAAATCACATCAATGTTATTAAAAACAGGAATGTACATGACATAAAACTTACTACTTGAGATTTTATTAATGGTGATTAGATACAAGAAGCCAAAAATGGGATGGTGTCTTTACAGGAACACATGCATAAGAAGAAACACAGAATGAAGCATAAAACAGGGGATGAATCTCTTAAATCCTACAACCTTAAAAATATATCTGTGTCTAAGGGGATCTTGATAAAATAACTTTGGTTTTAATATACTCTTAAATTCCCCAATGTGTTGACCCTAAAAATGACCTCCTCGCCTTGTTTTATAGGCTCTTTGCTTGTAGGAAAATTGTCTTCCAAAATTAATATTTCTTCTTGGACATGAATACTACCTGTCAGAATCTTGATACCACCTCTGGGTTCTTAACTACTTCCATCTTTCCAATTGATCTTGTCTAATTTTGTAGGGTAAAAGGAAAATATTTTTACCCCCAAAGGTGGCATGCTAATGCTGCTGGGGTTGTGTTCTTCTTGTCCAATTGAGCCTTTAAGTGAATTTATTTGGATGACTTGACTAGGTCCACATATGTTGTGTGTAACCTACCCAACCATGGAATGATTTGGGTCCATGTCTAGCCAGAAGAACATCCAAAGTCTTCCTCTTAGTCCCCACCAATCATCCATGCAAAACATCATTGACCAACCCTTCAAATATTCTTCCTCGAACTGTTTTGTCAAGTTGACCAATTGATACAAGTGTGCCTTAGGGTATATTCCCGAATGCTCTTCTATCCTCTAAATCGAGCTAATGATACCAGAGAAGGGAATTCTTCTCTTGGAGAAACATAGAACACACTCTCCCAACATCTGCAACAACAATGATTCATAATCCACTCCTGAGAGAAGGGATTACACAATAAAGTGATCGTCTGAAACACCTGACATATGAGTAACTCACCTTTAGAAATCATATTAGTCATAGATTGGTTAGTCATGATCCCCATGGTTTTCCCCTTTAATATCTTGACATGTGTTTATGCAGAACATTGGTGAGAGGTAAGAATTTTTCCACACTTGGTATGATCTATTGAGATCCCGGACTCATGTGAGTGGGCATGTCGAGGAAATGATTGTTGTCCTTTGTCATCTACAGGTAGTGGTATGATTATGAATTAAAGGATGTGAACATGAAGCTAGATATCTTGTTACACGTCACATATTTTCCAACTGATTTGGATGGCTATCAATGAATCCTCCACTTGCTTGAGATATTCTTCCTCCTGCCTCTGTTCTAAACCTGCGTCCTTTTTCCAATGGTTCGAAGCCTTTTTAAAATTTGGGGAAAACATGCAAATTTAGATGACGTTATTATGACCTCACCATGGACCCGTGGACATGTGTCAGCTTCATATTGGTCCATGTCAATGCTGAAGTGTCCTCTGGGACTCAGCCTACATGTGCCTAGACTTGATATGGTGACCAAAATCCTAGTGGGCCTTCTCTAAATAGGCGGTGATCCTTGGAAGGCTCATGAATATGTGTTGTTGATGGGTCAATCCCTCATAATCTTCCTCAGTGTATAGGTGGACTATTGTTTTGGCTCTAGGTGGCATTTATTGAACAAACAACTATGTGCCGAGGTGGTGGATGTGTAACCTGGAAGAACAAGAATATCATTTTCATGACCCTAAGGGAGTGATTTTACTTTCGGTATTATACCATGCGACACTATCCATCCTTCACTACGTGGCTCTTCAAAACGACCATTTCACCCCAATAACGTGCTAACTTTTGTCCCTTTTTCTGATGTGACATGCATCCTTGACCATAGATCATGATCACTTGTGTTTGTTGGATGATCGAGCCACATCTTTTACAACACCTGGTCCTTAATATTTGGTCTTATGATATAGTCCCATTTGGAAAGGGGATTATTCCTATTTAGAATGTGTTGACCTCCTTTATGCTCCCAATAAACTCCCAGGTGCTTCAAACTTATCCTTGGGCCCTTAGGGCTTGATTTTCACTGTTAAATTTTCCGAGCTCTCAATCATATTCTCTCCCCTTTCAATTTATAGGCCATATAATCTCTCCATTATCCTCCTTCTTGAAAGTTTCGGTCTCATGATCTTGATCATTTTGCGCACTGACGACTAGAACAAATCTAGTAATAATAGTGGCTCCAATGGGGACAACACACCCCTGTGGTATGCTGAGAACTGTATACCAAGTGCCTTCTCCTGTTGGGTTGTGGATTCTACCTTAAAACCTGATATCCCCTGTGCACCTGAAAACATGATCTAATAGGTGAAACATAATTTCGCAACAACTTAAAGTTAGAACCCTAACTGCTTTCTTGTGTAATATATGGTGAATGATGTAAAATTAAAAATATGTAACATGAGTGGAAAAATATTTATTTATGTACATGATAGAAAATTTTGCAGCATTCAATATTGCAAAAGATGTTTGAGGAACTTCCCATTAATGGGAGCCCCAAATGAATCTCCATCCATTTGCGCTAGTTCATATGTGTTGTTGTCTTGTGCTGCAATTATATGGAAAGGTCCAAGCCAGAGGTTGTCGAATTTTCCATGTTTTCCCTTTCCTTCCCTTTTGGAATCCCACTTTAAGACTAGATCTCCTATCATAAATCTCCTTTTTTTGGTACTCTTATCAAATGTTTCTTTCATTTTTGTTTGACGAGCTTCTGAATTCAATTGCACTTGATCTCTTAGCTACTAGACTTCAATTAGTTGGTTGATTCTTCTCTACATATCATCTAACTCTGCCTCTTCATCTTTCATTAAATTCATCACATGAAGGTTGAGTTGGATGGGAAAAACAACTTCTAGCCCATATACCAGATGAAATAGAGAAGTACCAATGGACCTCTTGATGCTCACTCTATCTACCCAAAATGCATATTTTAAGTGGGAATCCCAAGCTTTCTTGTTTTGGGGAAAAATCTTCTTTATGATCTTGATGAGGTTCTTGTTGGATGACTCAATAAAACCATTCCTCTGTGGGTGGTAAGAAGTAGAATTCCCAAGTTCTATATTATATTCTTGACAAAAATTCATAAGATTAAAGATTTGAAGGCTTCAAAATTATCAGTTATGATATTTCTAGGAAATCCAAACCTTGCTAAAATGTTCTCTTCAAGGAACTTGATAATGATTGTGTTAGTTGTTGTCCTGGTGGGGATAGCCTCCACCCACTTGGTAAAATAATCTTTGGAAGTAAGGATCCATTTGTGTTTCCCACTTGAATTCAGATTTATTTCACTAATGAAATCTATTCCCCATTGTTGGAAGGGTTTTTCTTCTTTTATAGGTCTGAGTGGAAGAGACTACAATTTCTTCTTTCCTGCAAACATTTGACATTCTACACATGCTCTAATCATGCATTTTACATAAGAAAATAATGAAATCCAATAATAACCATATTTGAGTATTTTGTATGCAGTGTCTCTCCATGCATGGTGGCCTCCACATATCCCTTTGTGAAAATCATGAATAATTCCCTCAATTTCCTCTTCAGTAAGACAATTTAGCAATATTCCTTCTAGATATTTCCAAAACAAATTCTTGTCCATAACATAGTATTTTACAACCTTGAGTTTGATTGATCTAGCCTTAGATTTGTCCCAAGATGGTGAGAAACTTAGATTTTGATAATAGAAAATCACATCTCTATACCACTCATACTCGACAAACTTATGATTTATATTAGAATATAGTTCTTGTGTTTCATCTTCTTCTCATTTGTTTCCATGATGTTTGTTGTAAGAGAATTTATGTTAAGATATTTGCAATTTGATTCACCCATAAGTTTTGCCAGCACATGTCCCTTTACCAACTTGGTGGTTTTTATTTCCAAATCATACTCTTGGAGCTTGGGAATCCATTTACCTCTTCTTCCTTCACAGTCTGGCTAAGTAAGTATGTCTTTTATTGCACTAGCAGGAACGAAAGCAATTTCTTTTAGTGCAATATATAGTCTTTGAAAGCTTTCAATTCTTTGACCAGGGAATATGCTTGTTTTTCCAGGTTGTTGTACCTTATCTCAACATATCTTAAATATCTTTTGAATAAGGCTATGATTTTCTCTTGATTTTCTTCATTCTTTTGTAATAAGACAACAACTATCATATGTTTTGAAGCAAAAGAAAAAACAAGGAAGTCTTTGTCATAGTTTGGGATGACTAGTATTGGTGATTCTCCCAAGTCTTCTTTGATTCATTGGAAATATTATTTATCTTCAATGGTCCATTTTACTTCCCAACCCTTCTTCAACATGCCAGTGATACACCTTACCATCTCAGAAAAATTTGCCACAAATATCCTCAAGAAGTTAATCCTGCCTATGAAGGATTGTATCTCTTTTTTGTTTCTAGGAAAACAGATCAATTTGATTTCCTGCACTTTTTCATGATCTATATTTACCCCTTTATTTGCTACAATATGGCCTAGGAGCCTCCCATATGATGTGGAAAGATAAGAATTCTTTGGGTTCAATGACAGACCAAACTTCTTTCACTTCACAAAGGTTTGTTTCAAAGGCTTGACGTGATCTTCATCTGTCTTAGAGAAAATAGTCATGTCATCAAGGTATATGACAATGAATATGTCCTTCACTCCTACGAAATCTATGTGCATAGCTTATTGAAACGTGGCTCCTACATTGATCAAACTAAAGGGATTTTTTTTCATACATGAAGGTTCCCCATGAGGTTGTAAAGGTTGTCTTTTACCTATCATCAAGATGCATTTCCACCTGGTTATATCCACAGAAACCATCTATCGCGGAGATCATATTTTCTCCCAAAAATTTCTGAAGTATATGATCCATCTTTGGAAGAAGGTAATTATTTTTTAATGAGAATTTATTCATATTTTTTAATTCCACAGAAAGTCTTATCTCTCCACTCTTCTTCCTGTCTGGGACCAAGTTTGCAACCCATTCAGAATACTTGAGGGGAATAATTATTTGAGCATCAAGTAATTTCCTCACCTCCTTATCAATTGTGGGAAGTAAAAGTGGATTAACTTGCCTTAGTTTCTTCCTAAAAGAATTGGTACTAGTCTTGAGTGGTATTCTATATGATCTGATGCTGGTATCATAGGTCTTTAGATCTTCATATTTCCAAGAAAAAACATCTATGAACTCCTTGAACAACTGTAAATACTCTTCATTTCATTTTGGAGGAATTTTGTTGGACAACTTGATGATTTTAGGTTCTTTCTCGGTTCCAATGTTGAATTCTTTAGAGTTGTAATCTTTAGGAAGGATTGTTGGATTTATAGACACATCATTTCTATAAAATAGTTGTTCCAGGGGAACCAATTCTTTGGGAATAAAATTATTTTTGAGTTGAATAAATTTATGCCCAACCATGTATTCGCCAAACTCAGAAGTCATTTGAATTTATTTTTCAGTCATGGGATCTCCTCCTTCTTCATCATCTGAGTCTACACGGTTGTTATAAAATTCATCTATGACCTCCATACAATTTTTGATCTATTGGTCATCTTTGAAAACTTTCCAATACTTAATTTTATCAGGGATGAAAGGTATGTACCTCATTCAATCTCATATTTCATTTGAGGGACAACAAGGGGTTTCAAAGGTACTAGCTACCACTTTTAAGGAATCAACTTGTTGGTTAAATTCTCTTGGGACAATAGTAATATTAAAATCCTTATAAAAATTGTCAATAAAATCACATACCTTATTTTTGTATGCGCTCATTCTTGGATGCCTTTTCTGATATTGGATTTTGATTTGCTTCACCACAAGTTCCGAGTCTCCAAAGACCACCAAATTGGTGATCTTCATCTTCCTTTCTTCTTCCAAAGAAAGAATTAGGGCCTCGTATTCATCTACATTGTTAGTGGCCTCAAACTCTAGCTTGTAGGACAAATGGATTTCTTCTCTTTCAGGGTAAATGAGTACTACTCCATCTCCCATTCCCTCCTTTAAATATGCTCCATCAAAATACATTTTCCATATACCATTTTTTTTTTGGAGAGAGCTCACAATAGGGTTTGAAATATTCAAGGATTCTTTGTGTTATTCATTGACTGTGAGGATGCAACAACACAGGTATTCATTAACAACATATATTGGGTGATTTATAGAATTGTTTTGATCACTAAACACATAGGAAAACTTTGTTTCCCTAAATAATCTCTTTTTTTCTCCTCAAAAAACTAGTATAGTAGAATAATTCATGTCCATATACATTGTACCACCCATATTTCTTGCCCATGTTGTCGATAGAAACATCCCATAATTATCAGGAACATCATCCACCACTACATCCACCATTATATTTTTAACAAGAAGTTGAGCTAAGGTGACTACCATATCTTTGATCAACCCATCACACTTCACCTTTCTGGCATCGAAATAATAGAGGTCATGGTAGGGACTAGTTATTTCCAACCCCAAATTTTCCATCACTACTTTGGGAATAAGGTTATGGGATGGTCCAAAGTCCAACATGCAGTTGTGCAACATCTTTTCATCTCTGTTTAAGGTCACATAGAAAGGTGCAACATACTCTTCCTTATCATCTTAGTGAGGAAAAAAAACTACAGTGGGAGACTCATCTTGTAGATTTACAGTATTAGGAGGACCTTCTAATCCCTTTACCTATATCACTTTCTCAATTTATTTGTGGTATGAAGGATTTATAGCTAACGATCCACTAGTGGGACAATAATATTTATTTTAGAAAGTTCTTTCTCAATGTTTAAAGGTGGAATTGATTACTCAAGTTCCTTAACCTCTCTTTAGGTCTTGAAGTCTCACTAGATTCTTTAGTCGTGGGAATATTTTTTAGTTCTTTGA
The DNA here is from genome assembly GCA_009831015.1 of Picea engelmannii. NCBI lineage: Eukaryota > Viridiplantae > Streptophyta > Pinopsida > Pinales > Pinaceae > Picea > Picea engelmannii. The sequence goes on from ML793158.1 coordinate 572,936, forward strand.
ATTCATCCATAGAAAGACTTGGGATAAGATTCTTAGGCTAGGAATGACCATCCTCATTGGATTCCTTTTTCTTGGGTCCAATATCATACTTCATGTGCATCTCAACCTGTAGCGCATCAACAAACATCATGTATTGAATATAGAACCATATTTCTTTGTTAGATTCACCTTTAGGGGTTTGTTTCCTGTTGTTGAGGGAATGTTCATAATCATCTTGAGTTATATGTATGGAATTTTTTCCTCTTTCAATATGTTTATTTTTTCTGGGTTTTTAGCATATCCTTCCTCTGTTTCTTTCTCCACCAGGTTATTTTCATTGTTAGTACTTACAAGGGGTTGGGTAGGTTGTTCACCATTTATTCTTTCTCTCCTCATGAGTTGAGGATTGAAATGCCTGCTAAAATAGTTAGGGTTCATTATCCCTCCTTATTGAGGGACTTTTAATGCATTACCATTCTCCAATTCAAATATGGACATATTATTTTTCAAATTTTTGATCAGTCTGGAGATCTCATCCATCCAATATTCATGGGAATATTTGACTTGATATGAAGGACCATAATCTTATTTAACCCTCTTTTTGTCTGATTGATAAAAAAAATTGTTTTATTTTTCCTGATGCAATCATATTCCCTTCAATGTATATTGCATCATCTTGAATTATCAACAAACTGAGAGCTCTTATTTCTCTTAATACCATGGCAAAGTCTGCATCAAAATCCACAACATATGTGACCTTATATTCTTGCTGCAAAGTCTTGATGCTTCTAGTAATCTTGTTGATAGATTGTTAAACCTCATGTTAAATTCAACAACAAACTCATTTGATTTCTTCTTGAGGGAGCCAAACTCAATCATGCAATATAGGTTTCCCCTCTTTTCTCCCTACTACTTCATAAATGCATACTCAAGAGCCTACCGACTATAAATGGAGTTTGTAGGGATCTCTCTAAACCATTTATGGACATCTCCCTATAGGGTTTGAACAAACAACCTCATGAAGACATCATCATGATCCACAAATAGGTTGTCAGTGGAATCTTGGAATCTTTCCAGGTGTTCTTCAACAAATAGAGTTGGTTCACCATTATACTTGGGAAAGAGCTTCAAGTAATTTTCAGGGAGATCATGAACATGTACATGAGGATTCAATGGTCCAAATATGGCAGTGACCTAAGGGTTTAAAGGTGGTGGGGGAGGGATAATTCCTCCATCTCTTCCTTCTCCAAGGTTAACTATAAGACTTTGCAAAATACAATTACGATCGTCAACATATGGAGGGTTAACAAGATTTTTCAGAAAGGGCTTGAAAGAAGAGCTCACTTATTGATAGAATACCAAGGGATAATTGTGTAGATATATTAAGGGTTCAGGAGGTAGCTTGACAACATAAGTAGAATAAATAGGTATATCAATTAACTAAAAATATTTTCTACCTCTACGAATAACAGAAGGAAGGGTTTCTAAATTAGGGCTACCTGAAGATGGAGAGATCTGATGTTCTTTGATATTTATCTAGGTTACAAGATTCTTTAGATCTGAGTATAATGGGGTACATTCAAGATCTAGGTTATTTTTGGTATATATTCAGTTATACACCAAATATTTTCTTTTTGGATTTGCCAAGTGAAATAATAAATAATCGGATTCCTAAAACTCATTCACCTTCGAGTATCAGATCTTGCAATGTCGTATCCCTGAGGAAAGATAACTTCAAATTCTGTTCCCTGGAAACAACATCATTTCCGATGTTGTCCCTCAAGATGTTCCAGGCTATGAGTGGAATGATGTCGAGGAATCCCGAGAGATAAGACTCATGACAAGCCTTAAATCCATGCTTGTAACAACATAAATTTTGAAAAAAAGTGGATAAGTTTTTCTCTTTCTCTTATAGAACTCTCATCCCTCAAACAATCCCAAACCAGATATTAAAACATTTATCCATAAGAGGAATTTGTCCAAAAGTTCTTCAGACAATTTGAGTTTAAATATGGTGAGTGATGGATTGATAAGAAATACATGATAAACATGTGAGGCAAATTTAAGGTGAATCTCACAATCTATGGAAAGAAAAAAGTGTCGAGCAATTAAGATTTCACCAGTTCTAACAGTTGTAACCGATCTTTAAATTATTCATCAAATAGTAAAAAAATTAATATATTTAAATCCATGGAGGAACCCTCTGCATATCATTAAACATATGAAAAAATGATAAGAAGTGGTAATTCATTCATAGGAAATCACTTCAATATCATAAGCTATACAACACATAATTACATTGAACATTTCATAAAAATTGTTTCTTGAGATTTTATTAATTATGATACGATACGAGAAGCCAAACATGGGATGGTAGATTTACAGGAACACATACAGAAGAAGAAGCACATACTAAAGCATAATGCAGGGGATGAATCTCTTAAATCCTACAACCTTAAAAAATATGTCTATGTCTAAGGGGATCTTGATCAAACAACTCTAGTTATAAGATACTCTTTAATTCCCCAAAGTATCGACCCTAAAAATGAGCTCCTCGCCTTGTTTTATAGTCTCTTTTCTTGTAGGAAAACCATCTGCCAAAAATAATATTGTTTCTTGGAGATGAATATAGCTTGTCAACATATTGATACCATCTCTGGGTTCTTAACTTATTCCATCTTTCCCATTGATCTTGTTGGATTTTGTGAGGTAAAAGGAAAATATTTTTACCCCCAAATATGGTGCATTGATGCTGTTGGGGTTGTGTTATTCTGTTCCAATTGAGCCTTTAAGTGAATTTATTTGGATGACTTGACTGGTTCTGCATCTATAGTGTGGGACCTACCTGATAATGGAATGGTTTGGGTCCATGGCTGGCTGGGAGAACATCAAACACCATCCTCTTAGTCCCCACCAATTATCCATGGAGAACATCATTGACCATCCCTTTAGATCTTTTTCCTTGAAATGTTGTGTGAAGCCGACCAATTGTTACAACTACACCTTAGGGTATATTTCCTGTTGGGGAATGAAATGGAACATGATATGAAATAGAGAATGAAATACTGCAGAAAATCGAAGAGGGACAATAAATTTAAAAGAACATAGGTGGCATATAAAGACAATGTTACAAGACTTAAGCACAACATACTATGATTTTCACGATATGAAATAGAGAATGCAATGTTGTAGACAATCAAAGAGGGGAAATAAATTTCAAAGAACATAGGTGGCATATAAAGACATTGTTACAATACTTAAGAACAACATACTGTGATCAAAACATCATAGTGCATATTGCACATCTTTATCCACATGATCTATTGTGCAATATTAAATCACATTCTACATATGATAATGAACCAATGGGTCTTCTTTTATAGTCTCAAGATATAACTGACTCCCACAAAATCCATAAGATATTGTCCACATATAACCGTCAATGGTTAGATTTGGCTCCACAATATCCACTTTGTCAAGTCGACTTGATAGGACTCGATCCATCTAGCTATCCATCCAACTCTTAGTTAATTACAAGGATGGTTGATCCATTTCCCGACTATCTTTGACTATTGGTCAAATTTCTGACCTACATTCACGTCGACTACTCAACTAATTGGTGTGGTGCGTTGTTCGATCAATCGAATGATTGTGTCCATATGTAGGTCGGCCTATCAACCGAATGAACATGTGAGATGTGTAATGAGACATCGATTATTGATGTTCCAACACCCCCCCCATCAACACAAAACTCAAGAGATTCAGGAGGTAAAAATACATTACTGGAACGCCCCCCATAATTCCTTCTTCCTGAATCCCAAGGAAAGTGAGAAGATTGATAAATATGGCTTCAGCTAAAGGTTTGGTGAAGATATCAACAACTTGATCTTCAGTGGAAAGATATTCAAGAGAAACAATGTCATCATGAACCAATTGTCACAAATAGTGATAATGGATCTAAACATACTTCATCTTACTATGAGCAACGAGATTGTCAACAACCTGTATGGCACTTTGATTATCACAAATATTGCAGTCTAGGTATGAACAGGAAATCCAAGCTCACCCAAAATTTGACGAATCCAAACTACTTTTGTACCTTCTTGAAAATTCCACGATATTCTACTTATGTAGTCAACAGAGAGACTAACTTATGTTTCTTTCATGAATGTACCAAAGGTCTAGTGCCATAATGAAACACATATACAGAAGTAGACTTACAGTCATCGTCATCGCCAGCCTAGTCGGAGTCAGTGAAGCGAACTAGTGAATCTAAACTACAACAATATTTGATACCAAATTGAGAGGTACCCTTAAGATGTAATATCCCCAATATAATGGGTTGGAATATTATGTCCTTCTATGAAATAAATGTTCTTGATGCTCTAATCTAGTTGAAAAATTTTCACAAACAATTTTCGTGCATTCTACTAATAGATATTTTGTCAGACATATTGCATGTAATAAAAATACACCAGAAATAGAAGAGACAATAGGTGGTATTTTATTATGAAAGAAAATATGAATAAAATGATCCAAAGTTTTCTATGGCAGTTGAAAGACATCAATGGAGAACACACATTACAAGCCAAAAACCTGGAATCATGTCGTGACCCCCTCAACATATGATATTGAACCCTCCAAGTGGCACAACCTCTCCAAGTAGATCACTACAACCAAAACTGAAAACAAACCCAATATGAAGTTCCAATGAAGATCTTAGATGGATAATCCTCCTTGTCTAGCTAGGATGTATATTGCACCACCAAAACAAGACTAACCATGGAAGGCTTTTTCTAAAACCTAACGAAACAATGGCTCAAAGAGCACCATAAGAGAGGTTAATCAAATTTTAATAATCATAAGTGAGGGGTTACCCTTATTTTATACTTTTCCAACCCCTTCTAGATCCTTCTTCCATGCCTTCTAGAACTACCCCTTTTGGACTACATCAATCCCTCTAGATATTTCCATTTTTTTACCAAATCAAATGTAACTTCTATAATTTTCTCCTTTTTGACTAATTCAAATATAACCCTTATTTTCCCTCCAATTTTCACTTTATGATTAAAAATCACTTTAATAATAATTAAGTAACTTATTAATCTAAAGTTACTTTGCTTTCCCTAATGTCACTTTAATAATATAATATCTCCTAACTAAGTGACATTAAATGACTCCCTTTTCACTCATATTCCTCTAGTGACAATCCATGGAAGTCCCTTCTACTACAAAGATGGGGAACTAAAACATGGGGACATGAAGTAAGATATCAAAAAATGTGTTTGACTGCTTTCCAGTGGCTTTATCTGGGATCTCGCATGAACCGAGAAACCACACTGGAAACACATGATATATCAGGTTGACTATGAGTAAGATAAATAATATTGTCGACCAATTGTTGATAGAGTGTAGCATCGACAATGGGTGTTTGACAAGGTTTAGTAAGCTTCACTCCAGACTAAAAATGAGTGGCATAAGGCTTGAAATCAACCATCTTAAAACATGTCAACATATCCATTACATATTTAGAATTAGAAATGGAAAAACCATCAAAAAGTGGTAAAACTTGAAGACCCAAAAAATAATGCAGAGTGCCAAGATCTGTCATGTCAAAGGTGTCTACAAGTTGTTTCTTCAATCTAAATATGAGAGAATTAGTAATTTCAGTAATAAATAAGTCATCAATTGTTATAGAAAGATTTGCCTCACTATTGTTATATTGCACAGAGGGCCCTTTTCCATTTCCCTATGCAGAATTGTCATCCCTTTTGATGAATCCAGAGCCAAAAATATACATTTTCCACATATATACTTCCTATTAGCTATGCAAGATGCGTATACGCTGTCTTCTCCACTACAACCCATGTACATCGTGATTTGTGCCAGAAAATACAAAATGACGTTGGGTTTCCATGTCACGACAAAAGATCTCTGATCCTTGGCCTTCCACATACTGGAAACGTTCCGACTCAGCCCTTCAGTTGCATTCTGAAGGCTATAAAAGCACAATTATGAGCTATGGAAAAGAGGAGAAAGAATTCAAATTTGAGAGAAAAGTCACTTTGGAGAAATTAATTCATATTGAGTTTGCATCCCTTTGTCCCTCAAGTCTGAACTCAGTGTTCAACCCCCAATATCTTTCACTATTATTGAGAGAACCTCATTGACTCTCTCCTATTAGATTTCCTTTGGTGGAGGATTGAAGTGGCGGAGGCCCAGTTGGAAGGAACTTGGTTTTGAATCGTGTCGACACAAAATTCTATAATGTTGTCACTTTTGCTGATCAATTACTAATAGAAATACTCCTTTCCCGTCCTATTGGTATATTGAAAATATATGATTATTATCCATGGGCATGTTTGTAATGTTTATTAATGGATTATGCTATCTAATGTCTTAACCCTATTATATCATCACTATATGCTCACTCTGCTCATTTGTCAAGAACTTATTGTAGGTATAAATCTTTGGGTCGAAGTTCTCAACGGTGGAACATCATCAAACGTTGGATCAAGGTAGACCTCCTTCTTATCTTTCACATTAGTTTATATAGCATATGTTGGAATTGAGTTTATTTTTGCAGTCATACCTGTCCGTTGTGGTTTTCCCTTGGCCATAGAGAGTTTTTCCCTCATAAAAGAATTGGCGACTCCACTGGGGAAGTCTTCCTTCTAAGGGTTGAAGTAATTTTTCTTCTTACATTGCTCTTTTTACTTTGTGTTTCTTGTCATATCACTGCTCGATGGATTTTTTTCACTTTGGGTCTAAGTTTCCAGCCTTCTTGCCTTTGTCTTGCCTTGTTTTGAATCCTATACACTCTTTTTTCCCTGAAAGTCACTTATACCCTCTTGCTGTCTCACTGCAAGATGCGTATATATGCCCTATTCTCCTGAACAATTGCATAAACCACTTCCCTTTGCTTGTTTTCTTGGTTTAGTGACTGCTAGGTGAGATTTGATGTGTGTTGAGTCTTGTTAGGTCTCTGTAGTGACCGTTGAGCTTCTCTGGGTTGACAGGAATCCTGTTGGGAGTTGAATTTATGGGTGTCATCTTTCTCATTGTTTTTCATCCTTGTTTGTCCTTGAATCCTGGGCTGTTGGCTTGGCTTCTTGGTATTCTGCTTGAGTTATTTCGTTTATACATAGTAGAATTCTTTATATCAGGTTGCTTCTCAGTCCATAAATTTTCTCTTTAATATATTGAAAATACAAAAATATAGGCATTTTGCATTGGTTAAATTTTTTTGTCTTTGAACCTTTGTCATTAATTTAGTACATTTAGCAAAAGATTGCATTTTATTTCTGAATTGTAGAGTTGAATTTGAAAATTGCATTGTTTTTTATTAGCATACCATTCATTGAAAAGATAAAGATAGACTTTGCATTATATTCATATTTATCTTCTTGCGGAGTCATAACATCATGAGTTTCACTTCCATACCCTTTTTAGCAATCACATCCAATAAAATTTACGCTTTAAACTAAAATTGATTAGACACAATTTTATTTTTAGGGTGCACAAACTAGTCTAGGATTTAGTGCCTTGGGATAGGATTTGGTGAGTAAACTTTTCCAAGGAAATTAAATCAACATATGTGTATGAGACAGGGAGGTGAGAAGTCCATTATATAATTGGTAATATCAGGAGGCTCCGCTCACACAGGAGTTAATCACGAGGTTGCACGAAGTTAGTTGAAGGGATAACCCCTGGATACTCACCTAGCATCAGAGATATTTCTATGGATTTATTCATAATTGAGGATCTTGCTAGTGCCCATACCTCTGTGAGAGGCAGTGGTTTCAAGGTTTCTAGATTTGCTACCCTACCCATACGGTGATCCGGACTTACGACTGCTCGTCTGTGCATCGATTATACAATGGTTTATTAGTTGCTTGACTTAGGTATCTCATAGGTTAATGGCAAGGCTTATTATTCTTGTATCCTGGGTCAGATAGAGGTTGGACACCACACAACCTTTATGGAGGATTACCTCTCCGGGGGGATCTGACTGACTGATTGTTAAGCCCACGAGGTCCTCTATAACTGATTATGTTACCTCCAAACTTTAGCAGGGAGTCTTAGGTCCCTCTTGGACAAGAAATACCTTATTTAGCAAGGGAGGCCACTCAACCACTTTAGCTCGTTTGCATGCATATTGGCCATTTGACTCTTTGTTATTCTCTTTGATTACTAGTTGGCCTTGGGAGTATTTGTTGGGTTTCACCATCATGGATAGTGGATTTTCTTTCTCTCCCTCATTTTCTTCTACCTACCCCATAATGCCTACTCATTTCACGGGGATGGATCCTTCCGCTCTTTACAATAGTATGCATAATTACAACACTCACTCCGCACCTTGGATCACTAGTAATTTTTTTGTTGATATGAATTCACCTGTGAAACCATCTCCCTAGTCCACGTATATGAATCCTAGCATGGGACCTGAGGGAATCATGGATCCGATGCCTACTTCTTCATTTGATATGAGTCGTGTCCCCATGGGAGGTTGGAACCTTCCTCCTTTTGAATCCCATGGTAGCTATGCTCTTCTAGGAGCCAATGCCTATATGGGTTCCTTTCCTACTTATTATGCACCACCCACGCATCTGTCACCCGCGATGTTAATTCCTTCTAACATTTTTCCCATGACAGGCCCTCGGATGCCTCCGAGTATTCCATATGGAGAAAATCAATTTTACAGTTTGGGTTACCCTATTTATGGGCCCCTTTGCAAGGGGGAAACATATATCCTCACTTGAATAGTTCTTATCCTACTTCGGTCTCTTCATAGACCTCAGTGACGATACCCATCCAAAGTTCTTTAGACCATTTTAGCCTGAGATATCACCCTTCTGGGAAGGGATAGGCAATACCCTAGGATCCTTCCTGGCTTGCAATGTTTCAGAATCAATCTTTCCTCAGACCATGGAATCAAATGCCACAATATATAGCTATCCCAGTCACTGTTAATCACACTGATGCTCCATCCCCAACTTCTACCAGTCATGTCAGAGATGGGTCGACATTTTCTAAAAATTATGTGAACAACTTGCACCCAACATCTGCGAATTACGTTGGGGGAACCATCCTTTTTACCCCAAATCACAGTTGATTCATGTCTCCAACCTCTATTCATCATACAAGAGATGACTCTCTTTCCCCTACTAGCCACATCGAGAAGCCTAGATGTCTCAGACGTAAGCCTAAATTTCTTTGCAGTACTTGTAAAGGAAGTCACCTTACTCGTTTATGTCCGGTTACGACCGAGATACCAGAATCATGGGGCTCACTCAAGATCCCCTCAAATTCTGAGGCATCCATGGTTTCTCCTCACACCACTCCTCACTTGATCGCCTCGATGATCCCACCAACGTGATCCCCTCCTGACCTCGCCTCCTTTTTCGAAGGTGAAACAACTCTTGCCCCCATTACTATGCATCCTCTTCAACCTATAATTGAAGAAGTGGCCACACCAGTGCAATCTCTGGTCAATCCTACTCTCATTGAAGAGAGTGATGCGGATTTCAATAACATCATCAACATTCCTAATCCCACTCCTTTTGAACGACATAGATTTATTATTCCCCCGAATGTTCTCTCTCCAAGTCCTGATGAGGTTCTCTATGATTGGGATGACCTGTTCGAGCATCCCATCCCCCCGCCGATGTATTTTCCATTGAGAGACATTATTCAAACTATCATGGAGACCATATCCTCTGTTAGCACCTTCTCATCCTTGAATTTGAGAGCTTTGGGTTTTCCCAAGATTTTGTCATCTATTCGTGAGATACTGACTTTCTGCAGAAGATCGAGACAAGAGCCTTGGCCTCCCCCTTTACATGTTGATTAGGACTCCCACAAATGAGTCTTAGTTAAAGATCTTTTGCGAATCGTCTAAAAAAATGAAAATATTTCCGAGTGATTTGTCCCTTTCACAGTCGTTAAAATTGGATTTGAAAGGTCATGAGTCTTAGTTAAGCTCTTTTCCGACTCGTTATAAAAAATAGAAAAAATTGCTGAGTGAACTTGTCTTTTTCACACTCGTAAATTGGATTAGAAAAGACGTCTATTTGGCACAAGTTTACCTCTTTTTCACACCAAGTAGACTAAAAGACATAAAAAAGGACATTTTTTGGCGTTAAGTTGTGATTGCATCTCATGCCCTCGCTTACAGTATTTAGCCTTTAGTCGGTTCTCGCTTTGTGTTATAAATCGTTTCCTAAGTAGTTTTTGCATCCTCAACCAAGTAGAGCCTTGTTTATTTCCTTCACAATTTGACACCCTATGCCCTGGAGGGAACATCACCTCGAGTGTCCATCTCCTGCATGCATTCCCCTGCATTGAGCATAGGTACGTTCCATTGCTGGAACTAGTTTTGCTTACTTGCGACACTCATTCCCTCCTCTGTATCATAGCATTCATTTGTTATGAAAAAACAAAAAAAGACTGGCGGGAAGGGAGTACTATATTATAATTGGAAGCAATCGTGTCGCCTTTGAAAAAAGAACAAAATTACTGAGTCCTTATTTCATCATAATTTTGGTTTTAGCATGGTCTTAGGAAGCTGATCCCAGTACAAAGTTTTCTCTACTGACTGGTTACTCTTCCAGTCCCTATAGAGAATGTTATTGATACCTCCTGCATCCAATTGTCACATCATTGAGTCTATGCTACCAGATTCTACCATATGTCTCATGCTCTTGTTCAAAGGAAGTCTATCAACCTGCATTGGCCACTCCTCAGAAATATTGACTTTGCATGTCGTCCATACCCTCAGTTTGTATTAGAATCACATGATACTATGGTCTTATTAGGCACACTAGCCCTTACTTTCATCATTGGTAGGTCACCTTGAACCCAGAAATCGACATTTCATCATTGGTCATTGATTGGGTGGTTTCCCTTGTGTTCGACGAAAAGACATCTATTCACACTTTGGGATTCATGCAGTGTCTTGGTTTCCATTAGCCTTATTGGTGGTTTCCTCGCCTTGTCAATAGTTTTCATCATTAGCTTCTATTTAGAGGGTCATTTTTGTGTACCACTTGCATTTGGCACATGAAAAAGGCATACAGGGTCATTGGTTCTTGAACATGTTCTTCATCCGATCTCCACCAAATCATGAAGATCTTGCTTTGTTCCTCGTGCTGACTGATGAGAAATGCCTTAATGCTATCCTTTTAGCGGGTCTCTTTCCATCGACTTCATCTGGTTTATTCTGGATATGGGACCTACAGATTTGTGAGTCCCTTGAGGCTTGCATTCATTATTGCCAGGCTCTCTTGCCATTGACAGATGGGAATACATCAATGTCTCTTGATCAATGGATTTCTCAAGTGTTCGATACCAACTCCTTTATTCACACTTGTAGAAATGTACTCAGTGCCTTGATACCTACTTTCATTATTGGTAGGCTGTCTCACGTTTGTTAACGGTATACCTCAATGACTGGTAATCAAAGGATTTCTCATCATGTTCTAACTCAAATCCTTTTTTCACATAATGAAGATTTTCACCTTGGCCGATGGTGTAGAAGACTTGAAGACATCATTATGTGGTCACAACTTTCCTGAGCTATTGCTTCCCTTTCATTGGACCAACACCTATTTTACTTCAGTGATCACGGGAGATCAGTTTGTACTCCATGGTATACAGATATCTTCAAAATGATTTTGAGACTGGTTTCACTGGGCCTTGTTCATGGCTATGACAACTTTTGGTATGTAACCGCATTCGTATTTGCCTATTCATGGCCGTGAAACTTATTTGGTATATTTTGCACATGGATTTGCATTGTATTCTTGTAAGCCATGTATGCAAAGTTGGTACATAATGTAATGAGCAATTGATTTCGTCTAGCTGGTTCTTGACCACTCCACTTATGGGTTATTTATAATTTATTTCGGCCATCGCAGATACTCCTTTGATCTCACACATTAGGGTGCATCTGTTATAGCAAGATTTGCCTCACCATTTCTATCTTGAACAAAGGGCCTTTTTCCATTTCCCTATGTCGACTTGTCATCCATTTTGATGAATCCAGAGCCAAAAATATACATTTTTCCACATATACACTCCCTATCATCCATGCAAGATGCGTATACGCTGTCTTCTCTACTACATCCCACGTACATCAGGATTTGTGCCAGAAAATACAAAATGAGGTTAGGTTTCCATGTCACGACAAGAGATCTATGATCCTTGTCCTTCCACATACTAGAAATGTTTTGACTCAACCCTTCAATTGCATTCTGAAGGTTATAAAAACACAATTCCGAGCTATAAAAAAGAGGAGAAAGCATTCAACTTTGAGAGAAAAGTTACTCTGGAGAAATTACTTCATATTGAGTCTGCATTCCTTTGTCTCTCAAGTATGAACTCAGTGTTCAACCCCTAATCTCTTTCCCTATTATTGAGAGAACCTCATTGACTCTCTCCTAAGAGCTTTCCTTTGGTGGAGGATTGAAGTGGTGGAGGCCCAGTTGGAAGGAACTTGGTTTCTTGGTTTCGAACCGTGCCAACAAGGAAGTTTGTAATGTTGTCACTTCTATTGATCAATAACTAATAGAAATACTCCTTTCCCGTCCTATTGGTATATTGAAAATGTATGATTATTATCTATGGTCATGTTTGTAATGTTTATTGATGGATTATGCTATCTAATGTGTTAACCCCATTATATCATCACTATATTCTTTCTCTGCTTGTTTGTTAAGAACTTATTGCAGGTATAAAGCTTTGGGTTGAAGTGCTCAATGGTGGAACATCATCAAGCGTTGGATCGAGGTAGGCCTATTTCTTATATTGCACATTAGTTTATATAGAATATGTTGGAATTGAGTTGATATCTGCAGTCATACCTGTTTGTTTTGGTTTACCCTTGGCCATAGAGAGTTTTTCCCTCATAATAGAATAGGTGAATCCACTGGGGAAGTCTTCCTTCTAAGGGTTGAAGTAATTTTTCTTCTTACATTGCTCTTTTTCCTTTGTGTTTCTTGTCGTATCACTGCTCGACGGATTATGTTCACTCTAGATCTGAGTTTCCAACCTTATTTCCTTTTCTTGGCCTCGTTTTGAAGCCTATACACTCTTTTTTCCCTGACAATCGTGTATGCCCGCTTGCTGTCTCACTGCAAGATGTGTATATACACCCTGTTCTCCTAAACAGTCACGTATACCACTTCCCTTTGATTTTTTTTTTGGTTTAGTGACTTTTGGGTGAGATTTTATGTGTGATGAGTCTTCTTAGGTCTCTGTAGTGGAGTCAAAACCCACTGTTGCAAGATGGCGACCGTGTTTGTATCAATATGGTCGATGCGAAAATTGACATAGTCACCCACTCTCGAGATTATGGCTCTTCAAAATCTACCAGCCTAGAATCTCCTCCTCCCCCTCCAAAGATGAACTTACAGATTGAGAAACCAGAGCCACCACCTCGTATTTTGAAAGGACTACTAAAGCACTCTACCCACAATCCTAATGATAGAGCCTCCCAAAACTACTCCATTGTTGAGGATTTGGGCCAAACCCCTTGCGTGATGCCGGCTTTGGAGGTACTCCATACATGTCCAACACAAAGGAATGCCTTACTCTCTGCCTTATGAGCTCTAAAACCTAGTGGCTTGAAAGTTATCAAGTTTGACATCACGGACGTGAAGCCTCGCTTAACCTACCATGTGGCTTTCCAAATCCACGTGGATTATTCCAAGTATAATATAAAATGAGCAGTCATTGATGAACAGTTACCTGATACAGACAGTTTGTGATTTTGTTGCTTGATGCTCCCACAATCGCCGTTTGAATCTTGGAGGTAATTTAGTCCAAATTGCACTATTTGGGTGAAAATCAAAATGATACAGTAGTTAGTGATTTTATTACTATTTATAAGTTATTTTTACCCACTTTATATAGTTTCATGCTATTTTTCAACCTAATTGACTAATTCAAGAATGGTTTTAAGCTGGTTTTTGTAGTTTTGACTCAGTTTTCTTGCAGATTTCAATATCATGGTTGGTCGTTTGTCTCCTTAGGAAGATATTTTCATAACCTAGCATATAGGATAGGTATTCATTCGATCATGCATTTCTCATTATCCTTCGACTACTTCTTTTTACGCCTTAGGTACAAACCCATTTATTGCGACGCATGACCCTCCATATGCTATAAGTAGCGTCGTTAATAAATGGTAGAGACTTACCAAGAATGGGTACCTTAGTTAGACTCACTGTTATTTGGTGCCCATGCCGAGTTTTTTCCTTAGGACCGAGAGTCCATTATAATTCTATGCATGACTTTACGATGAACCTCATTTCTCATTTATACACATGCTTCCTTATTACCCGCAGACTCCCAAAAATGAGTCTTAGTTAAAGATCTTTTATGAATTGTCTAAAAAACTGAAAATATTGCCGAGTGATTTGTCCCTTTCACACTCGTTAAAATTGGATTTGAAAGGTCATGAGTCTTAGTTAATATCTTTTCCGACTCGTTATCAAAAATATAAAAGATTGACGAGTGAACCTGTCTTTTTCACACTTGTAAATTGGATTTGAAAAGACATCTATTTGGCACAAGTTTACCCCTTTTTCACACCAAGTAGACTAAAAGACATAAAAAAGTACATTTTTTGGCATTAAGTTGTGATTTCATCTCATTCCCTCGCTTACAGTATTGGGCCTTTAGCCGGTTCTCGCTTTGCGCTATAAACCATTGCCTAAGAAGTTTTTGAATCCTCAACCAAGCATAGCCTTGTTTATATGCTTCGCAATTTGACACCCTATACCCTGGAGGGAACATCACCCCAAGTGTCCATCTCCCATATGCATTCCCATGCATTGAGCATAGGTACGTTCCACTGCTGGAACTAGTTTTTCTTACTTGAGACACTCATTCCCTCCTCTGTATCATAGCATTCATTTGTTATGAAAAACCAAAAAAAGATGGGAGGGAAGGGAGTACTATATTATAATTGGCAGCACTTGTGTCTCCTTTGAACAAAGCACAAAATTACTGAGTCCTTATGTCATCATAATTTTGGGTTTAGCATGGCCTTAGGAAGATGAACCCAGTATAGAGTTTTATCTACTGACCGGTTACTCTTCCAGTCCCTATAGAGAACGTTATTGATGCCTCCTGCATCCAATTGTCACATCATTGAGTCTGTGTTTCCAGAGTCTACCATATGTCTCTGCATGCTCTTGCTCAAAGGAAGTCTATCAACCTACTTCGACCACTCCTCAGAAATATTGACTTTGCATGTCAACCATACCCTCAGTTGGTCTCAAAATCACATGATACTATGGTCTTATCAGGAACCCTGACCCTACTTTCATCATTGGTAGGTCATCTTGAACCCAACAATTGACATTTCATCATTGGTCATTGACTGGGTAGTTTCCCTTATGTTCGATGGCACGACATCTATTCGCACTTTGGGATTCGTGTAGTGTCTTGGTTTCCATTAGCCTTATTGGTGGATTCCTCACCTTTGTCAGTAGTTTTCATCATTAGCTGTTGTTCAGAGGGTATTTTTTGTGTACCACTTGCATTTCGAACACGAAAAAGACACACATGGTCGTTGGTTCGTGAACATGTTCTTTGTCCGATCTCCACCAAATCATGAAGCTCCTGCTTTGTTTCAACCTCCCATGGTGACACGACTCATATCAAATGAAGAAGTAGACATCGGATACATGATGCCCCCAGGTTCCATGCTAGGATTCATATACCTGGACCAAGGAGAGAGTTGCACGGGTGAAGTCATATCAACAGAAAAATTACCAGTGACCCAAGGCACGGACTGAGTGTTTCATGCCAAATCGACTTCTCTCAGTAGTGTGAGAAATAAGTGAAATTTGTTTAGATTTATGTCAAGTTGAGTCACAAAACTTGTATAAGTTTCCTGTTGTGTCCAGAATCTTGTCAATGAAAATAAATTTCCCTTTATTCAAATACCGAACATTGAACTAATCTAGCCAGAATTCAACAATCTTACTGGTATGAGTCAACTGAGAAACAAACAATAGATTGGCACTGAGATTTGGTACATGATAGACGTCTACAATTTTACCATGTCAATAAGCTACATCACCCTGACCAACAACATCCAAAGAAAATCATGAACATCATATATTATACTTTCTTCAACTTTATTAAATCTTGTGAATAAAGTGGCATATTTCACCATATGATGAGTGATCCCAGAGTTAAAAACCCATTCATTTTGCAGAGTGTGATACATCAAGGCCTGAAAAGTCCCAACTTGGAAGGTGAAATTATTAGTGGGTCAATGAACAATCGACACGTCTCCTTCACGTATCTTAACCTTCTCCTCTAAATCATCTCACTTCTTGAAGAATTTCTTCTCGACATTTTTAGTATTTCCATAGTACCGACGTGTCTTCTTATTTTGACTTTGATGTGGTTGTTTCTAGGGTCCCTGATCAGTATATGAAGGTTTATGTGTAGAATTATCAATCTGCACTCTATTTTTGGAATCTATCTTTCCCTTACCCTTTAGAAAGTGGGTCTGATGCTTACCACCAAGATTTCCCTTACCCTTGATCAAAATTTCACAAAAAAGTTCATGGGAGTAGTCCTTACCTTCTTTCTTGTGTGCATGCCAGTTGGTGCAGAAGGTCGATATGAACACATCAAATGGTGTTCTAAAATTTATCAAGATCAAATAAATGAGTTATCCATCCTTCTTCTTGTAGTTCTCTCCACATTGTCTCAAATTCAACTGGAGTTATTTAACATGCGCTAAATAGTCCTCCATTATTTCAAAGGAATGAGGATCAAGAGAGATCAACTATTTCTCCAACTGCATGAGTTGGATTTTGTCGACTCAGTCAAACAAGGTATTTAGCTTCAACCAGACCATATGCAGACTTATCGTGAGATGTAGGTTGTGATGAAAACTACAACGCCATCCTTCTTTCCACCAATGACAAATTTTGTCGAAGCATCTGTTGGATTTGGGATCACAACCTTGGTATACTACCATAGTCCCTTAATTTTGAATATATTTTCCATATATGGAGCCCATAATACATAATTTGATCAGGTCAGAACAATAGGATTAATATTCGAAGCCATATTTGATATACATACATATTGGTTTTGTTTCAATAAGTTCCAATCAACAAACCACGGGACCAAAGTCATTCAAATAAAAAATCAGACTCAGTAGGGTTTGCAGGTAATAGGTTGAGGTTTTCAAACCATCGGCTCTGATACCTTGTTGGGGAATGAAATAGAGAACACATTACTACAGACAATATAAGAGGGAAAATAAATTTTGAATAAAAAAGGTGTCGTCTAAAGACACTGTTACAACACTTAAGCACATCGTATTGTGATGAGAACATCATAGTGCATATTTCACATCTTGATCTACATGATATATTGTGCAATCTCAAATCACATTCTGCATATGATAATGACCCAAGAAGTCTTATTTTATAGTCTCAAGATCTAACCGACTCCCACAGAATCTAGAAGACCTTGTCCACATATAATCGTTGATGGTTAGAGTCGGCTCCACAAAATCCTCTTTGTCAATTCAGCTCAATAGGACTCGATCCAATCGACTATCCATCCAAATCATAGTCAATTGCAGTGTTGTTCAATCCATTTCCAAACTATCTTCGATTGTTGTTATATTTTTCGACCGACAAGCATGTCAACTATCCGACCGATTGGTGTGGTGTGTTGGTCGATCACTCAATCGAATGTGTGATAGATGTAGGTGGACCTCTCGACTAACTGAACTAAAGAGATATGTGATGAACCATCAATGCTTGATGTTTTAACATCCCGAATTCCATTCTATCCTATAAATCTATCTAATGATACTAGAGAAGGGAATTATTCTCTTGGAAAAATGTAGAACACACTCTCCCAACATTTTCATCCACAATGATTCATAATCCACTCCCGAGAGGAGGGATTGCATAGGAGGGTCATCGTCTGAAACACTTGACATCTGAGAAAATCACCTTTAGAAATTAGATTAGTCATAGATTGGTTTCTCATGATCATCATGGTTTTCCCTTATAAGATATTGACATGTGTCTATGTAGACAACTGTCAAGAGGTAGTGATGTTTCCACACTTGGTATAGTCTATTGAGATCTTGGGCTCACATGAGTGGGAATGTCGAGGTGATTATTGATTTATTTTGTCAGCTGGAGGAATTGGTATGATGATGAATGAAAGTATGTGAACGTGAATCTAGATATCTTGTTACAAATCTCATCTTTTCCAACAGATTTGGCAGGCTGTTAGTGAATCCTCTACTCACCAGAGATATTCTTCCTTGTTCCTCTATTCGAAACATGCCTCCTTTTCCCAATGGTTTGAAGCATTTTCAAAATTTGTGGAAAATGCATGAAATTTGTATGAAATTATGTTGATTTTTCCATGAACCCTTGAACATGTGTCAAGTTCATATTGATCTATGTCAGTGATGAAGTGTCCTTTGGGACTCAACCTATGTGTGGCTAGGATTGATATGGCGATTGGAATCCCAGTGGGCCTTCTCTAAATAGGATATGATCTTTGGTAGTCTCATGAATATGTATTTTTGACACGTTAGGCCCTCATCGACTTCCTCGGTGTCTACGTGGACTACTATGCTGGCTCCAGCTGGCACTTATTGGATGAACAACTATGTGTAGAGGTAGTGGATGTGTAATCTTGAAGAACCTAAATACCATTTTCACAACCCTAGGGGAGTGGTTTTACTTTTTGTATTCTACCATGCGACACCATCCATCCTTCACCACGTGGATCTTCAAAATTTTCGTCCCACCCAATAATGCGCTAACTTTCATGCCTTTTTTCAATGCAATATGCATCGTCGACCGTAGATCAGGCTCGCTTGTGGCCATCAAATGATCAGGCATGCAACTTTTCCAGCGCCTAGTCCTTAATATTTGGTCTTATGATATAGTCCCATTTGGAAAGGGGCTTAGGCCTATTTAGAGCGTGTTGACCTACTTTGTGCTCCTGATAAATTCCTAGGTGCTTGGAGCTTAGCCTTGGGCCCTTAGGGATTGTTTTTTTCTTTTAAATGTTTCGGGCTCTCGATCATATGATCTCCCCTATAGATCTATAGGCCCTATAAGATTTAAATTAGACTCCTTTTTGCATGTTTTTTCCTCATTATCTTGATCATTTTGCGCATTAACGACTCAACCAAATCTAATACTAACACCATCCTTCCCTCCCCTCCCTATATTCCCCTCCCTCCCCCTCCATCTCTCTCCCTCTCTCTCCCTCCCTCCCCCTCTCTCTCTCACTCCCGCTCTCCCTCTCCCTTCCTCCCTCTCTCTCTCTCCACCACCTTTCTCTCTCTTGATATCTAACTCACCCCCTCTCTCTCTCTAATTCCCTCCCTCTCACTCTATTTTCCTCTCACTCTCTCTCTCTTTAAATACCACTCTATCTCTCCATCCCTCTTCCCCTCCTTCTCTCTCTATCCCTCTCTTCCTCTCTCTTGATATATACCCATCTATCCCTCCCCCCTATTTCACCCTCTCTACCCCTCTCTCCTTGTTTCATGGTCTCCCTCTTTCCCTCCCTCTCTCCCCCCTCTTTCTCTCCCTCTCTCCCCCCTCTTTCTCCCCCAGTCTCCCCCCCTCTCCCTCTTACACTATCCCTTCCTCTCACTCATTACCTCTCTCTCTCTCTCTCTATCCCCTCTCTTACCCTATCTCTCTCTCTCAACCTCCCTATCTTTCATTATCTCCCTCTCTCTCTATCTCTCTCTACCACTCTCTACCTCTCTCTCTCTACATTTTTCTCTCTACCCTATCTCACAGACCACTCTCTCTCTACACTTATCTTCCTCTCTCTCCTCCCTCTACCACTCCCTCTCCCCCCCCTCTCTCTCTCCATATATTTATCACCATCCTCCCTCTCTCCCCATCAATATACCTCTTACTCTCTCTCCTACCCTCTCCCTCTGATCCGTAGGATCTTTTAATGACTATGGTTGAGTTTTAATTTTGTATGCATTAATTAACCATTTGAGAAACTTAATGAAAGAATGAGGAAATAAGAGTAATTATGGCAGACATATACACATTTTCAGATCTGAAATGAAATAATAGACAACAATCCATAACACAAGAATTGATAACGGAGTTCAACACAACGTTGCCTACGTCTCCGGGCCTTTGTCTATGTGGGGGAGGCTTCTTTATTTCTATTCAAAATATCAAAAATACATCGCAGCAGTGCCAATTGGCTACAAGACTGATCTGGTCATGTTCTTCCAGATATTTAGAACCCTGCAAAGAAAATGGCACGCAAAATGGGCGTCCGGAGCTCCTAGAAATGGCCCGCAAGCGTCTTCTCCTCAATAGCTTCCTTGCATAAAAATGGCTTTGGCTTGGCTTCCCTTCAGCATAACTCTGCTTTTTCTTGTCCTTTATGGCCTCAATCAGGCTTGGTTTTTATAGATATGAAGTTGGTTATCCATCCCGAACTTCCTCCCAAAATTTGGGCTCCAAAAATGCCCAATATCTCCCAAAAATGGAGAAAATCAATTAAAATCAGGCATAATATCATTAAAAATCCCAAAACTATTAAAAAAACCCATTGCATATAAATTTTTGGGCGCATCCCCCAATATACGCACCCCTATTCACTTGGGTGCTTCCATGTGGCCATGCGCCCATGCGCTGGCCCTCTCTCTACTGGCTCCTGGTTCCCGTGGCGCGTTAGCATAGGCCCACGGGCTAACTGCATATAACTTCCCATGCCCAAATGGTGGCTAAGCCTTGGTCTTGTGGGATCCTCCCAGGATCCGAGGGTTGGACCCTATCCGTATACACCCGCTTGTCTACGCTCGTGGTTATATGTTGTGGTCGCATGTTGAACCATGGGCTGGGGCTAAGCCCTGGCCCTTTCCCCCGTCGATTCAAACCTTAACCAAATTATCCTGGTCCTGCCAGTTCACTGCTCGGAGGATAGGTCATGGGTTCGACCCACGCCGAAACCATATAATTTTACACAACCGATGAACCAACCACAGGGTTCCATGTGGAAGCCCATGACTGGGCCACGTGGCACACCAACAACCAACCAAATTATGCCAAGTGTTAATTGTTGGATGCCCCACGTGTCTGCCACGCGTCAAATGTCGTACGCCGCATCACTTGCCCAGTCAGCTGCTGACGTCATCCCGTGCCATGTGTCACCCTTATAGTGGTGACACGTGTCACCCGTAGATTGGTCCAACTGTCTTCCCGTACACCACATCGACCTACCACATGTCATATTCTGGAGTTGCCACATCATTTGTACGACCATACGGCCTGTACAATCAGCATGCCACATGGCACTGTACGGACTATATAGTCATCCCCTTTTTTTTTCCATGTTTGCCTTTTCGGACAGAACGCGATATCTTGCTCAGACGGAGCCCGTTTGACAAAGTAAATATATGGTCGGAATCGGGATGACGAGACAGACATAATGGCACTGGTTTCGTTGGATTCCAAGCACTTTAATTTTTGAGCATTTTTAAGCCCTGTTAGGCTTCTGGATCCGATTCTGGATCACACCTCCCCACAAAAAGACCTTTTGGTCCCCAAAAGGTTACTGACTAGTCAACAAGCTTGGGATAGGCCACCCGACTTGTCCACTGTCTCTGAACTCTGTCCTGTGCACCTGTCTCATCAAGATCAACTGTAACACAATCATGACAACTTACAGTATATTGTTAGCCATTTGAACCCTGTTAAGTCTTATTGAAGGCACTATCATCCATGTAGAAAACATTGCTAATGATAGCATCAAAAAGACGACTGCAAATGAGATGATATACTTGAAGTATTTGCACGACATGAGCTTATCTTGAAGCAACTTATGATTGATTTTCCATTCAACAATCATTTCTTGTTCTTGCTTAAGATCAATTACTTCATTTGAAACAATTATTGGTTTGTTGCTTGCTTGCACTGCCTTCTTTAATTGTTCCATTGTTTGAAGTGTTTTATTTTCTTTAACAGGATGAGCATGAACCATATAATATTGACCTATTTTAGTGAATTGATATTGAATCTTTGTCCTGTAGAAGATTGCCTTACGATCATATAAATATGGACTACCTAAGACCATTCCACATTCTCTTAACGACACTACATCACATGTTACTTCGTCCACATACTTTGATGAAATTGCAACTTTGATTGTGCACTGCTTTGTTATGTGCATTTGATGATGATTGCTTATCCATTTAAGTGTGTAAGTCTTATGATGTAGTTGTGTTTTTAACCCCAATTGGTTAACCAATTCTTTTGAGATTAGATTAGATTGAGATCCACTGTCGATTAATGTGTCTATCTTAGTGTGTCGCATGATTACCCTTATATGAAACAACTTTCTTCTACAATCAATTTCTTCACCAAATTTACCTGTCATACCAACCAATGAGATCTTTGACTCATCACCTGAATCCGATCCCAAGTCTGTGGGTTTTGATGTCTTTTCCACTGTTTGTGTTCCCTTCTTTTCTTTGAACCACTTTGGCCTCTTCTCGGGATGCAACTGCCAACATTTTTCCTCATCATGTCCCTCTTTCTTGCAATGCTTGCAAGAGGGTTTTCCTTCCTTTCTCGTCACTGCATTTTCATTCTTGCCATGCCTTTTCCTCTTGTCCTCTTTCCTTGAAGATGATGATTCCCCTGACACACCTGCTTTCGCTGCTTCAATATACGTAGCTTGAACAGAAACCTCATCAAGGTTAGTGGGTCCAAACATGAAAACAATGTTTCTAATATGCACAGGTAAACCTCCTATATACTTCATAAGAGTTTCTTGTGTTTGCAAAGGGATGTCTAACATT